>CM031375.1:563552-1050238 GCA_018208015.1 Medicago ruthenica
TACAAACTGAACATTTTCTATCTTGGCAGAGTTAGTTTTACCTATTGTTCCTTTACCTCTGATCTTGCCTTTGTCATTGTTTCCAAATGTGACTAGTCCTCCATCTCTACTTTCAAAGGTTAGAAAGCAATTCCTATCTCCTGTCATGTGTCTTGAACAGCCACTGTCCAAGTACCATGGCTTTGTCTTTGCATTTTGAGAGGAGACCTACACTTGACATGAACAAAATCTTAGGTACCCATGTAATGTTGGGTCCTTGAGGGTTAGTCTTTCTAAGAGATCTTTTCTTATTGTAACATTCTGTTATTGTATGACCAGATTTGTTACAGTAAGAGCATATCTTCTTAGCCTTTTCAGCCTTTTGTGAACTTTCTGATCTATTGAGATGAGAACGTTCTGAACTAAGATTATTTAATCTATTTCTTTCAAAATGTTTTTTATGAAAACATGCTGAGTCAAGATGCCCTAGCTTGTTACAGTATGAGCATTTTATCTTCATTTTTATTTCAGTTTCTTTTGGCATAAAAACAGTTTTAAGAAGATTTTTGTTTGGATCTTTGAATCCTAACCCAGATTTTTCATTTGTTCCAGCTTGTGATCCCAGAATGTTTTGAAAGGTTTCTGTGGATTTTATAAAACGTGAGAGATCATTTTTAGTCCTTCAACTTCTGTTTCAAAAGAATGTTTTCTTTTTGTACTTCAGAAGGTTTGGATAAAATTCCTTTTTGCCTTTTATTTAGCTCTCTTTGTTGTTCAGACATTTTAAAATGAGAGTCTTGCAAAGTTTGTATGGTTCTTCTGGATTCATCATATTTTATTTGAAGTTTATCTTTTTCATCTTTTAGTTCAGAAAGTTCTTTTATCAATGATTGACATTTGTTAGATAGAAAATTTGAATCATATATAAGACTGTCAATTTTTCTTTCAAGTTCTTTTTGCAAAGAGTTAGGTTCATAGATAATTACCTCTTCCTCATCTTCTGATTTAGCCATCAAACTCAGGTTGGCTTCCTCTTCTTCAGGTTCTGCTTCTTCTAGATCATCCCAGGTGATCATGGCTTTCTTTTTGAAGGGAGGTCTCCTTTGTTGTTTCTTGAGATCAGGGCACTCATTTTTGTAGTGTCCAAGCTTGTTGCATCCAAAACAGGTGACTTGACTTTTGTCAGTCTCAGTTTTGTTAGTGTTAGTGTTGGGAAACTTTTTTCTGAGCTGATTTCTTCTCATCATCATTCTTTGAATTTTCTTGGAGATGAGTGCAAGTTCATCTTCAGCTTCTTCTTCCTGGACTTCTTCTATTTCATCCAGTTCTTCCACATCATCTTGAGTTGCTGATGATGTTTCTTGGGAGGCCTTCAAGGCAAGAGTTTTTACCTTTTTCACTGGTTTGTCTTCTTGAAGTATGACTTCATGAGCTCTCAGTGAACCAATAAGTTCCTCCAAGGTCAGAGAGTTTAGATCTTTGGCCTGGGTAATAGCTGTGACCATAGGTCTCCATGTGCTTGGAAGACATCTTAATATTTTCCTGATTCTATCATGAGTGGAATATATTTTTCCAAGAGATCTCATTTCATTTACTATTGTTGTGAATCTAGCATACATTTCATCAATAGTTTCATTTTCACTCATTTCAAAGATTTCAAACTTTCTGACTCCAATGTCAATTCTAGTTTCTTTGACATGAGATGTACCTTCATGGTGTATTTTTAAAGTGTCCCATACCTCTTTAGCATTTTGGCATTCATCAACTCTTTCACTTTCTTCCATGGTTAGTGCGCATGATAAAAATAATCTAGCTTTAGAGTTTAGTAATACCTTGGCTTTGTCATCTGGTGTCCATGCACTTTTTTCTTTTATGCCTCCATCTTTGTTCATTGGAACATGATCTCCTTCAGAGATTACAGCCCACATGTCCGTATCTTGAGATCTAAGAAAAAGTTCCATCTTACCTTTCCAGAAGTAGTAGTTTGAGCCATCAAACAATGGAGGTCTGTTTGCTGATCCTCCTTCTATAATGTACTTAGCCTTTGACATACTTCTTCCTGAATCTTTTCTCTAACACTTGTGTAAGTGCTCAAACCCTTAGAGCCTTGCTCTGATACCAATTGAAGTAGATAATATAGTCACAAGAAAGGGGGGTTTGAATTGTGACCCTTTTTAAAATCTAATCCTGTACTTAAAAATTACTTCTCAAGTTGTTTCTTGGAAGAACAAAATTAAACAGACTTCAGAACGTTCTGAAGTGTCAGTTGCAGAATAAGATATTTAAATTCAGTGTTGTGTGTGTGATGTGTATGCAGTAGTAAAGAGTATAGGGAGAGAAGAAAGACACACAAAATTTTATAGTGGTTCACCCAATGTGGGCTAGTCCACTCCTCACAATCTTGTGAGAGTTTTCCACTATGATGCTTGAGATACCCTCTCAAATCCTGCACCTTACAATCTTGTCCACTTGGAACGGTTACAACCTGTATTCTCTAAGCCTCAGCAGGCTCTCAACCTTCTGTACTAAGTCACACCAGACTTTGTACTATGTTACTCAACCTAGACTTTAATACCCTTAAAACTAGATGAGATTTGCTCTTTACAATTGATTGGAGAATTTAAGAAGTGAGGTTAAGATGAAGACTTTCAGAAGAGAAGGGGGAGAGTTTATCTTTGACAAGATAAAGAGTATTGATTTACACTTTGAGTGATGATCAATTTGAGATGCTAAAGCTTCAAACACTTTGTAAATGTTTTCTTGTATGCTTTGCAATTGTGTGTATAATGCTGAGCCTTTCACTTCTATTTATAGAGTTGTTGGTCTCTTGTAACCGTTGGAGGGTGACCAATGGTCTTGTGCCATGTGTCCTGGGCCCCACTGACTTTTACTTGAAAATCTGGGTGAACATTCTGAACTTCAGAATGTTGTTATGTTCTTGAGAATACTTCAGAATATTGTTGCATTCTTGATGACATTCATCTGGGTTCATCATGTATGAATGAACATATGAATTTCTGGATTGCTGATAGACTCTTGTTTATGCGTGCAGTACATCAGAATGTTTATGTGCCAAGAGCTTTGCAAATCTGTCTTGGATTGTGTGCAGGAGAGAAAAGTGGAACCATCACTTCATGCCCATGCTTTAGGGGATTTTGCTGATCTGTAACAGTACCAACCCCTTAGGTGTCAAGATCTCATGGATTCTGACTTTGAGATTGTGATTTGGCTTTTTGCTTTACTTTTCCAACTGCTTTACTGTAGCTTGTCAGAATTGAAGCATGTGCTGTATTGAACATTCTGAACTTCAGAATATCCTTTTTGTTTCACTTAGGATGACTTGTAAGACTTCCATTTGATGTAATCAAATCCTAATAGTGAAACATAAATGAAGTGAGGTAGTTTGATTATCTAGGATGATATTCCCTTTTGGAATATTCCTGTTAATTCAATGTTCATAGTCTTAAATGAACATTGAATGTCCTTTTTGACATTCATTTTGTAGATGCCTTTATTTCTTGATTGATCCATGCAAGTATGTTTTTCTTGGACATTTATTTATGTCACGTGTGGCATGCATGTTCTTGAACCTCTGGGCTGGTGTATGAGCAGCTTTATGACAAGGTTTCAGAACTTGTGAACAACCTTCTGAACTGCATATCAGCTTCTGAACTATGTTCAGCTTCTGATCAACATTGCTGCATCTGAACAGGATTTCACCTTCTGAACTGTGCTTCAGCTTCTGATCTTCATTTTAGCTTCTGAACTATGTTCAGCTTCTGAACTTCATTTTAGCTTCTGAACTGTGTCCAACCTTCTGAACTATGTTCAGCTTCTGAACTGTGTCCAACCTTCTGAACTATGTTCAGCTTCTGAACTGAGTCCAAACTTTCTGAACTATAACAAAGTTCTTTCTTTGATTCCTTGTATCTTGGTATGGTTCATATCTTGTTCCTGTCTTAATTAAACACTCAAGAACACAAGTTAAATACCAAGAAACTAATCAAAGTCCATTAATCCTTTAATCATTTAGGGTTTGTTATCTTTAAAATTAATTAGGGATTTTGCCTCAACAGTTTTGTTCTGTTCTCAGTTGTTGTACTCTTTTTGCCTTTTTTGTTGACTGGGCTAGGCCCTGAATTTCTTATGCACCTTGTGTGCCTTTGGTCTGTAATGTGCACTGTTTGTGGTTTTTCTCTTATGAGTATGCTTGGATGTTATCTTATTTGTCAGAATTTGTGGCTAAAAAGGGGGAGTAGTTGTAGCTTATAGCTTATATTATCTTGGCTGTTTGTATGCATGGTTATGTATGGTTACATATGTTGAGGGGGAGTACTGTATGTGTTGAGGGGGAGTACTATTACATGTGTTGAGGATGAGTATGTGCATGATTTTGAGGGGGAGCTGTTACCTTTTGTTGTTACCTTTTGGTGTGTGGAAATTTATTTTTCCCTGGTGTTGTTTTTCTCTCTTCTCTATGTGAATCCACTATATGAGAGTTTATTTCTCTCTGGTTGTTCCTATGAGGCTAGATGTTTTGTCTTAACTGTTGCATGCCTCTGATACTACTTGCAAGTTATCTTTGTCTAAAGCTCCCTTGGAAGTAGTCTCGTTATATGCTATGATATTTTTCTTTCTTTGTTGTGTGCCTATGTTGACTTGAAGGGAAATTATCTGTGTATCTCCCAAAGAACTGGCTCTTTTAGCCAAAAATTTGCCAAAGGGGGAGATTGTTGGGTTTTTGTAGATTGGCTACTTTTTGCAAAAACATCTACTAGCCAGATGCTGGGACAGATGTTGTAGCATATGGAACAGCATTATGTGACTTGTGTTTTTCGCGCCAGCTAGCGCTTTATTTTTGTACGCAATCTTCCAAAGATTTGCTTGAAGTTTTATTTTCCTCTAGCTTGCTGATCAAGGCGCGTGTATCTGATGGTGTGTAAAAGGCGGTCTTGCCTTGGTATTTTTTCCACAAGATATTGTTCTATTTTTGGAAGCTTTTTATTGTTTCTAGAAGTTTTTCCAGCTGGACCGGACAATGTCCACGCTCTGTTTTGAAGCCCAAACCCGTGCTATCTCAGTATTATATATTTGTGAAGACAAACCCTAATAGGGTAACTAAAAACCGTGTGTTATAGCAAAGCGTGTGTTTAAGGTTTTTAGGGTTTCTTTTGTTAGTTGTGAGCCTTGCTTGTATCTCCCTGATTCAAGCTAAGGACTGAGTTTGTTTGAGTTGTAATTGTAAGCTGCTCCTAAGCTTTTAAGTACGGAGTGAGTATGTGTTATTAGAGTGTGTTTCTCTTGGTTGTGTTTTTTGTGTGGTTGATAACAATACTGTATGTGCTGTTGGTAGGAATTGAGACGGGGTCTCATATCTAGGAGTTCCTAGATAGAGTTGACACTGGTAGGGTCTTGGTGCAAAGTCAAGTAGTGTGTTTACGTTGGTCTTTTCACTAGAACTATAATAGTGGATTCATTCCTGGATTGGTATCCCCCAAAGTAGGAGAGTTGCTCCGAACTGGGTTAACAAACTCACTGTGTACTTTATCTTTTTGCTATTTTAGTTCTGAGTAGGACAAGTGCTCGGACAATTGTGCCAACATTGTGCACAGCGTTTGTCAGTCAGGTTGCCAGGAATTTCACATATCATTCCACATCATATGCTATGAGAGATTTAATCAGACTAGCTGGCACTTGACTTGTATGAATAACTATCAAGTGACGGACACATGTTAGTTTGTAATAGGTTAACCTTATAGCAAGTAACCTTAAACTTTTATATAGAGCTGCTTTTAACTGTTTTTCTCTTCATTTTCAATGAGAGTTAGAAATTGATATATCCTCTCTTTAACATCATCTTTGGTCAATTTTCTTCTCAAATTCAAACTCAAGTTAGGAAATTGGTTGAGCGGATGGTTCACAGTCCATATTTTACAAACCATGAAAGTAAGGATCTTATAGTGCCTGCAATCACATGTCTAACTAAAAAAGGGACTTGATGTATTCACCAAAATTATGTGACAAATATTTCATATAGTGTATTCATCAAAATTTGATCGATGTTACAAATAAACATTGGATTTGGAATGGATTCAGCATGACGTGTACCGAGCAAATCAGCCATGAGATCCAACTGGTGCACCATGTTTTTCCCTAGGGAACAATGGCTTGCCACTAAGCATTTCTGCAAATATGCATCCAATGCTCCAAATATCAATTGCTGGAGTATACTGCAAAAGAAAAGGATATGAAACTACATAACACTTCAATACTTTCAAATGTTCAATATATTAAATTTATTACTTTACATAGACGTATCAACTCAGCATATACTTCCACGTAGAAAATGTTGTATATGTTATTGTCCTGGATTTAAATTTAATGTATGAAAATTAACAAGAGAGGTCCAAGGCATAAAGAAGGGGAAAAAACTTACATTTAAGGAAAAAGAACCACATAGTTAAGGTGCACAATACCACCGACTCGCAACTTATTCCTTAGTACAATTTGGGAAAATGAATCAGCAAGATGATTTGTGAGAAAACAAATAATATACATAACGGAGCATCATTAATCAATAGAATACAAATTCAATGGCATATTCTGCTAGTAATTGACCATAAGTTTCATTTATAAAAATCTCAGTTCATACATCAATGGTAAAAGTATCTATCAACAATACATATACTAATATTGTAAAAAAAAACAATACCGGGTCCAAATACGCTGGGCAAAAATATTCTTCGGCTGCCATGCCTCCATGTCCACTTCAAGCATGTCAGGATTTGTCCACCACATAACGGAGAATGTGAACTTCAATTTCTTCAACATGACATAGTAAATAGGAACTATACATAAACATGTTTATTTGTTTACTTTTTATGCTGAAAGAATTGGTTACTTTGAGTACTTAAAGACTGATATTCATCTTAATCTTCCGATTGAGTCTAACAAATCAGTTCATGTTTCTGTAGAATCAAAATTTGAAAGGCTTTCTGCATGTCCAGTTCGCTAAGTTTCCTCTACTGAATGTGGTTAATTATGTTAGAGGCACCATCGATCGTCCATCATGGAGAAATGGAACTGGTTGCTTTTTTCCCGCATGCTATGAAGGTACCTTTTAGCCTTCTCATTTCGAATCTGTAAAATTAATTACGAGACAGTGGACACGAACGAAATAAAGCAAGCCTGAAAGGCATTATTTGCCAAAACAAATCATGATGAAAGTTGTAAAAACATAAGATATAGTAATTCTTGATTTGGATAAACAACTTAGGCTTAAATATGTCAATAGTCCCTGCAAAGAAGGCTCATTTGAATTTTCGTCCTTGTACTTACTAATCCTTCCATTTTGCCACTGCAATTATTAATCATTTCAAATTTCGTCCTAATTACGTTTTTTTGGTGAACTCGAAGATGATTAGCAACATGGCGCTTATGTGGCATGTGGTGACTGGGTATGACTCAGGACACGTCAACAAAACACAGGTCAAATGACTTTTTTGCCCATAATGACCTAAGACACATGTGAAATGCCCTGGATTTCTTCTTCCCTCTCTTCTTCCCTCGTCAGAACCTCTTCTTCTCTCTTCAAAACAACCATAAAACAAGTCATCTTATTTATTACTTCCATTTTTAAATTCAAAAAAAACCAAACACATAAATATTCCACACATTCCTTTTTCACTTTCTTCATTTCAAAATTTGAAAACAAAAAAAAAAGAAAAAAAAAGAAATCTGAGAAAACAACAATGGCGGAGCAACAAAACCGTTGGAGTTGGGACGTTATCGGATTCTGTTGGATATTTGGTTGTTGACTTCATGTTTGCTAAAATCAAATATACAAACATTATGTGCTTCAGAAGCTGAATTGTTCATTAAAAGTTGAACTGGTCATCAGATGTTGAACTGTTCATCAGAAGCTGACTGTTCAGAAGCTGACCTTCAGAAGCAGTTCTTCAGAAGCTCGTTCAGAAGCTGGTTTTCTGTGTTCTATTTTGTGCGCCTTGGAGCTGTGTATTTTCTGAACATGATCTTTATGTGAAGATTTAATTGAAGAATTATCCAAGCTGCGTTTCTAGAAGAAAGAAGAATTTTCCGTGAAGATCTTTATTGAAGATTGGATTCTCTTATTCATGAATATGTTTTCAAACGAATCTTTGGAAAATATATTTCAGAAATATAATTGCTTCTATTTGCTTCTAAAAGAATTCTGGTAACATATCTTTGAAGATTTGGTTCAGAATTATGGTTGTTGTTGAAGCTATAAATAGAGGACGTTGTTGATTGAAGAATGGACATCAAAAACAGAAGTCATTATAGAGAGAGTCTTAGTTTTTGAGTCTGTAAGCTTTGTGCTGTGTTTTCTGTACACCACTCTTTTGTTAAAGTTGGTTTAGTTTTTATTGAGTTGTAATTCACTTAAAGCTTTTAAGCAAAAGTTACTTTGATGTTTTGAAGTGTGACTTCATCCTTGTTTGTTTAGAGTTTACAATCACTGGGGCAGTGATTGCTTGAGTAGGAAGTAAGAGGGGTTCTTATATCTAGGAGTTCCTAGGTAGAAATCTATATGGGTAGTGATTAAGTGAGAAGACTGTGAAACAGGGGCTGTTGTCATAGGACTTCGAATTGATACTATTTAGTGGATTTCCTTCCAGGCTTGGTAGCCTCCAGACGTAGGTGTGTTTGTCACCGAACTGGGTTAACAAATCACCTGTGTTCTTTTAATTTCTGCCTATTATTGTGCTGCTTCTGAACTTCTGTTACGCTGCAACTTTGTACTCTATTTTACAAAACAGATTCAGGTCCTGCCAGGAATTTCAATTGGCATCAGAGCAAACACCCTGCCTGTATTTGGGTGAGCTCCAGGGAAGTTATTTTCTGGCAGAATGGACTCAAAAGGAGAACTGTCTTATGAAGAACGTGCTGATTCTTGCAAAAAGTTACATGTTAAATTTGAAAAAGTTTGCAAGTTATTAGTAAAACAGAAGGAGACTATCAGTCAATTGCATGCTGAAAGAAGTGACCATCTAGCACAAATTTCTGATCTCAAAGATGAGGTAACCCAACTGAACTCTCAACTTGAACATATGAAGAAGCAAGTCAGAATGTTGAACACTGGTACTGATATGCTAGAAGAGATATTGGAGAGTCAGAACCAAGGGAAACCAAGTGGTATAGGGTTTGTTTATAGGACCTTGAACAAACAGCAAAATCCAACTAAAAAGGTCAGTGCAGCTGTTGAAACATTTTATCCAATAATAGGAAAACCTAAGATGGAACACCAGAACCAACCTCAGGGATTTAAGAGCAAGAGGGCATCTCATCCTTGGGTATGTCATCACTGTGGTAAAAAGGGGCACATAAAGCCTTTTTGATACAAGCTGCATGGATACCCCAAGCACTTTCAACAAAGAAAACCTCATGTTCAATCAAAGGCCAGTCATACTTTTGTTCAAGTTAGAAAAGTGGAACCAGTTGTGAACAAAAGCAATGTCAAGAAGGTATGGAGACCAAAATGTGAAAGTGATGAACATAGGCTGAAGAATAGGAAAGGAAAGGTTGTTGCTGCTGCCAGCAGGCCTACCCCTGTTGCTAAGAAGAGTGTTGTTGCTGGACCATCTAAAGTCTGGAGCAAGGTGGTGGTCCCTGTCCCAAAGAAGAAGGCACTAAAAGGAAAGGAAGTGGATCCTAGTAAGTATGTGGATGATGTTGAGCAAGACATCATGCCCTATGTTCAGAAGAGGATTGCTGAATTACAGAAGCAGATTGCTGGGAAGAAGATTTCTCTGAGTGTGCCTGAAGCACACATTAACTAAGCAGCATCTGATACTGTGTCTAATGAAGACCAAGCAGTTTCTGATGTTGAGTCTGAAGACTGTCATTTTTTTGACTATGTTCTGGATTTTGTGTTTCTGGTCTGCAAGTTTGTAATGTACTCTGCAGTTTTGTTTTGTTCTTCTGTGAAGCCTGTGTGTGGGTACTATGTCTGTGTGGTTTTGATCTTGTTGATGGTGTTGTGATGGGTTCTGTTATGGGTTCTGTGCATGGTGTTGTTGATGGTCCTGATATAAGTTCTGAGTGTGTGGTGATGTGATGGTTGTTTATAACCTCTGAATTTTTCTGTGTGAGTGCATTTGGTCTGTAACTGCTGCTGTTTATTGATCTTTCTGCTCCTGGTACTTGCATGGTTATTTTTGTCAAAATAGTTTGGCTAAAAAGGGGGAGAAAAGTATAGTTGTTTCAGAAGCAGCTCAGTAGTTCAGGGGGAGTCTCTGTGTTCAGGGGGAGTTGTTCCTGTGTATCTGTTTCAGTAGCTCAGGGGGAGTAGGAGTCTTTGTGTCAGTAGATCTTTTTGGAAGCTGATCTATTTCAAAAGCTGCTGCTGCTGAATGATATGGTTTCAGGGGGAGTATTTGTGTGAAACGTAGTGTTTTAATCCACTGCTGCTCTGTTGCTACGTTTGTGTTATGTTCTTCATGGTTGTGGTCTTTGTTGAGTGAAGAATTTGCTTGTTGTTTCATCTCTATGATCCTAAATTGATTTTAGCCAAAAATTTGCCAAAGGGGGAGATTGTTGGATATTTGGTTGTTGGATTCATGTTTGCTAAAATCAAATATAAAAGCATTATGTGCTTCAGAAGCTGAACTGTTCATCAGAAGTTGAACTGGTCATCAGAAGTTGAACTGGTCATCAGATGCTGAACTATTCATCAGAAGCTGACTGTTCAGAAGCTGACCTTCAGAAGCAGTTCTTCAGAAGCTCGTTCAAAAGCTGGTTTTCTGTGTTCTATTTTGTGCACCTTGGAGCTGTGTATTTTCAGAATATGATCTTTATGTGAAGATTTAATTGAAGATGTTGGGTTTTTGTAGATTGGCTACATTTTGCAAAAACATCTACTAGCCAGATGCTGGGACAGATGCTGTAGCATATGGAACAGCATTATGTGTCTTGTGTTTTTCGCGCCAGCTAGCGCTTTATTTTTGTACGCAATCTTCCAAAGATTTGCTTGAAGTTTTATTTTCCTCTAGCTTGTTGATCAAGGCGCGTGTATCTGATGATGTGTAAAAGGTGGTCTTGCCTTGGTATTTTTCCACAAGATATCATTCTATATTTGGAAGTTTTTTTATTGTCTCTAGAAGATTTTCCAGCTGGACCGGACAATGTCCACGCTCTGTTTGAAGCCCAAACCCGTGCTATCTCAGTATTATATATTTGTGAAGACAAACCCTAGTAGGGTAACTAAAAACCGTGTGTGTTAGCAAAGCGTGTGTTTAAGGTTTTTAGGGTTTCTTTTGTTAATTGTGAGCCTTGCTTGTATCTCCCTGATTCAAGCTAAGGACTGAGTTTGTTTGAGTTGTAATTGTAAGCTGCTCCTAAGCTTTTAAGTACGGAGTGAGTATGTGTTATTAGAGTGTGTTTCTCTTGGTTGTGTTTTGCGTAGTTGATAACAATACTGTTTGTGCTGTTGGTAGGAATTGAGACGGGGTCTCATATCTAGGAGTTCCTAGATAGAGTTGACACTGGTAGGGTCTTGGTGCAAAGTCAAGTAGTGTGTTTACGTTGGTCTTTTCACTAGAACTATAATAGTGGATTCATTCCTGGATTGGTATCCCCCAGAGTAAGAGAGTTGCTCCGAACTGGGTTAACAAACTCACTGTGTACTTTATCTTTCTGTTGTGTTACTTTTATTTGTGCTTTGGTACGCTGCGTTATTTTAATTGTGGTTCTGAGTAGACAAGTGCTTGGACAGTTGTGCCAACATTGTGCACAGCGTCTGTCAGTCAGGTTGCCAGGAATTTTAGAAGAATTATCCAAGCTGCGTTTCTTGAAGAAAGAAGAATTTTGCATGAAGATCTTTATTGAAGATTGGTTCTCTTATTTATGAATATGTTTTCAAAGGAATCTTTGAAAAATATATTTCAAAAATATAATTGCTTCTATTTGCTTCTAAAAGAATTCTGGTAACATATATAATTGCTTCTATTTGCTTCTAAAAGAATTCTGGTAACATATCTTTGAAGATTTGGTTCAGAATTATGGTTGTTGTTGAAGCTATAAATAGAGGACGCAACGCTGCTGATTAAAGAATGGACATCAAAAACAGAAGTCATTATAGAGAGAGTCTTAGTTTTTGAGTCTGTAAGCTTTGTGCTGTGTTTTCTGTACACCACTCATTTGTTAAAGTTGGTTTAGTTTTCATTGAGTTGTAATTCACTTAAAACTTTTAAGCAAAAGTGACTTTGATGTTTTGAAGTGTGACTTCTTCCTTGTTTGTTTAGAGTTTACAATCACTGGGGCAGTGATTGCTTGAGTAGGAAGTAAGAGGGGTTCTTATATCTAGGAGTTCCTAGGTAGAAATCTATACGGGTAGTGATTAAGTGAGAAGACTGTGAAACAGGGGCTGTTGTCATAGGACTTCGAATTGATACTATTTAGTGGATTTCCTTCCAGGCTTGGTAGCCTCCAGACGTAGGTGTGTTTGTCACCGAACTAGGTTAACAAATCACCTGTGTTCTTTTAATTTCTGCCTGTTATTGTGCTGCTTCTGAACTTCTGTTACGCTGCAACTTTGTACTCTGTTCTGCTCTGTTTTACGAAACAGATTCAGGTCCTGCCAGGAATTTCATATTCGAACTGCAGAAGTCATCCTCGCCGCAAACGCCGTCGTCTCCGGCGGCGGAGCATGATGATCGGAAACCTAATGCGTCGTTAGTTAGGAGATACTCAATTTCTTCGACTTCATTGATTCTTCCGCAGAATAGGAACACTACAGCGGTTAAGCTTCAACGGTTAAAGGATAAAGTTAAGGTAATGTGTTTTTTAATCCTCAAACATAGCCGATTCGAACCCCTCCGTCGCGTCCTCAAAATCACAATCACAACAACAATTTCACCCAACCTTAGAATGACTTTGCATTGCTATTCATCTTTATGTTGCTTCAAACGACTCGTTTTTGAGTTCTGGGCTAGGAATGTTCAAAAATGGTTTACGATACCATTTCCACCACCGGCGACGGTGGTTCTGTTAAACGGGTATGGGTTACTCGGTTCAGGTCTGGTGATGGTTTTGGTGGGTATGGTGAAAGTGGGTTATGAAGTCTTCCGTTGTTGTTGTTACTATGGCTATAGCGTGGTGAAGGAAGAGAGAATCAAGTGAGAAGAGAAACAGTGGACTGGGTTTTAGAGAGGGGAGATGACAGGGGCGTTTTTGTCATTTTGCAGTTGTTTGGGTTCATTAGTGTAAAATGGTCCAATCAAGTATTTTTTGCTGAGTCATCACTATGATTTGTGTGCCACGTCACTGCCACATACGTAATCACATGCCACATCAGTATTAAAATGGATTTAGGACCAAAACTCAAATGATTAATAATTGCAGGGAAATTTTTGAAGGATTAGTAAATACAGGGATAAAAATTCAAATGAGCCCTATTTGCAGGGACTATAGACATATTTAAAATTAAACATTTATCATATATGTGTTTATGTATAAACTAATTATATAATAAAAGATAAAATAAAGTCAAACCACTTTCATATAAACTATAAATTTATCTTATAAGCTGAAAACAATTTATAAACATTTTATAAGCTATTTTGATAAACTCTCCCATATACTCTCACAAGTGCTTATGCTAGTAAATGAGCTCAAATAAGTTAGTCCAAATAGACCCTGATCTCTTCGTAGTTCCTGGGCCAGATCAAACTTTTCTGAATTTGTTCAACAGATCTGACCAACGAAGCGTCCAACTCGATCGGTCATTTAGTACTCTACTGACCAAAGCTCGAGAACATGATTCTCATGTCGTCGTTGTTCATGAGCTTCATTCGGCTGAACTGCACACTCCCAACTGAGTCGGTCGATTGACGGTTGATTTGATCCAGCTGATCCTTCAACCCGGAGAGATGGACATCAGTGCAAATCCTGAACAGATGTAGTGGTTTTCCCTCGATGTAGTAAACTACAACTAGCTAGGTGTTCGGATCAATGACAAAAAAAATTCATGGTTTTTTTTTTCTGTGCGGTTTACTGCTAATGAAAACAGAAACACTTATTTATAGATATTTGTGGGTGTCGTAGACCACATAAACTGTCGTTGCAATGTAGACCACACAAAAAAATCTTGTACATATTATTTTCGGATTGTATAATCCAAAATATCCCTCAACCTACAAAATACGAAGTTTGACTCATTTTCACCTATTACAGAAGCATTCTGAATTATATAATAGGAAACAAAACCTTATTTGTACCGAAATTCATTTACGGCTTAATTGATCATCCGGTCCCTTAACTTAATTTTTTTTTTTCAAAATGGTCCCTTAACTAAGAAACGTCTCAAAGTGGTCCTTTAAGTTTTCTACCGTTATAGGTTTTGGTCCTCTCCGTTATCATCTTAACCATAAATGTCTAAGGTGGACCAATATTAAAAGTAGTCCACCATATACCTTATTAATTTTATGAATTTTAACCATTTGATCTTTTTTTAAAAAAAAAGATCGTTAGATCATTCAGATCTACTGTATCTTATAGTGAACTATCAACACTTAATTTTTTTTTCCTTTTCTTTATCTTCTTCCACCATCTCTTCATCATCTTCAACAACAACTCCATTAACCTTCGTAAAAAATCCAGAAATTCATTATTGTGTTTAACTTAACTCTCTCTTTCTCATTCATCATCTTCTTAGGGGTGCGTGAACAGTACCATCTTTAATCTTTAACAGCCAACCCATGGACATAAATGGGTCAAAAACTGTTCATATTTTCAGCTGCATTTTCTGCCATTTAACAACACCATTTCTTGCGATTCTTAGTGGGTTTCGATCATAATACAATTTCTAATAATTTAAACACAAAATTATCAAGACTTAAACATCAAAACACGAGATTTAAATGGAAAATTACGGATCTATGAACACCCAAAAAAAGACATGGTTTTTCATTGATTTTTCCATCTATTATTGTCGGAAAAACGTGAAACCAGTGGCACAGTTTCGTATGATCATGTTATACAAAAACCCTATGATTTTATGCATCAATTTGTTGCATATCAATATCCAAAAATTTGTAAAAAAAATGAAACGAAAATGATTATGGAAAATCTGAATTCGGAAAGTGAGAGAATATCTGAAAATTTGCAGTTTGATTTTGGGTTTGATTTTGATTTTGGCATCTTGGAACATTGTTGATTGTTTTTGCTTTTGGAGAAGATTGTTAGAAGATGATTGTTGTTGGAGAGTATGGAAATTAAAGAATGGTGTTGCTGCATGTGAGAGATGAAATGGTGGAAGATGATTGATAAATTGAAGAATGATGTTTTCTGGATTCTTTTTTATGAATGTTGACGAAGATGAAGAAGAAAGTGAGAGAAGAAGATGAAGAAAAACGAAAAAGATTAGGTGTTTGTGGTTCACCGTTGTATACAATGTACCTGCAATCAAACGGTTGAAATCATATAAAAAATATTAGACATTAAATACTAACGGAGAGGACCAAAGTATGTAACAGAAGAATACATATGAGACCAGTTTGAGACGTTTCTTAAGACGTTTCTTAGTTAAGAGACCATTTAAAAAAAAAATAAGTTAAGGGACTGTATGATTAATTAAGCCTTCATTTACTCGAAGCTGGGCCTCCCTGGTATCAGGAATCCATTATTATTTCCCTTCTCAAAACAAAATCCTACCCTAGTTTGTTGGCCGTCACAGAAAAGAAAACACCAATGGCAGTCTCAACCATTTTAAAATCCGGTCGGAGGCTGGTAAAAAATAAAACAAAATCCGGTCGGAGCCTCGCCCACAGCCTTGGAAGGATACGCCAAGCAAAGGTTATTGCTGAACCCGAAAACATCATGAAAGAATTTTGGATACACTCTTCGCGGAGTCACCTTCAACTATCAGGTCCGTATTTCATTCAAATATATGTGTTTTAAGACATTTGATTAGAAATCTTTCAAACAGATCGTTGACACTATCATTAGCTTCCTATATGTATTTATTTTTGTCACTCACAATCCCTCATATTCAGTTACTTAGGGAGTATTTTCCTTAGATTAATTTTTCAAACCCACTTGGATGGGATTGACATGCAGTGTTGGCTTGAGACCCTCTTCCAAAGGTTTTAGCATAGCCAATTTAAGTGGATTAGTTTGGTTTCTTCAAAAACAAACAAAAAACAAAATAATTCCTTAGCAAGCATGTGGTAAGATGTTTAAAGATTAATAATGATATGTTTGTAATTGCAGCAAAACTCATTCATGAAAACATATTTCAATAACAATAATAATGAATTGAAGAAACCCACTTGGGTTGGCCTTGGCCGGATGGTGTTGGCTTGGAACCTTTTGAGTGTGCCGGTGTCAATTTCGGTGGGCTAGCTTGACTTTTTTTTTAAAAAAATTGAAGAATGAATGATATAGTAAAATAGTGAAATATACATTGAGCATTTTTTTAAATGTAAAACATACCTCACTATCTAATCTATCTGAACCAACTTCATTGAGAAAGGTATTGTTTGCTTATTGAAATAAAAACTAGCCATAATCAACTTACCTTAAACCCTTGGCAATCGATAATTGAACTTCCCTTCTTTACAATTTCAAGTGCTATTTGTGTTAAGCTTTGTGTTCTTATTGCCTTCTTGAATGGCATTGTATTGTATGAAAGGCGCTACTCTGATAACTTCATTGTTTTTTTCTGGCGGAAATAGAACTTTTTCCAATCATGTAGGGATCCATATCAAACTAAGATAAGTGTTTCGTTGATAACATTTCCATTGTTGGCTTCAAGTTTGATGCTTGCTTTTTTGTATAAAGAGAAGTACATGGATGAGATCACACCTCCACTATTTGAGAGCTGGTGCAAGGAATATGGAAAAGTATATTCTTCCGAAAAAGAGAAGCATTACCGATTCAAAGTCTTCAAAAGTAACTATGCTAAGATTATTCGCCACAACCTAATTATGACCCCTTATAAAGACGAAATAGGCCTTAATGGAAACGTGGACTTAACCAAGCAAGAGATGTTTGATATTTCTCGCTCCACAGGCTTTTACGTTGCTGAAGAGGAATATCGATTTTAAAAGACCCTTGGTTTTGAAGAAACCCTAAAAAACTTAGTTATTGGCATATTTGTTGGTTAATATATAATAACATTATGTTTGGAGTACTTTTATTTTATGTTTGTAGTACCTTTGTTTTGTGTTCATGTATTGTTTATATCGCTTTTTAAATTTATGGATTGCAAAAGTTTGGTTTGTATCAAAATGGATTTGTCTTATGCATGGATAAAATGTTAATGTGAATCATTTTCTTTTCATGCTAACTATCACATGCTGTGTAAATTAGTGGAAGAAAATGGAGAACCAATGTCAAAGTAACTTTCGTGCTAAAACATGTATCTGAGTATGCAATTGATGCTAAATTGATCAGAATAATTTAACAGGTGGCTAAGATTTAACGTTTAGTAGTAATCAGAAGGTCAAGCATATATAAAAAAAGTTAGTTCCTTTATGAAGTTAACCTCTCATTAGATTATACTTCACTTATAATAATATAAAGTATTTTGGTTTGGATGAGAGACTTCATTCAATAAATTTCTCTGGATCAATCTATAAAAGCTGTTGATTAATACAAAATTAGACATGCCACTATTAGACTAGTCAGGCGGCATATTGTGTGCAATCCCACTTTGCTTTATAAATAAAGATTATATATGGCCTGATTATGTTAACTTCAAAAAAATTGTAGTTGTTCATATACTATAGCATGAAGTCTATTACTAATTTGAAAATATGGCCTGATTATATATGGCCCAATTACACTTTTATATATTGACTTGACTTTTTCCTTCGCTAATTTGAAATCTGTATGTGATTATTCTGTTGTTTTTATAGAAAAGTCGTTTGAATCACAGTTAATAATAACTTCATTGATAATATAATTTCTTGATTGATTTTACTAGTCATTTTGCTAGAGGGTAATAACACTTTTGTCATTTTAATAATTTGATCTCACAGCCTTTAGATTTTGCAAATTTCTGGCAATATGTTTTGAAACTATGACTTGATGATTTGTGAACCAGTAAAATTACCATTGGTAGCTAATATATATGTTATATAATTTGTATTCGTGAAGCATTGCTCTATGCAATTAAACACTAATTGACATTTGGGTTGTGTTTGTATTGGTTTGTTTGAGTTTATGCACTTGTGAGACTGTTTGGGAAAGAGCTTATGGAAGCATCTTATAACATGTTCATAAGTTGTTTTTAGCTTATTTTCATAAGCTCTCCATGATAGCTTATGAAAATAGTTTATAGCTCATGCAAATAATTTGACTTTAATTTATCTTTTGTTATAGAAATAGTTTATAAATAAGCACTTATGTGATAAGCGTTTATGGAGTATGTGTAGGAAATTGTGTTCCTGTATGCTTGACGTTTGCTTTATCTTTGCCTGGTATTGTTGGCTCTGTTGCTGGCTCATAAGCTATGTATTCTGATTTAGGACATTTTTCACAATTGCCTATTAAGACACAAATAAATAAAGCCTTTTATTTGGTTCTTTGAATTCAAAATTATGAGGGAACGTTGGATTTAAATACCAATGGGACAATGATCTTGTAAAGTATCAGCTACATTATTAGGCTTGCAAGAAATAATATAATTGGTAAAGTTTCAAGTGATTTTACTAAATTGAAATCCTTGAGTTGGATTTAAGTAACAATTGAAATCTTCATTGCCAAGTTTTTATGATAATAAGAAATTTATTACGGTTGGCAACCCCATTCTTCTTAATAATCAAATTAGAGGGGGTGAGTTCTATTATTAGCAGCCTGAGTTTGGCAAACAACCCTTCACATGCTCTATCTGCACCTAATGATCTAGTACCGAAACATTGTCATGTTAGTAATTTCTCCCTTAGCAGGATTCAAATGACTTTTAACTTTTTAACTCCTTTAAATTCTTAGCTCAATCGATTGAGCTACCCTTCCCCTCGATCCAGTACCGAAACATAGTTCAACTACCAGCCCAAATCACAAAAGATACAAGACTGTATCAACAATGGTAGGAGTTGCAGTGTTTGCAGTTGTAGCTCCTTTAGTTGTTTATCTATTTTTATGTTTCTTTAAGAACAAGAAAACCTCCTTGGATGGTCGAAGTCCCATTGTGGTTCACCCTCGAGATTTTTCCAATCCATACAATGTAGTTAAAATTGTTGTTTCAAGCTGCAAAAAAGAAGCAAAATTGTCTTGTAATTGAGGCTATAACCATGTTATAACTGTGCAAGTACTACACAAAGTTACCAACGATTTTGCATTGGAAAATGAGCTAGGCCATGGTGGATTTGGAACTGTTTATAAAGGGGAATAACAAGATGGAACCAATATAGGATTTGGAACCCTCGAGATTTTGCATTGGAACTGTTTATAAAGGATTTGGATGAGTTTCAAGCTGAAATAGGTGTTCTTCCTAAGGTTCGCCACCGACATTTGGTCTCTCTTGTGGGTATTCCATTGGAAGCAATGAGACTTTTAGTTTGTGAATATTGGACATCTCTTCCATTTAAAAAATTAGGACTTATAGCCTTTGTCTTGGTCACGAAGGCTAATAATAGCACTAGATATCGCAAGAGTGGATGAAATATCTTCACGGTCTTACTCGACATACCTTTATTCATAGAGATCTTAAATCTTCAAATATTCTACTAGGTGGCAATTTTCTTAAGAATAATAGAGATCTTAACCCAAAACCCAAATAAAATCTCAAGTTACAAACAAGACTTTTATAAACAAAACTTGTATATTGGCACATTTCCAATAAAAAGTGCTATGAGCATACATGGTATTTCATTCTATACATATAACGTTGAATTTAAGGTTTATCTGGGTCAGACCCATTGGGAATTTATACCTATAACTGCATATTCATGTCGACTATCTGCTGACATACATGTCAAAGCAGAGAGGCTAAATATTACAATGTAGAATTGTGTAGTTTATCTATAAGTGTCAAAAACTAATTAAATATATAGTGGAAATGAGGATGTTGTGTTGAAGAATGATACCTAGATATAGCCACTAGTTCTTGAATTGGAGGTAAAAGTAGGATCAAACTTGTAAGTAATCATTGCAAGGTTGTATACATGAATTGATTGTTTTGTTAACCAATAACAATCTGTTTCAAAGGAATAAACAAACTGAGTAAGAGTTTCAAACCAGCGGCTATAGTGGTGAACATAGGATATATTTATGCATATCTTGAACCTATTAACTATTTTAACGAGAGCAGTGCTATTTAAAGGGAAAGAAATTGTCCCAAACTCATCAAGAATAAAGTATTGATCAATTAAAATGCTTGCTTTTGTACAATGCACGGAGGAGAGAGAAATGTCAACATGATAGAGAAATTGAAAATGCACGTTCGGGACAAATTTGCGATCCTGCTTCTCGTGAGATCGAGCATTACACTTTTAACGATGAACGAACCTAACTCACTATCGCGACAACTGCCCAGTATAACATCGCTTTGATAAAGCTTGTGATAATCATTCAACTCATTCATCATAGTCCAAAATCGTATTTAAATTTGAGTTATAGTGGTTTATAACCCGCATTCTTCATGTCCGGAGTCAATATGTCCAACAAATACACCCTGAATCCAGCCAATTTTAACCATAACAACCGGCCATATACACCGTGAATTGGATAACTAAGAACAACTCCACACTTCACCAAATGACATGACAGAAAAACATGTTCACGTCCTGCATCAATAAATATCATGTCTAGTCTATCCAATTGTACTCACGAAAACATGACTTAAATCAATACATCAGGTGTAAGGATGACCCTTAATGTTCTCTTCCATTGGTTGTCAGCATTTTTGTGAACTCAATAATACAATGTCCTTAATTGAAAACTTGTAATGAAACTTAAATATTCAATCAGATTATAGCATATCAATAAATACATTGGGCATAAGAAGTCCTAAAGGAGCTGAACGATACCAAAAAAAAAAAAAAAAAAAGTATTCTTTCACATTGCCAATACACAGAATTCGAATTAGTTTCCCAAGTTGGATCTTGTAAACATAAAGTTTGAAAGGCTTCAAATAATTCAAAAGAATCTTCCATTAAAGTGATTCAAGTAAATCTTGATAAAACGCCAATCAAAATTATCTAATAACTAAATCCTAAAAAAGAGGGAAAACGAATACGAACCCAAACATCAAAATAAACAATATCAAAAGGAGACAAAGTTCTCTGTTACCGACACTATTAGAAAAAGACACTCTTAACATTTTTATCAAGCTAACACAACTCACACTCCAAGGACTTCAAATTTGATAGACAAAAACGAATGAGATAGGGAGACATGAAAAACACATGGTGAAGATATCATGAGATGGTAGGATCAAATGGTAACATGCTAAGCACACTTTAAGAGTTTGAAGGGTCCAGAGCAACATTAGGTAAAGTTTGATGATTTATTGAAGGGTCTTGTTAACGAGTGTCTCCGGGCACTCTTTAAGCATTCTAAAATAAACAATTATTCTTTAATAAAGTCAAATATTTCGATTTTCAATGCATTAAATACACACATTTTCATAAATATTTACCACTTATGATTCTTAAAGAGTGCTCCGACGACAATCGTTAACATTTCCCTTTATTGAAATGGGTTTAAAGTTAGTGACATCGCACCACTTTGCCAAATGTCAAATTATAAAGTAAAATAGTACTACCTCCGTTCCTTTTTAATTGTCACTTTTTGACATTTTACACAAACCAAGACAATTAATAAATGTCACTACTTTTGATACAATAATTTATACTTTTACTATAATAACCTTATTCATTTAATATATCATCTCATATATTTCTCTCTCCGTAATAAATAACTAAGGATAAAATTGGTAAAACATTATTTAAAGTTGCATTGAACTTTGAAAGTGACAGTTAAAAAGGAACAAATTTTTTCTTCAAAAGTGACAATTAAAAAGGAACGGAGGGAGTATTTGTCAATTATTTTTATTTTAATTAATTAAACTCATATGACTAATTTACTACACACTTTCTTTTAATATTTTTTTTACAACTTTATTTTAACATTGATTAAATAATTAATTATTAAATAACATAATCAAACCAATCCATTGATTTCAGATTGTTCACCTATCTTCTTATGTGTTTCAAAATTTACTCACTATTCCCTAGTCATTCCCAATCTCACTGTCGGAGTGTACAAAACAATTCCTATTTAAAAAATTAATTACTGTGAAAGGTAAATGATTTTATTACAACAATTATATTCATAGGTGATAATGTGTGACCATGTTCATTTCATCCTAAAAAAATTAAGGGCACAAATAAAAAGTAATGAAAAAGAAGAATCTCTTGCCACTTTCACTTTGAAGAGAAAAAAAAAAGTTGGTAGGACCAATATTTAATCTCTCTTCTCAACTTATGTGATGTACCAAACTGAAGATATAGTCATTTCCCCTCGATCTCTCTCTCTCCTTTTTCTCTTAAACCAAACGTAGCATTAGTGTTGCATCATTGTTGAATTGAATTCACAAAAAATAAAAATTGAGTTTTTAAATTCTTCAAAAAATATACACATCAAATCAATTATGTGCACTCTTTTAGGGATGCATCACATTTAAAGAGAATAAAAAATTGAGTTTTTAAGTTCTTCTATCCAATAGATTTAAACAATAAAGTTGAGACTTTTGATTTCTTTTGAAATTTATAGAGAATAAACTTGAGACTTTTGAATTCTTTTGAAATTCATAGAGAATAAACTTGAGACTTTTGAATTCTTCTAGAATTCATAGAGAATAAAAATGAGCTTTTCTTTTATTTTTAGGTTCTTTAAAAAATATATTTTTATAAGATCAATCTCTTATGCATCCTTTAGGGATGCATGTATGTTGAAATCTTCAAGAATTTATATGAAAATAAACAAACACTAATTGAATATGATTTAAACAATAACATGTCTAAAGTCTCATTTAATTGATGAAAATTTAACGGCATAGTCAATAATCATCAATACAAAATTAAAACTGACACAGATGGAAGCAAAGTTTAGCAAGTGCTAAACCTGGAACGATAATCAGACTAGTTGCAAGCAACAAACCTGCCAAATTGGTTTCTGGAATCAACCAGAAAATTGAGAAAAGTTCTCCGTAATTTTATTTAATAAAAAACTGTCCCTTATGCTACAAATGTTAAGCTTAAATTTTAGGGAAATTACAAAACCCTAATGGGTCGAAAATCCAAATAGAAAAATAATAAAATTGGGTCGAAATAATAAAATCTGTGTAACACCCATACTAAATTATCTAGAATATTTAGCATGTGTATTAATCTGATATTGGATACATTAAAATTTTCAATAATAAATATATACAAACTACTGAATGAGTACAATTTGCTCGTTTACATAAATATCCAAATATCATAAAATACACTTTCATATACAAATATATAATCTGTCAACCTCCTGAGCTTGCCATGACGAGCATCTGCACTTCATCCAGCATCTTCCTGAAGATCTTCATGAACATCTCTTGCTAACCTATGAACCTGCACCAGAAGGATTGGGGTGAGACATAACGTCTCAGTGAGCTCCGGCCCAACCTACTGTTGGCAACCACGGGGGAAACCTAGGGTCGCCGTGCCTACTCTTAGCGATCTTGGGGATACCTACGATCGCCATTTTCCTCTACATAGTTCGCGATCAAGGGGAAACCTAGGATCGCTACATGTCTTTATCTTTCTTATCATATTCTAACTTTAATCTTTAACTCATACTTAGTGATCTGGGGACATCCTATGATCACTTTCTTTCTCTGCTGACTAATCGTCATATTCTCATAATAACTTCATAAGTATTAATATACATCATTCTGAATTATAAAGTTAGTAAGTCAGCGTTGAACAAACAATATTATCTTGGTTCATTTTACGGAGTGCATCCGGGTGGAGTAACCCCGAAGTACATCTCCCATCATACCGGTGAAATTCCTATCATATCAGGCTAACACCGGACTCCTCTTATCTTTGTGTAGGCAACCCTCTCGGTGAAGCCCCATCCGGCATAATCCGGAGCCTGCTGGACACATCTTAACTTTACATGTGGACAACCCTCTCGGAGAAGTCCCATCCGGCGAATCCCGGAGCCTGATGAACATGCTTAAATCTTTTAACATACGTGTGGACAATCCTCTCGGAGAAGTCCCATCCGGCGAATCCCGGAGCCTGCTGGACACGCTTAACATAATCTTATAACTTACGTGTGGATAGCCCTTTCGGAGAAATCCCATCCGGCATAATCCGGAGTCTGATGAACACGTATAATCTTTATCATTAAGTTCTTACTTAAGTTCGTATGTATATCTTACTCGTTCATGTTCCTGTGCATATCTAATGTTCCTTAGATAATCATTCATGAGTACTTAACCTATAGAAGGTTCTAAACTTGACTAATGTATCATTCCTGAACTTATATATACTTAGTCGAATACATAACATTGCTTAGTAAGGGTAAACCCTAAACTAGCTCCTTAACATCTCTATGATAACTTGTGGATTAAGGCATCCATTCTCTCACTATTGTGCCTATCCTCAATCTATAATAATGATCTAAACATTCTCAAGGATAGGTCTTTAAATGCTTATTAGCAATGCTTAACCATTACATGTTGTTCCTTGAGTCTGAAGCAGTATTGGATAGCCAGAATGGTGCAAGATTTGACGAAAAACAACAAAGCCCTGCCCACTGTGAAATCGTGACACGACAAATCGTGTCACGATTTTCTACCCAGAAAACGTGTTATTTCCTGCCTATAAAATCGTGACACGATGGTAAAATCGTGACACGATTTTACATGCAGTTGGACAGCATAGGCAAGTTCAAAACATGAATTTTTCACCATTCTTTCTCATCCAATCTTATCCAGACATTATAACAACTTAAAGGATAAATTTCTAAGACATATTAACAGCTTATAACATGTAATGATCAAGAATTGCTCACAACATAGAATTAGGGTACTAGAATTCATAACTTTGATCATAATACTAATGATACTCAAACTTACTCGTAGTGGGTTCTAAAACCCTAGGGAGCTCACCTTTAGCCTCAATTGGTGCTTGCTATAACTGAATTCCCAAGCCTTAGCTCCAAACTACTCTTCTTTCAATTCTTCCTTGTTTCTACTTTTCTTTCTTTTGCTCTAACTTCCAATACAAGCTTGCTTGCAAGGGCTTTCTCCCAAAAGTTTGGATGAAGTTTGGATGGGTGGTGAAGAGATGATGAGGGCGTGTGAGCTATAGGGAGAGGAAGGAAAGAATGCTGATTTGGGAGAGTGAAAGGGAGAAGAGAAAATAACAAGAAAATATCTTGCTCTCCTTCTTAAATTCATTCTTCTCCTTTCAAATATTGACATGTTTGCCATTGCCCACTTAATTACAAAATCGCCATGCTTGTTTCATAAGTTTCTAACACTGTTAACCGTTACATCTAAGCGGGATATTACAATCTGGTTGTGGGCCTTCAGATGAATTCGGATGGCTTAAAATGCCCATACATCATGGCAAAGCAATATGTTCTACTCGTGCGCCGATTCCCTTTCCGAAAAAGGTATATTAATAGTCAATCGGACACTGGATGTCAAATCTGCACTATTCACATTGAACCCTTCTTATGTGCCACTTCGTCTTCAATACGTGCCGTCAGTCTTCGTACATCAAAAACTTATATACATGTTAAAATAGATTAGGAAGAATTGTTTACTTATTTGGTTAGAGCATGTGCGTGTTATAAAACTTTTGAATAGAACAAAAATAGAGAGAAAGAGAGGAAAAGAGAAGGAAATGAAGAGAGTAGAGAGTATTATATTATATAGAAAAATATCATGATATGATATGATCTAACATAGTATGGTATCATGGGAGAATTGAACTTGAGACATTGATGAGAAACACAATTCAAAGTCTAAAGTCAACACCACTAAAACAACTCAGATAGGTACATAAACACATTAACTAATGAACATCCACTTCTGAATCAAATGTTGAGATACAGTACCATATATTATATGTTTTTGAACTCTTTCTTTATTCATGTTATATGTCGCGAAGACATATCACACGAATTTCCACAAACAATATTTTTTCTAATTAATCTGTCGGTCACACAACTTTCAATTCTCGTTTCAATCACTTTTCGATCCAGTATCACCACTCACTCTGATTTGTTGGTATGTGAAGTAATACCATATGACGTTCTTCTGGATTCGACCCCCTTTCATAAGTATTATTTCAACTCTTGGTGGCCAAAATGAAGTTGAGCATCTCTTATGATGTCTCATAAGTTTAGATTCTTACTTGAATTTTGTTTTTAATCATATTGGAAAAGATGAAGAGATTAATTTAGCTTTTAAAGGAGATTAATAATTGGAGGGGAAGCAGAAATGTTAAAGTGGAAAAAGGAAGTAAAGTTTGAACGCGACAAGAAGAAGGAACTAAATCGTTGATGCGTTGGTACATAGAAGTGAGAATCGATACATACTCACTTAAGTAATGTTTTAATATCAATCATTCCTTTTAACATGAGGGCTGCCATTTATTTCTATTGTTCTCACATAAAGATAACATTCTCACTTATCATGTGTAATAAAGGATAAATTGAATGATTATAAAAATAAACTAGTCGAGATACCCGTGCTGGAGCACGGGTATGGCGGCGCAAGCGCCGTGCAAGGATAATTTTAATAGTTTATAGAATGTGTAATAGAATATTTTTTAATTAATAGAGAAGTTGTTTTGTTTAGGAAACATATTAAAATATAGAAATGTCAATCTAAAGGTAATTAGTTGGTTATATATGATTATAGGAAATGACAATATTAACTTGAAATATAGACTTGCAATATTAAAATTATTTATTACATTAACTTGAAGCATATTAATACATATAAAATTAGACGTAGAATAAATCAAATTGCAAGAACTTGAGAATGACAATATTAATAACGTCGAGAATATTTGAAAACCATAGCGATGTTTTTTGTCTTGGAACAAGGTCCCACACTTCACTTCTTTTGAATTGATTCAGTTCCTCTTGCATTGCATTAATCCAGAATTCATCAGTAAGTGCTTCTTTAATATTCTTGGGTTCAAATTTGGACACAAAACATGAATCAGTAGTCACTTCATCTGATCTTCTGGTTCTGACTCCTTGATCAAGGTTCCCAATGATTAGTTCTTTAGGATGATCCTTCTGAATTCTGATTGAAGGTCCTTTATTTGTTGATGCATGATCTGGATTATTTTCTCCTTCTTCAGACTCTACTTCATTTTCCATAGCAGGTGTATCTGACTGTTCTTCTGAGGTTACAGCATCTGGTTCCACATCAGATACTTTTTCAGCAGGTAAATCATCTATCACAACATTGATAGATTCTATTACAACCTTGGTTCTGGAATTAAAAACTTTATATGCTCTGCTGTTTGTAGAGTAACCAAGAAATATTCCTTCATCACTCTTGGGATCCATCTTCCTTCTGTTTTCTCTATCTGCCAAAATGTAGCACTTGCTTCCAAACACATGAAAGTACTTGACAGTAGGCTTTCTTCCTTTCCATAATTCATACAGAGTAGTGGTAGTGCCTTTCTTCAGAGTCACCCTATTGTGAACATACCATGTTGTATTCATTGCTTCTGCCCAAAAGAGATAAGGTAAATTTTTTGCATGTAACATAACTCTCGCTACTTCTTGCAAGGTTCTGTTCTTTCTTTCAACAACACCATTTTGCTGGGGTGTTATGGGAGCTGAAAATTCATGTTTGATTCCTTCAGAAGAACAAAATTCAGAGAACTTACTATTTTCAAATTCCTTCCCATGGTCACTTCTGATCCTGACAATAACACTTCCCTTCTCTCTTTGTAATTGAGTGCAAAGATCTTTAAACACATCAAAGGTGTCTGATTTTTCTCTAATGAAGCTTACCCAAGTGAATCTTGAAAAATCATCAACAACAGCAAACACATACCTTTTTCCACCAATACTCTCAACTTGCATAGGTCCCATTAAGTCCATGTGTAACAGTTCAAGAACTTTTGATGTTACCTGATGCTCCAACCTTGGATGAGACATACGTGTTTGCTTGCCAATCTAACATTCTCCACAAATGTTGTCTTCATTAATCTTAAGTTTAGGCAGTCCTCTGATGGCTTCCACAGACATGACTTTCTTCATACCCCTCAGATTTAAGTGCCCAAGTTTCTGGTGCCAGAGTCTGACTTCTTCTTCTGAACTTATGAGACATGTGGACAGGCTTGTTTCTTCTTGAGACACCCATAAGTAACAATTGTCCTTTGATCTACTGCCCCTCATCAGCACTTCATCTCCTTTACCAGTTACCAGACATTCCTCCTTGTTAAAGTTCACTTTCAACTCTTGATCACACAGCTGGCTTATGCTGATCAGATTTGAGGTTAGCCCTTTTACTAATAACACATTGTCTAGTCTTGGTAGTCCATCACTGATCAAGTCACTGATGAAAGCGTTTTTCTCACTTCATAATTTCCTATCTACACGTGAGTATATTAGGTATCGTCTCCACAGGGATTTACGTGATATCTTAAACCATTCAACATCGATTATCATTTTAAGTTAGGGTTTCAAATTTTGTTTACTAAAACCTACTCGACTTTCAAAATATAAATAAATGCTACGAGTAATAGGGCATAAAAGCGTTGGTATCAAAGTCATAAATCAAGCATCGATAATGTTCTAATGATCATGATAAAAAGGATTCTAGTTTTAACCTCTTCTTAACGATATTATCACACATCACTCGACAACATTATTCGTGTCCAAATAAAGTTGTGAGATCGATTGTATCGTTTAATCGACGATTTCCCAATCTATTAAACGATCCAAAAGCATTAAGTATTGATGTTTTAAGTGATTATCAAAACATAGTTCCATGTCTAGAACATTTGTTTTAATAGAAAAGTATTCTAAACCTAGATTTAAATGTATTTGTCAATAGCATTAAACCATAAATAAGATTGAATAACAAGAATAACTTTCAATATATTATAAAATACTAGAATCAAATATTTACATGATCAAATAGACTACATCTAGCTTGATTCATTACCTCTAATCCCAACAAAGGATGTTTAGTTGATCATTCTCATGTCAACAATACAAAAGTAGGAGTAAAGATGAAGATCAATGCTAGTTTTGATTTCTCAAAAACCCTTGAATGATCTAAACTTGATTCCTTGTTTGTCCTTTGAAGTGCCCTTCTTTTAGCCCTATTCTCTGGTAATAAACTCTAAAATTTCGTTCTTAATGAAAGCTTAACAATAATATAATATCTAACCTAAAAGCTGTAAATAGCTTATATACAAAAGCTGATAAATGAACTATCGCTCAGCGATACAGATGTTCGCTCAGCGAAATTAACTGTCTGGCCAATGGCATTCTGCCACGTCTTCTACAGCATTAAACCGCCTTGATGATTTCGCTGGGCGACCAAGATTTCGCTGGGCGAAATCAAACTTCCCCTGTTCCAGAAAATCTCTGCCTGACTTCGCCAACTTTTCGCCATAGGATCGATGGGCGAAAGTGTACTTTGAAAACTCCCAAAATTCCCTGCCTGACTTCGCCAAGCAATCGCTGGGCGAAAGTCTTCATACTTCTCTTGAAGATTTCTTTCTATTTTCAGGTCCTGGCTTGCTTTTTCCTACACAAATGGGGAAGAATAAGGTATACAAAGAATAATTGGCATTTATTCATAAATTCCATGCTTTTCCTAAGATAACTTGCACAACAAGTAACTAAAAAGCCTTATAAAAGACATGGATTTATTCATTTCTTGCCACTTATCAGTCACCAATTCCAAGAATTTCTCCTCTAGCTCTATCACCAAAAGTCACATAGCTACTGGAATACGACTTTAAATCACTTAAGTACTTCTTGACACCAGTCATGTGTCTGGAGCATCCACTATCAAAATACCAGTCTTCCCTAGAGGAGACTCTCAAAGATGTATGAGCTATGAGGCCAACATTATTAAACTTGGATCTCCATTCCTTCATGACATTGATTCTGTTTACAATAGGCTCCACTTTTCTTTGCTGAAAGTGATTGGGGTATCCATACAGCTTGAAACAGAATGGCTTTATATGCCCCTTTTTACCACAGTGATGACATACCCATGGATGAGAAGCCCTCCTGCTCTTAGCTCCCTGAGGTTTGTTCTGATGTTTCAACATAGGTTTGCTCATCATTGGATCATAAGTTCCAACAACAGGAATGAACCTCTTAGCTGGATTTTGTTGTTTGTTGTTCAAGGTCCTATCATCAAATCCTATGCCATTTGGTTTCCCTTGGTTCTGACTCTCCAATATCTCTTCCAGCACATTAGTACCAGTGTTCAACATTCTGACTTGATTCTTCATATGGTCAAGTTGAGAGTTCAGATGGGTTACCTCATCTTTGAGTTCAGAAATTTGCTCTAAGTGTTCACTTCTTTCAGCATACAGTTGACTGATAGTCTTCTTCTGAACCACTAGTTGCTTGCAAACTTCAACACTTCTGATGTATAGATCTTTGTAGGAGTTAGCCAGTTCTTCATAAGATGATTTTTCAACACTGGCTTCAGACTCTGATGGAGCTTCAGACTCTGATAGTGCTTCAGACTCTGATAGTGTTTCAAACTTTGATAGTGCTTCAGATTCTTATAGTGTTTCAGAAGCCTTAACTTTAACATCAGACTTGTATCTTCCTGTTAAAGCAATAACATGCTTAGCAGACTCATTCTCTACTTCTCCTTCTGAGTCATCTTCATCAGACATAGAAACATTCAAGTCTTGAGATATGTAGCACATTTTGTCCTGATATGACCATATCCTTCACACTCATGGCACTAAACTCCCTTTGATTGATTGCTCTTCTCATCAGTATTTGCCTTCTTCAAATCATTTTGTTGATTACTGATGTTGAATCTGTTGTTTTGACCATTTGATTTGGATCTCCTGTCAACATGTTTCAGAATCTTGTTAAACTGTCTCCCTAGCAACACAAGTGCCTCTGATAAGCCTTCATCATCCTCATTATTTCCTTGTTGATCCTCAGCATCAGTATTTGCTGCAAAAGCAACTCCTTTCTCTTTCTTATCAGTACGGTTACTGAAGGCTGTCTCAAAATTCAGCAAGGACCCTATTAATTCCTCAACCTTCATACTGGAGATGTCATGTGCTTCCTCAATGGCAGTTACTTTCATGTCAAATCTCTTAGGAAGAGACCTGAGTATTTTTCTCACAATTTTCTCATCAGACATTTTCTCTCCAAGAGAATCAAATGAGTTAGCCATGTCCAGAACATTCATATAAAAATCTTGTATGTTCTCATCCTCCAACATTTTGAGATTTTCAAATTTGGTGGTGAGAAGTTGAAGTCTGGACAATTTTACCTTGGATGTGCCTTCATGAGTAGTCTTGAGAATCTCCCAGGCATCCTTGGCTACAGTGCACTGCTTAATCAGTCTGAACATGTTCTTGTCCACTCCATTGAATAGAGCATTCAAGGCTTTGGAGTTTCCAAGAGCTAATTCATCTTCATCCTTGGACCACTCTTCCTCTGGTTTAAACACAGAAGTCTTCTTTCCATCTTTGTCCAGCACAACAGGATGTTCCCAACCCTTCAGAACTGCTTTCCAGGTTTTACTATCAATAGATTTCAGGAAAGCACTCATACGAGATTTCCAATACTCATAGTTGGAACCATCCAACAGAGATGGTCTGTTCACAAATCCTCCTTCCTTGTCCATAATGCCAGAAAAAACTTTCCCTGGAGCTCACCCTAAAACAGGCAGGGTGCCTGCTCTGATGCCAATTGAAATTCTGGCAGAACCTGTTACTGAACGGTAAAACAGAGCTGAACAGAGTACGTATAACAGTGGTTCAGAAGCAGCAAATAAAAGACAGAAAGTAAAGAACACAGGTGATTTGTTAACCTAGTTCGGTGACAAACACACCTACGTATGGAGGCTACCAAGCCAGGAAGGAAATCCACTATAATAGTATCAATTCGAAGTCCTATGACAACAGCCCCTGTTTCACAGCCTTCTCACTAAATCACTACCCGTGGTATTTCTACCTAGGAACTCATAGATATAAGACCCCTCTTACTTCCTACTCAAGTAATCATTGTCCCAGTGATCTTAAACTCTAAGACAAAAGATGAAGACTCTCTTCAAAACATAAACAGTCACTTTTGCTTAAAAGCTTTAAGTGATTACAACTCAATAAAAACAACCAACTCTAAACACTTGAGTGGTGTACAGAAAACAGAGCACAAAGCTCACAATGAACAGTTTCAAAAACTAAAAAATAACTCTCTATAATTGCCTCTGTTTTTTATGTCTTTCTTCAATAGCAGCGTCCTCTATTTATAGCTTCAGCAGCAACATAATTCTTGAACCAAATAATCTTCAAAGATATATTTCAAAAATTCTTTAGAAGCATATAGAAGCAATTTATTTTCCAGAAATATATTTTCCAAAGATTTCTTTGAAAATATATTCACAAATAATTGAATCCAATCTTCAGAAGATATCTTGCGTAATTCTTCTTTCTTCTAGAAACACAGCTTGGATAATTCTTCAATTAAATCTTCAACAAATCACATGAGAAAATAAACACTCCAAGGCGCGAACACATAACGCAGAAAACCAGCTTCTGAAGGTACTTCTGAAGAAGTGCTTCTGAAGGTCTGCTTCTGAACACAGCTTCTGAGTGTTGCTTCTGAAGTTTCGGCGTCTGAAGTACTGTTCAGCTTCTGAAGTACTGTTCAGCTTCTGAAGTACTGTTTATGAGGTCCAGCTTCTGAAGACGCACATTGCTTGTATATTTGATTTTAGCAAAACATGAAGCCAACAAGCAAATATCCAACACTCTTTTTTTAGCGTGCCAAAATTTATCCAATAAAATTAAAGATTTTGTATTATTTTACCAACAATAACAATTTTAATAATTTTATTTGGTCTAATTTGATTAGTTGAGATCCATTTATAAATCTAACAATTGTTAATTAAAACAAAATAAGCAGCCAACCTCTAATAATTTTTTTTTCTATTGTTATGTAAAAAATGTGCATCCTTCATATGTAAATTATTTTTGGCAAAAATCTTGTGTAGCTATTAGCCACACCATGGCTTACAGGGGATCCGGCGTCCGTGTTTAAGTCCAAACCAACCAAATAATCAAAATTGAATTGATTTGATATCGAATGTCGGGTTGAAAAAAAAATATCTAATGAACACAATATACATCCAATGATTAGTTTCAATGTTTGGTGGTGAGCAATGATCGTTATGAAGAGTTTGTTGAACAGATGAATTAAAGGGAATTCTCTCTTATTTTATCCTGTACGGATTTTGCAAGAAATGTTGTTTATTGGTTTGAGGAGGAGCGTAAAAAGAAGCCAGAAGAAGAGACTTGGATGAGAAAATTACACATTAAATGACATCCAATGATCATAATCAAGAGAAATATTTGTATAGGCACAACCACAAATAAAATTCATTTGGACACACACGTAAAAATACTTATCATTTAATCTTTTACTTTTTTTCTCATTTGTGTAAATGTGCCTAAATTAAATTATTTGTGGTGGTTATGACCAATCAAATGACCATAATTCACTCCCAAGTCGTAATAGTCACAACGTATGACGTCACATTTTTATATCAATTTAGAAAAGAACGTGAAATTTATCAAATAAAAGAAAAGAAGGTGAAACTGCAGCGTATAAAAATAGATCATTCCAACCTCAACAATTTTCATTTCTGTACATTGTACCTAGGGCTCACAATGACCAACTCATAAATAGTTCGTGGTTCTTGAATCAAAGAGTTGAATTTAAGTTTAATAAATATTTTGTATAGTTTGAAGCATATGATGTTATATTTCTATCTATACATGACTCAAATGTAATCGTTTTCGATGAGAATAAACATGAAAATTAATAAAAATTAAGGGTAATTGATTTCTTTGCTTTCTATATAGATTTGCTCCTTGCTGGGTTTCTTATTTAGTTCCTGCATACTTTGATAGTTCGAATTTCTCACTGTTGGCTTCATGTAATTCCCTTGGTTATAGTTAAATTGAATTTTTATATCCATGCATATCTTAAAAACTAATAGAGAATTTTTAGAAAAGTAAATTTGTGTAACACCCATACTAACTTTAACTAGTATATTAGCATGTGCGTTAAACTGATACTGGATACATTTAAAAATTTCAATAATAATAATCATACATCACAAATGAATGAATACATGTTTACTCGTTGTACAAATAATCCAATACTATTACAATACTTATACAATATCCATTACGCTCCTGAGCTGTACACGACGAGCAACTGCACTCCATCCAGTATCCCTCTGAAGAATCCCATCACGAACCTCTGACTTGCCTGTAAACCTGCACCAGAAGGAATGGGATGAGACATAATGTCTCAGTGAGCTCCAGCCCAACCAACTGTTGGCAACCACAGGGAACCTAGGGTCGCCATGCCTACCTTGGCAATCTTGGGGATATCCTATGATCGCCAAGTCTTTACTTTGACCACAAGGGTGAAACCCTGCCTATGGCTATGAATCTGTCTGTAATTGTATCTCTCACTATGACTTTAACTGTAAACCACCTATAACTGTAACTGTAACCTAACTGTAACTATAACTCAGTGATCAAGGGGAAACCTAGGACCACCTTCTGTTAACTGTCTATAACTATATCTATAACAGTGACTTTGACTTTAACTGTGAAACATAAAACATATAACAGTTCTATAGCAGTTTTATGTTAGCTGTTAGCGTTGAACAAACAATTAATCTGAGTTCATTTTACGGAGTGCGGCCCGGGTGGAGTAACCCCGAGGACAGCTCCCTATGAACCGGTGAAATTCCTATCATATCAGGCTAACACCGGACTCCCTATGAAATTGCATGTGGACAACCCTCTCGGAGAAGTCCCATCCGGCGAATCCCGGAGTCTGCTGAACATGCCTTTGACTTTGAAATATTATTATTCTTTAACTTTGATAAATGAGTGTATATAAAAATATACATATCTATTACTTTGATCATATAAGCAATTCATGTAACTCTTAACCTATAACACATGGTACTTGGCTTATCGTTCTCATAAGCCACCTGTAATTGTTGGAGAACCAACACTATAAACTTAAGTGGAACTATGATTGATAATCCATTCTTGTTACTTTGTATCCTAATGTGAACACAACTATAAACTTGATTCTCAAGCTATAACTCTTGTTTTCCTATCAAGGAATTCGGCATATCGTTGTCATAAGCCGCTATAAGAATCTACCTATTCGATACACCTCAATCCCTACATTTCCAAGCCTTGCATAATTCTTGCTCTTACACTTTTATAACCATGGGAAGCATTTAGAATGAGTTAAAATGGTGGGTTAAGTTTCCAAAATGTATTATAAGAAATCAGTTGCAAAAAGCCATGCCCGCGCGCACCAGGACCCCCAGAACAGCCCAACTGAGTGGTGCTATTCTGGCTTGGTCGCTACAAGCGCCAAGCCGTCGCTACAAGCGCCAGCAATCAGAACTTGGTCGCTACAAGCGCCCAGTTGGTCGCTACAAGCGCCAGTCTGGTCGCTACAAGCGCGGGTAGGCAGGGAAAAATCCTGCCTGGTCGCTACAAGCGACAGCCCGTCGCTACAGCGACCGTGACAGCACAGTCATGTATAAAAATGTGATTTTCCACCATTTTTGCCCAATCAAAGGTACCCAAGCATCCAAAACATGCTAGGGATGATTTTCTATTACAAATTGATAGTTTAAAACATGTATGAGCAAGGATTTTGCAAGTATAGGAATTTAGGGTAAAAACCATAAACTTACCTATGAATAAATTCTCTATAAAACTCACAAAGAGAGGTTCTAAAACCTCAAGGGAGCTCACCTCAAACTGGATTGGTGCTGGTTTAGCTTAACATCAAAACCCTAGCTTGAACTCTTTGATCTTCTCTTGCTTTTCTTTAACTTCTTCATGCTCTAACTTTTCCCCCAACCAAGCTTGCTTGAAATACATGATTCTAGGTTGAAGTTTGATGGATTGTGGGATGAGGATGATGCTGGACGAATTCCTAGAGAGAGAGGGAGGAGAAATCAGTTTGCTAGAGAGAGAGAGAATGAGAATAATGAGAAAATTCATGTTTATCCCCCTTTTATAACTCCTCCTCTCATAATTACAACATTGCCATTCCATTCGTTTAATTCCTGTGATACTGTTAAAAGTCACGCTTAAGCGGGATATTACACTCTACCCCCCTTAAAAGAAATTTCGTCCTCGAAATTTAGAAAATCCTTCTGAGGTTCTGAAAGGTAAATCCTTTATACCCCTTTCTCTACTATGAAAATTTCCAATTCTGTAAATCAAAACATGTGACAAACTCTTTTCAACTGAAAGGTCTGATGCATAATGCATAACTCTCACCTGTTAGGACGTATGGTTATCTGAACTAACATATCCATCTTACCTGACAATAATCTCTGTTCGACATATTCCTTATAAATCCAATTTGAATTTATTAAGTCTTGGATTTCCCTTACTGAATTCATTCAGTTCTTCTTTAATTGACCGTTTAATCTTAACCTGAAGACGTCGGGTCGATCTGATTTTCCTCAATTATTCCAACTTTCCGAGGAATCAATTACATTACTTTTAATTCCCAAAAGAATCCTTGCCTTTGACTTTCGCCTCGTAAGACGACCTTTTACTGTTACATTCGTACCATTCTTCATATAGATTAGTCTTGCACTGCAAAACATCTGATATTAAATATTCTCAAACGGAAATAAAGTCCATTGCAATTACTTTCACGATTCGAAAACAAGGTGGTGGCCGAACTTATGGTACCAGTTCCTTTCTCTCTGACATCCTGGTGTAACTATTATATCAACCACGTACATTGTTCACATTCCACTGTGGGAATCCTTAAAGCTCGAGAAATCTTATGAGCCAGTCCTGCTCCACTTTAATTAATCAATGATAACACATAGCTATAGGTCTTAGGAGCTTTCTTCTTTCCAAAACTCTGACAATCTTGTATCATTCAAGATATTCCTTACCCATTGGATTAATACTTTCTTTACCAATGATTTCAAACTTATGAAAGTCCAGTATAAGTGACGTGTGGCATAAGCCGTTTTACGTATCATCATATAATACAGTCCTTAGCACAAAGCTTCCATACACGATCGAGTACGTGTACTCTACTATCGGGTACACATTACGTCGCATCATCATTGTCCAACTAATGGGACACCATACTTAGTCAACATATACTTGAGACAGTGCCACGTCAACCAAGGTCACTCTCTTAGCTCTTAACTCATGCTTGTATTCCTTGAGTATCCACACTCCCTTTACGTAATTATGGTTACATTCCGTTGGTGTTATAACTTATTTTGCCCAAGGACATCCTCCGTTTTCGAAAAGAAAACTCTATTCTGTTCGCTATCAAAATAGCACTCTTAAACTCTGAATCCTTTAATTCATAACTTCAATTCACGTAGTCCTTTTCTGTAAACTATGAGTAATCCTCTGATCGGTATAAAACGTTGACTTCCTTTAACCGCTAACATTAAGTTCAAGAATTTCTGAACTCCTCAACTGAGATTTGTTCGGCAACAACAAGCCTGTTATGCATATGACTTTCCTGTTAAAACATTACCGACTGCGTACCACGATTACTAACACATGTCTCATGCCTATAATTATGTTACACTACTGTCTAAGTAGCATAAACTCTGCTTGATCAGTATACATAATACTAATCATAACCTGTAACCTGCCTGTTACATGCGACATGCTAGCATAACGTGGATACGATGCGGAATAACTACATGCCACTGAATAATTCCTCTTTGGTTAAACTTACTGTTCAAGTAACTTAAAGTTATTGAGCTAAACAGCTAGATCACCGTATTAGGTGTGGCCCTCTTTGCAATGTACTTATTGTGCTATAAACACATCCCTTAAAGTTATCAAACTACTTCGATTCTCTTGTCTCATGAGTTTCGAGGTCTGAAACATTCCTCTACTTATCTAGTAAAATTTCCTGTTAGAACTGATGACAAATTCAAATCATCACTACTTACACATATTCCGTAACTTGAAAATTAATCTCTGAATGCCTTTCCTGTAATTCCTCTGACAAGGACTTCACAAACATCCTTTTCTCTAAACTTCAGCTTTGATTTGTCTGTTAACTCATAATTGGATTACTTCTCCGCTGCGCAACTCTGATTTAAACAATTAACCTTGGGATAGAAGTAATACACCACTATTACCATATAAAATCTCTTTGGCCAATCTTTTGACTTTATGACTTTGTAGTTACCATACATGACCATCTTACCTTATGATTTCTCTTGTAGTTAAATCCACCTGTTAACTTACTGATTGCTCGACGCTTGACTCTGCGTTTCTTTTCGAGCACGAACAAAATTCTTACTTTCACGAAATAAGCCGAAACCTGTAAACAGTCTTTAACAATAATCACGAGCCCAACAATGCTCCTGTTAAAACAACTTAAGTTCATACATTATTTACTTGTGGTAACTTCTAGAAACATTCTATGACTTCCGGAAATTCTCATCTTTCATATACTTAATCGATTAATGAATCGAGTCTCATCCTATACTTATCCGTAAGGATTTGACATCCACAACCTTTTTCCAAGACACTTAGGTCCACAAAACTCTAACATAACTCTTGGTTACTCCTCGGGTTTCTCCGGAAATAATCCGTCTGGATATAACTCAACTTTTACCGGCTCTCCTGTAAATTCAAACACATGATACACCTCTTCGAGTACCCGACTAATAAATCTGTAAGCTTCAATACTTAATAATTTCCATTGGATCCTTCCTATAACTTATTACTGTATTCACAATTCCATTTTAATCTTGTTATCTGAACAATAGTCCATATGTCTTCTCGACCGTTGCCCTCTTCATGGTTTCAAACATTCCGAGGTCTGTATTTCCACCATCTTTATCACATACCATCACAAGATGATCTTCGTCGGCTTACCCGATTACTTGTGTAAGGAACCTATCAAAAGAAAACATAGAATTTCTTAACACCAACCATAACTTTAACTGTAACTTGTACGTTAGTGACGATCTTCCTGCTGCTAGAGCCTCACAGTAGTCCTTGGCTAATTTCCTGCTTAATACTCGAAACCGGTCTGCTATAATCCAACAACATAAGATTCAATCTTTACTTCATACCCTTACAGAGGGTTTCCTTCACTTATCGCTAAGCTCGCGCTCCTCATACCAAGTATCTTGATGACCCACAATAAAGGAAGGTAACATGTTCCATCTGTTCACTATTTCGCTTAATCCATAAATGAGTCTCTTACCTATCAGATATTTAAATCTCATCCGATCCACGTGCGCAAGTCCTTCCATCCTTACACACTATGTCCTTACTGGAATTCCAGAGCTTCCGATAATTAATTGATCATTCCTTAGTCCAAGTCGCTGGGTTTGGTACCGTAATTCTTTACTTCTGTACCCGGAATAAAACTCTATTCCACCTTAACTTTTCAAATTGCGGTTCCCGTTGAGATTCCAAAACATTCCTTAGAGTATTTCCATAGTTCTTTATTGTTCATGTCTCCTCGGAGAAGACATCGTTTAATAATGCATCCAACTAGTTAAGGTACCTGACCTTACTCTTTAATACCTCTTATATTCCTGAAACTTTGCCATTAACTAGCTCAGTTACTTCACTGTTATAGAACCATCCTTTGACATTAAACACTTTGCCAAATTCGTCTTAGAATCTGGCGTCTTAACCTTTACCCTTCGTACCCTCCTTTCCTCCTTGGTCACATTCAGCTCTCGGACATTTATCCTAACTGTCATATACTAGACTGAGTTGATCAGGCTCAACTAGATATGACATTTAGAACAACATCCGGAACCCAATGATTCCACTACTTTTATTGAATCTTAAATGACCCAAGGCAGGGTCTGAATCGACCTGCTCTGATACCAATTGTAACACCCATACTAACTTTAACTAGTATATTAGCATGTGCATTAAACTGATACTGGATACATTTAAAAATTTCAATAATAATAATCATACATCACAAATGAATGAATACATGTTTACTCGTTGTACAAATAATCCAATACTATTACAATACTTATACAATATCCATTACGCTCCTGAGCTGTACACGACGAGCAACTGCACTCCATCCAGTATCCCTCTGAAGAATCCCATCACGAACCTCTGACTTGCCTGTAAACCTGCACCAGAAGGAATGGGATGAGACATAATGTCTCAGTGAGCTCCAGCCCAACCAACTGTTGGCAACCACAGGGAACCTAGGGTCGCCATGCCTACCTTGGCAATCTTGGGGATATCCTATGATCGCCAAGTCTTTACTTTAACCACAAGGGTGAATCCCTGCCTATGACTATGAATCTGTCTGTAATTGTGTCTCTCACTATGACTTTAACTGTAAACCACCTATAACTGTAACTGTAACCTAACTGTAACTATAACTCAGTGATCAAGGGGAAACCTAGGACCACCTTCTGTTAACTGTCTATAACTATATCTATAACAGTGACTTTGACTTTAACTGTGAAACATAAAACATATAACAGTTCTATAGCAGTTTTATGTTAGCTGTTAGCGTTGAACAAACAATTAATCTGAGTTCATTTTACGGAGTGCGGCCCGGGTGGAGTAACCCCGAGGACAGCTCCCTATGAACCGGTGAAATTCCTATCATATCAGGCTAACACCGGACTCCCTATGAAATTGCATGTGGACAACCCTCTCGGAGAAGTCCCATCCGGCGAATCCCGGAGTCTGCTGAACATGCCTTTGACTTTGAAATATTATTATTCTTTAACTTTGATAAATGAGTGTATATAAAAATATACATATCTATTACTTTGATCATATAAGCAATTCATGTAACTCTTAACCTATAACACATGGTACTTGGCTTATCGTTCTCATAAGCCACCTGTAATTGTTGGAGAACCAACACTATAAACTTAAGTGGAACTATGATTGATAATCCATTCTTGTTACTTTGTATCCTAATGTGAACACAACTATAAACTTGATTCTCAAGCTATAACTCTTGTTTTCCTATCAAGGAATTCGGCATATCGTTGTCATAAGCCGCTATAAGAATCTACCTATTCGATACACCTCAATCCCTACATTTCCAAGCCTTGCATAATTCTTGCTCTTACACTTTTATAACCATGGGAAGCATTTAGAATGAGTTAAAATGGTGGGTTAAGTTTCCAAAATGTATTATAAGAAATCAGTTGCAAAAAGCCATGCCCGCGCGCACCAGGACCCCCAGAACAGCCCAACTGAGTGGTGCTATTCTGGCTTGGTCGCTACAAGCGCCAAGCCGTCGCTACAAGCGCCAGCAATCAGAACTTGGTCGCTACAAGCGCCCAGTTGGTCGCTACAAGCGCCAGTCTGGTCGCTACAAGCGCGGGTAGGCAGGGAAAAATCCTGCCTGGTCGCTACAAGCGACAGCCCGTCGCTACAGCGACCGTGACAGCACAGTCATGTATAAAAATGTGATTTTCCACCATTTTTGCCCAATCAAAGGTACCCAAGCATCCAAAACATGCTAGGGATGATTTTCTATTACAAATTGATAGTTTAAAACATGTATGAGCAAAGATTTTGCAAGTATAGGAATTTAGGGTAAAAACCATAAACTTACCTATGAATAAATTCTCTATAAAACTCACAAAGAGAGGTTCTAAAACCTCAAGGGAGCTCACCTCAAACTGGATTGGTGCTGGTTTAGCTTAACATCAAAACCCTAGCTTGAACTCTTTGATCTTCTCTTGCTTTTCTTTAACTTCTTCATGCTCTAACTTTTCCCCCAACCAAGCTTGCTTGAAATACATGATTCTAGGTTGAAGTTTGATGGATTGTGGGATGAGGATGATTCTGGACGAATTCCTAGAGAGAGAGGGAGGAGAAATCAGTTTGCTAGAGAGAGAGAGAGAATGAGAATAATGAGAAAATTCATGTTTATCCCCCTTTTATAACTCCTCCTCTCATAATTACAACATTGCCATTCCATTCGTTTAATTCCTGTGATACTGTTAAAAGTCACGCTTAAGCGGGATATTACAATTTGAACCTTAAAATCATTGCTTCATCGTGAAGGACTAAAAATCTGGTTCGTACATTTACAAATTAAGAACCTCAGACTAAGCTGTTTTGTGCAAGACAAATCTACAAAAACGAGTCTGTTTGGTTAAACAATGAGTCTATTTGGTTATATAAAAAGCAGTTTTAAGTGTGATATTATAGTTGAAAATTTAGTCATGTTCAACACTTAGAAATCTCAAAACTCTACAATCATGATAATGACGCAGTCACGCAGTCAGAAAAATCTGGGCCATTTGATGTGTCTAAGGGTCAAGATCTTTTCTTTCAATTCTCCACATTACCTATGATTATTGTTACATTATTTTTACTGAACCCATTAATTCTCCTTTCTCTCTCTCCCAAGAGTTTCTTCTCTCACATCACCACCACCAGTCCACCACCATCACTATCAAACAACAGAACCCGTCCAACTCCTTTAAACTCAACAAAGATCTCACCCGCCTTGCGATTCTGAACCCGATGAAGCCTCCAACTCACATCACCACAATGACGCCGACGCTGACGCTGACGCCGATCTGGAAGAAGACCTCTCAAGTTGCAACCATTCCGAGCGTTACAAACCCCCCGGAAGTCGACGAGACAAAACAGACCTCGTCATTTTAAGGTTCGTGTGGTGTGGGTCAACATAAACCGGTTCGTGTGGGTCAAATTATACTTGCAGTGGTGTGGTCTTTGTTAAGCTTTGCCGCCTGAGTATGTCGCCGCCGCCGTGACGGAAATGAAGGTTGAGGTTCTGCCCAAAGTTTGGTGCTACTGAGAAAGGGAAAGTTTAGGAGAGAGAGAGAGAGAGAGAGAGAGAGAGAGAGAAAGGTAAATTAATGGGAAATTAATTGGTTCAGTAAAAACAAATAGTGTAACAATAATTGCAGTTAAGTTGGGGAATTGAAAGAGAGAAGATCTTGACGCTTAAATACATCCAATGGCTCAGATTGTTCTGACTGTGTGACTGTGTCATTCTCTTAACTGCAGTGAATCTGCATCCAAAAAATATACACTCTCATCTTCACTTATGACATATATATAAAGAGTACAACACCGAACTTAAGGAATCAAAGAGCAATGACATTTTTTGATCTACAAAAATTGGTCGTTGCGAATAATATATACATGGCCCTTGGTTAAAAAATTTATTGATATCTGAATTTAAGTTAAAATTTATATGTAGAAACTTAAGCATACATTTATTTCTATGTAAAAAAAAATTGGGTAAATTGGTTTTTGGGTCATTTGATTTAGAAAATTGATGTTCACACTTTAACATTGGCTAAAACACATCAGTAATTTACGTTTTTAACTGCCGATGGGAAGGATCCGGCGGCAGCTAACTGCCGATGGAAAGAAACCAGCGGCAGTTAGCTGCCGTTGCCATATTTTGCCAATATTTTCTAAAACTTCACTTTTTTTTTCATCTTAATGTGACAAAAACGATAAAATGAGTGAACAAAAACGATAAAATGACATGTGATTAAAGTAAAAAAGCTAAAAACAACAAAAAAAAGTAATAAATAAAAATGATAATAATAATTTGAAATTATACTCTTAAAAATAACAGAAATTATATTTTCTTTTATTATTATATATATGAAATGATTTATTATAATATATAAATAATTTGATTTTTTATTGCATTTTTATTTATTATACTCTTTTTGTTTTAAGGAGAATTTATTATACTCTTATATTAAAATTATACTCTAAAAAGCAATTTTGATTTATAAATATATATAGAAAAGAATAGAAAAAGAAAAGAAAAAATGGAAAATAATGGAATATAGATAAGTCAATGTGTGGAAAATAATGAAAAAAAGCAAATTCATGCTCCACGGCAATTAAGTGTCGATGGAGTAGAGATGTGAAACGGCAGTTAACTGCCAAAAAATGTGAAGTTTTAGAAAATATAGGCAAAATATGGCTACGGCAGCTAACTGCCGCTGGTTTCCTTCTCATCGGCAGTTAGCTGCCGCCGGATCCTTACCATCGGCAGTTAACTGCCGATGGGGTTAAAAACGTAAATTACTTGTGTGTTTTAGCCAATATTGAAGTGTATAAAGCAATTTTCTTTGATTTAAGCAATCAAGGCAAACCAAATTGAGCTAAAATCAGGTTTGAGCTAGAGGAAAAGTTTGCGACAAACTCAAGTCGATCTAATTCTTATTGAGTTGAACTGAACTGCACCAAATTCGACTCAACTCGAGCCCTAATTGCACCAACAAAAGCATGATTTTATTTTTACTACAAAAATGCAACATATATTTTTTTGGCAAATAAAGTACTTTTTAAAAAAAAAAATAGATGCATGAGAAATAGTAAAAATGTGTTTTAGCTTTGATACAATTATTTAAGAACAAGAAATTAAGAAGAAAAAAAACAAATAAATGAAAATGAATGAAACAGACAACATTTCATAAGATCAATTAAGAATTTGTTTACTTCATTCTTTCCTCATATGCTTAGGTTATTATATTTAGACATCTAATAAGAAGTAGAGTGGAGTTAATCATAATGATGGCATTCACTTCAAAGTATAGACCTAACAAAGCCTCCCGAGTAAGCATGTGATTTCTCACATTACAAAAACAGGTAAATATGTGATTTCCTTCACAATGTCATCCACAGACCTAATTTTCAAAGCAATAAACGTCTCCACTTTTTTTTGCTGATCTAAAGACTCTTTGGGAAGAGTTTGAGCCCCTAAGAGCCAGCATATGAAAATCAATAAATGTCATTTGTTTTATAAAGGGTCTTACTAACAATTCTTGGTACCATCTAATTGAGCCTGCACTTCGCAAAGCCTCTTCTAAGAATCAAAGTAGAAAAGGTCCTGGTCGCTCCAATAACAAAATATGCAAGTTTTTCACTGTGAAGAATCTGGAATAAACTCAGATTTCAGTGCCTGTTAACATGAAACCCGATAAGATGAAATATCATCAGTCACATTGGCAATATATAAGAAATTTCTATTAGGAAAATAGAAGAAAATATTGAAATGAATGTCATAATCTAAGCCAATTCACCAGATCAATATATGAAAAACCAAATCACATCCTCTCCATATGGCAAACAATCCAGTATACATAATCTAAGCCAATATATGCTGACAGAAAATCTGATAATATATTTTTTAATTTTGAGATCCAATTTCATAGGAGCTCAAAATCTGATACACAATTTCATAGGAAAGCCTCCTATCAGTCTAGCAAGAGGTCATTGGTTATAGATGGAAAGTAAAGTAATTTGAAAAATTATGTTGAGTATAACAAAAACAAAACTTATGAACAAGAAATGAGCATAACAAAAATTATGTAATTGTACCTTAATTTGCTCTGGAATAGAAGCAGTCACTTTGGGTATCTGTAGTTCCTCTGTAGCTTCTGAAACATCTGGAGTTTCAACAGCTGAAACTGTTTTCGATGGTGTGCTTTGAGCTTCTTCTATTCCTTCCTTTGATTCAAACAATTTTTGTGCTTCTAAACATTCCTACAGGAAATACAGATGACGAGGATGTGTGATTGGTAACAAAATAAATCCAATAATATACCATCATTTTCCCTTTTTACACTGCAGTCTCTAATAATGTGGTGAAACAAACTCGTTATGCTTCCAAGAATATAACTTTTAAGGAAAAAATTATTTGCTCCCAAGATATGGTTTGCGTTTCAAACCATTAAGATGAGTAAAACAAGGACTAAGGCAGCCTGGTTTAAAATCAGTCCATCGTCTACAATTATATGCAGGAAAACTCCACAACCTGGTCTTGGTAAGGGTATGTTTTAAAATGCCAATATATTAATTTAGGAAAATGCTAACAAGTGTCTTTAGGGCATTGTTTAAGCATCCAAAAGTAGCAACTTTTGCATTGGAAATTGTGGAGTTATGACTTCAACATGTGTTTGACTTGTATTTTCAAGACAAATTTTTTTTTTGTGAGTTCCTTAAACAATGCCCTTAGGGCACTTGTTAGCAAGACCCATTAATTTAAATCAGACACTATCAGAACATCCTATATTTTGTATTGTAAACAACAAGCAAAAGAAAAGAAAAATATGGGTTCAAAAGATTATAGAAAAAGAAACCCATAAAAAAGGAAAATATGCAAGTTACTTGTGATTATACCTTAAGAGCTTTCATTTTGTGAATCCCATGTTGAGTATGATCTCTGATGATAGGATAGAAGGGTTTATAAAGGATACCACAACATCCCGTTGCAGTGCCGCTATTTCGCTGTAGGTATATGTAACCATCTTGCCCCCATTCCTTGCCCCACGAATTTTTACAAATCCAATACTCTCCCTCATCGCATTTCCCATACCCCACTAGAAGCAAGGCATGCATTACTGGGAAAAACCAAGGAAGCCCGTATTTATAAATACCTTTTTTGTATTTACTGAACCTATATCCAACCACAACCAAAACAACTATGGGCTGTTGTACAACAGCCCGCATGAGGGAAGCCTCAGAATGACATTGGAATGGAATGAGCTTGAAATCATCAATCTTAACTCTTGCTTTTCCCATGTCGACACTACAGACTTTGCATTTAGCGACATAAGGGTGATCAGCATCCATGCCTATCCCTTTTGCCTTTACATACCAAAAAGTCTGTTCAACAGTACCACCCAAACATCCATTATTGCTCAGGTCACAGTCGAGACATTCCTGTACAGATAGCTGAACTAACTTTCCAGTTTTAATTTTATAAGCCCCTTCTACAGACCCCAGTGCTCCAAAATAGCTGCATGATCCTGCTTGGTATAGAAATAAAATAAAATAAAAGTTGGCATATAAGTAACATTTTAAGCATCAATTATCAATAAAATATAACAATATATAAAACATGGTTATGTGTAATTGTTGGAAATCCCGCCCCGAGCATGAGGGGGTGTGTTGGTAATCCCACCTTAATTGCGATCTGGCCCTAGTTGCCTTATGTTGGTTTGTCTTTGAGGGGGTGGATTTAGTCCCACATCGGTTAGATAGGAAGCTTGATCAGAGTTTATAAAGAGGAGGCACTCCTCACCTTACAAGCCGGTTTTGTAAGTATGAGTTAGGCCCCAAATTTCAACAGTAATGATCAGAATTTAGCACAAGCAACAGAATGAATCTTAAACACTTTTTACAAGTATAAATGATGAGAACAAGGAATACAAGTACTGATAACCAAACCGTAAAAATTATGAAAGGGAAAAGAACTTAAAGTAAGATGGATCTAGTACAAGCCTAAGAAGAAGACATCATTCCGAAGAATGCCAAAGGGAGGAAATAGACTTTCATCAAATTCTGCACACCTATGCCAATCACTTGCTCTGCCTCTAATAGCACATTGAGGAATATTCACAGATAGTATTTCCAATCCTCAGCTCTTTCATTTGTGGATCACATGCCATTCATGTGTCCTTTAATGACCACTCATTTTTAATCACCAGTTAATCTCGTACTCTATATATCACCAGTCAAACACGTACTCTATATCAATAATCAACAACACGTACTCTATATCAATAATCAATATCTGTATTCACGTAAATTTTTATCATATATTACTACAAAAGAAGCAAAGTGTTGGTACACATGGGTAATCTAACTCGTAAAACATATTCTCTAACATAATGATTTTGACTAAAGAGATTATCATATTATATAATCAATTCATAAAAGAACTATGGTTATACTTACACACACACACACACACACACACACACACACACACACTCTAAGATAAGGATTAAAATGTTACCGCAAGATCCTTGATTTGAAACAGGGGTAACTGCGCCGTGCAGCCTCCAATCAAAGGATTCTGGGAGATCAGATGTGTCCTCGATTTCAGTAGGACAAGAATCTTTCTCGTGTTCGTGATCTTTATCGAGTTTCATTATATGGAACGAATTCATAAATATCACATAGCGGTAACCTGTTGCTATAATGCACAAACACCAGTAGAAGATCGGCTCTTTCACGTAACTGAAAGGCTTTTTCTGTTTTCAAAAATAAATAAATAAAAGGCAGTAAATTGAAGGGGTCAAAGCTTCTTACAGAAATCGAATATAACTGAAATTCTAAGAATAGAAGAAAGAAAGACATACATTTAGCATGCTGTGCCACTCCCATGTCTTCTTGGAATCTTCACCCTTAGGGAATCTTCGCCTCTTGGAGAGGTGAGGTTTAACATAGCCTCTAGATGAAGCAATCACTGCATGATGGCTTTGATTAGCCCATTTTGAAAATAATGCTAATCCAACCGGTGGTCTTGATGAAGTTATTTCAAGTCCTCCACCCTTAGGGAACCTTTGCATCTTGGAGAACCATGGTTCAACACAACCTCTAGATGAAGCAATCACTGCATGGCGGCTTTGATTAGCCCATCTTGAAAACAATGCTAATACATACATTGTTCTTGATGAAGCTGTTTCGAATCAAAATAGCAAAAAGGTACGTTCAATAACAATCAAAAGTTGAGGTAAAGATTATATAAGGTTCAACTATTCTTAACTACATTGGTGTTAATCTACTCTTAACATCAATTCAGGAAAGCATAATCCAACTACAATGATTATAGTATTTAATAACATTTTCAATTGCAACAAGAAAATAGGATAATAATCAAATTTCTCTTACTACTAGTCAAAAATCAAGGATTCAAGGAAAAATCATTCTTACTGAAGCAAAAGAGGCTTGTACTCGTATGCGAGATGAGAGACACTTTCAGATGAGAGGCACTGTGCTACGATTTAGGGTTGGTACGCTGCTTTGTTTTCAAGAAAAAATATAGGGGTTGTTGTTTTGACAAAATGATGATCTTGGGGCTATTTCAAAATACATTTTTGGTAAGAAGTGGGCTTAAGGCCTAGTTAGTAAACTTTTAGTTTATTTCTAACCTTTTTCTTACACCTATACATAAGCTTCTAAACCTTAGATCACTTGTAAAATTTTGAAAGGTTAAAAGACTGTATAAAAAAAAATAGTTCCATTATAATTATTAGGAGTGGAGTGGAGTGTTTGTGTTTGTGTTTCTGAAGATGCAAAGGTGTGTGTGGGTTTGCTATATTTTTGTATATATATTTATGACGTATGGATCTTGCCCCCACTATTTGAAATCTCTAGATCCGTCTCTCATAACACCTTAATGGAATAGATGATGGGAATTAAACTTAAATGGTTTGGATTTTTCACATGTAGAGGGAAGACTTACAAATTATGTAATAAAGAGAGTAGATCGTAAAGAGGGTAGTCAAATCACTATAGAATTAGGAATATCAAGAAAAACTATAAAGAGAAACTATAAAATCAAATATGGGCCTAGACACTTATGGTTCTTTTAAGCTTAGGGTAAGTCTAGCTTTTGAAGAAAAAAAATTATTCGTAAGCCCTTATATGATAAATAAATTAATTGAATTAGAAATAACTGAAGAAAGAAAAATGAACTAATATAGAAAGGTATGGATAACTCTTCGATATCGTGGTTAAGTCTAACAGAACTCCAAAAACTGGTTTCGGAGGTGAGTATCGCCCCCCACTTATAAACACTTTTCAAGTCATCTTTCAATGGATGTGAGACTCTTTAACAATAACTATAATAAGGAGAAGCCACTTGAAACAATTGAATCTTTTGAATAGATCCATTGGGTACGTACACCTAATTCCACACTTGAACTGGAAGCACGCTTTAGAGAGAAAGGAAGAACTATTAATCTCTCCATGTGGTTTCTTATTTCTTCTATAACTCAGATTTTGCTGTATGTATAGGGAACCTACAATAGGGGTTATATTTAGGTCGATAATTTGTCTTTGTGACGAATCTAAAATGATTAATGTAGGGAAATAATAAACTATTTTTAATCCAAGTTTGGTACGTGAGATATAAAGTGTAAATATAAATCATAATGGAGTGGTATTGTTAGTGGTTAAACTGTGCAAACAAATTATTACCCTATTTTATTATTAAAAAAAATACCCTAATTTAAAGTAAGCCCCTTTACCAAGTTTTTTTTATAGTAAATAGCTGAAGAAATAGAATTAGAAATAAAGGCAAATGTGTATCATTGAATTTAAGTTGGGTAGTTGAAATGGAGGAGAGTCTCAAAGGTTTTGTGTGATACTAAAGTACCGATCAAGTTGAGTTAAAAATGTTAGCGGAGACGAAGATGTTGTGTTGGATTGGTGATATAATCACATCACTAAAGGCATAGGTGGCCTAAAAAAACTGTTAGAAAAATATACTGAGATTAATGAGTTAGATAAAAAAAAATAGTTCGTGATAGAACATAGCATTATTGGATCCATGTAACCACCACATTTAGCCTTTGTTTGTTTCTAGAGAAAAAGAGGAGAGGCAGGGAGGAGAGAAATAGGAGAGATAATGTATTTCTCTTGTTTTGGTGCAGGAGAGAGAAGTTAAGGATAGACAAAATCTCATCTTTTTACTTCTATGCTACATAGGGAAGAAAAGGGAGAGAAGGGTTGACTAAGTTACGTTAATTAGAATTATACTTTGCTGGTACTATTAAATGAAGATCTTTTATTGTGGTGGATTACCAATTCTCTATGACCACAGTTAATATATTATGTTTTCCAATATAAAGTTGTTCTTTTTGGGTTGCTTAACATGTGCCTTAAAGCATAAGTTAGCATCACCTTTCATTTTGTTGAAGTGTTCATTAATAAGATTTCAATTTCATGAATGTTATTTTTTGTTTTTATTTTAGATAAAAAAAAAACAGTTTTTAAGTTAAAATCTATTTATTTTGATTAGATATATTTTTAGATAGGGGCTTATTTGTGAATGTTTGTCTCTTTTCTATTTCTCTTCTCACACACTCACCTATTTCTTTCGAGAACCAAACAGACTCTTCCTTCCTAAGTGAGATAAGGCATAATTGTTGGTATAAATAACAAAGTAATTGAATCGAAAACGTTGGGAAAGCATCCGTGCTACAGAGGTATAATTTTACTTAGTTTTCTCCATATCAAACTCCTTCGTCCCTCCATATTAGTCAAATCAAAGATCTGACATGTATTCTAGCATGTAAATATAGATAGATACATCATAATCCACTAAATCATTAAAAATCGAATAACATATGAACACGCAGCAGCAAGGCATTCAACACCAAAAAATAATAATAATAATAATAATTAGACGACAACTTTATAAACATATAGGCAGATGAATTTGAAATAATAAATATACACCTGGGTGGATGCCGCTTGTGATGATTCAATGGGATCTGAAGCAGACCCTTCTTTGATGATTAGATATAAGTAGATCCAATGCACAATGACTAAGGAAGATGAAAAACAGTAAATTTAAACACAAAAGGAGAAAAAGCATAATGAGATCTAAGAAAGATTTTTGTTTGAGCAAAAACATGGTTTTCTGCATTGTTTTGGGGGAAGAAGAGGTTAACATTAGATTGAGATTTCGTAAGAGAGAGATGGAAGGACAACAGTGCAGATGGTTCAGCATGTTACTCGGCTTTCTGTTACCCGTTTTGTGTTCTTCTTCTGCGTGTAACTTCTCACCTTTTAGTTAAAACTCAGTTTTTTTTCAAAAAATAGAAAAAAAAATCAAATATGAAAAAATATGATTTTTTCAAAAATATGAAAAAAAAACTCAGTTTTTTTCAAAAAAATAGAAAAAAAAAACTTTAAAACTCAGTTTTTTTTCAAAAAATAAAAAAAATATGAAAAAAAATCATATTTTTTTTCAAAAATTAAAAAAATCAAATATGAAAAAATAAAAAAAATCGAATTTTTTATTTTTTGAAAAAAAACTCAGTTTTTTTTCTTTTTTGATTAGATATATTTTTAGATAGGGGCTTATTTGTGAATGTTTGTCTCTTTTCTATTTCTCTTCTCACACACTCACCTATTTCTTTCGAGAACCAAACAGACTCTTCCTTCCTAAGTGAGATAAGGCATAATTGTTGGTGTAAATTGAATCGAAAACGTTGGGAAAGCATCCGTGCTACAGAGGTATAATTTTACTTAGTTTTCTCCATATCAAACTCCTCCGTCCCTCCATATTAGTCAAATCAAAGATCTGACATGTATTCTAGCATGTAAATATAGATAGATACATCATAATCCACTAAATCATTAAAAATCGAATAACATATGAACACGCAGCAGCAAGGCATTCAATAATCCACTAAATCATTAAAAATCGAATAACATATGAACACGCAGCAGCAAGGCATTCAACCCCAAAAAAAAATATAATAATAATAATTAGACGACAACTTTATAAACATATAGGCAGATGAATTTGAAATAATAAATATACACCTGGGTGGATGCCGCTTGTGATGATTCAATGGGATCTGAAGCAGACCCTTCTTTGATGATTAGATATAAGTAGATCCAATGCACAATGACTAAGGAAGATGAAAAACAGTAAATTTAAACACAAAAGGAGAAATAGCATAATGAGATCTAAGAAAGATTTTTGTTTGAGCAAAAACATGGTTTTCTGCATTGTTTTGGGGGAAGAAGAGGTTAACATTAGATTGAGATTTCGTAAGAGAGAGATGGAAGGACAACAGTGCAGATGGTTCAGCATGTTACTCGGCTTTCTGTTACCCGTTTTGTGTTCTTCTTCTGCGTGTAACTTCTCACCTTTTAGTCAAAACGGGTTGGTTGGCCCAAGTCACTTGTATTGCCCGACCCGAACCATTTATTATTTGCCTTCAGATTATTAAGCCCGGCCCATTCTTTGACAATTCTCCTTTTAGCCCTGATTTTCTAATATTAATTCTTCTTTGTCACCTGTTGATTCCTTCTTTGTCCCTCAATGAATAAGAAAGTTTTGTTTTGTAGCAAGCAAACGCTTAACTAATGAGGAGTGTGTGTACCGTTAGGCTGTTCTGAATTCAATTTGCAGCTGATGCGGTACCCTCCTAAAGAGACTGAGCTTGTTAAGGGTTTTTACGATAAACTAATGGGTTAATATGCATTTACCCCATGTAATTTGAGTGAATTCTGATTTATCCCCTGTAAAAAAAAGTTTAGATTTCAACCTTGTAAAATTAAGATTCTTCGGTTTACACCCCTGGCCCCATCTAACACATGTCAGGGGCTGATGTAGCATGTCACTCTGTAATTAATTTAATTTTTCATTTTTTCAAAGGATGCCACGTGTTAAATTTTGACACGTCATTATTAATTAAAATTAAAAAAACAGAAAATAATTAAAATAAATAACCAAAAAATAGAAAAACATTAAAAAATCAGGAAAAAAATATTTTTTTTCAAAAAATAAAAAAAATTCAGATTTTGTTCAAAATTAAAAAAATCAAAAAACAATATTTTTTTCATTTTTTTATTTTCGTTTAAATTGATTTAAAAATAAAAAACAATTTAAAAAATCTGAAAAATAATTTTCAAAAATTAAAAAAAAAAGAAAAAAACTCAGTTTTTTTTAAAAAATAGAAAAAAAATCATATTTTTTTCCAAAAATTTAAAAAATCAAATATGAAAAAATATGATTTTTTCAAAAATATGAAACTCAGTTTTTTTCAAAAAATAAAAAAATAGAAAAAAAAAACTTTAAAACTCAGTTTTTTTTTCAAAAAATAAAAAAAATATGAAAAAAAATCATATTTTTTTTCAAAAATAAAAAAAATCGAATTTTTTATTTTTTGAAAAAAAACTCAGTTTTTTTCTTTTTTGAATAAAAACTGAGTTTTTTTTCTAATTTTTTTATTTTTTGAAAAAAAAACTGAGTTTTTTCTATTTTTTAAATTTTTGAAAATTAATTTTCAGATTTTTTAAATTGCTTTTTATTTTAAATCAATATAAACGAAAATAAAAAAATGAAAAAAATATTGTTTTCTGATTTTTTCAATTATGAAAAAAAATCTGAATTCTTTTCTAATTTTTTTAATTTTTGAAAAAAATATTTTTTTTTTCTGATTTTTTAATGTTTTTATGTTTTTTGGTTATTTATTTTAATTATTTTCTATTTTTTTCAATTTTAATTATTAATGTCGTGTCAAAATTGAACACGTGGCATCATTTAAAAAAAATGAAAAATTAAATTAATTACACAGTGGCATGCCACATCAGCCCCTGGCATGTGTCAGATGGGGCCTGAGGTGTAAACTGGAGAATCTTAATTTTACAAGGTTGGAATCAAAACTTATTTTTTTACAGGGGTAAACCGGAATTCGTTCAAATTACAGGGGGTAAAGGCATATTAACTCTAAACTAATTAAGCCAAATCATTATTTAGTATGGGTCAATGTATCAAACAACGGAGAAGGGGAGAAGGAGAGAATGACAAGTATGAAGATCAAAGAAGAAAAAGAAGAGATAGATTCGGATTTGGGAATTTAATTCTTTTATTTCAAATTATTATATTATTTTAATATTTTAAAAACTTAATTATTGAAATAAAAGATAAGATTAGTGATATGGATAATATTTTAGCCAAATGTTCAATGACGCATCATTATTTAGTTTGACACGTAAGTAAAAATAACATCAAATTGAGACGGAGGACTAATTTCCTCAAAAAAATTGAAATAGTGGGACCAAAATGTTCGATTTTTGAAATAATAAGACTAAAACTTTTAAAATAAGGGGACCAAAAGTGCATTTAAACCTTATTTTTTTAAAAAAAAAATATTACATCTGTTTATACTACTTCTTAAAAAATATCATAATCTTCCCTAAAAAAAGATAATAATATCATAATCTAAACAAACAACTTTAAACGAGAATTGTAAAAATATAGTATATTTTTTAGAGGGAAGAAAAAACAAGAATTTTTTTTACAAGACAAAATTGAATTAGTTTTGGAAAAAGATATCATTTGCAAAAAGTAATATTACAATCTTATCATTGTGATGCCTGTATGTATATACATATATAAAGAAAATGGTTAAATATATTTTTTGTCTCTATAATTATACTAAATTTTTGTTTTAGTTTCTCTAAAAAATTTCCTCCACTTTTAGTCTCTCAACAAATTTCAATCTTCATTTTTAGATTTCACTTTTAACTCAACTCATGTGTAGCTTTTATATTTTTAAATGAAAATTTTTCTTCCCTCACTTTTAACTCAACTGATCATGTGTAGTTTTAAAAAAACCCCGCTTTAATTTTTTCTTACCAGACTTAATTTTATCAACGATGCATGCAAATATAATATAATTTAAAAATTGTAATAATATATATATATATATATATATATATATATATATATATATATATGAGGATGTAATAGATATTATTTATATATAATTCATACATACGTATAGATAAATATTATTTTTGACAAAGTATAAATAATTTTTTGTATTTTTCTTTTAAAAAATATATTTATATCCTTTAAAGAAATATATTTATATATCTGTTATATAATTTAGGCTTAATTGCATGTGTTGGTCTCTTACCTTTATTTTAGGTTCTAAGTTGGTCTATTTTATTTTAAACGTTTCAAGTTGGTAAAAAACGTTAGCAATGTTGGAATAAGTTCTTCCATTTTATCAGACCAAGTGCAATGGGGTGTTGAAAGTGAATTTCAACTCTTAAAATGCATGCAATGGTGTGTTGAAAGTTGGAGTAAAAATGAGTTGGATTCACATTGGTTGAATTAATTCAACATGTTGAAATCTGAAGTGGTGGCCAAAAGGAGCAGGCCACATGGCGCCAAACGAGTGGCTGCCAGCGCGCATGCAGCCCACTCTCTGACAGAGGCGAGTGGTGTTTCCCCAGACGCGGAGAGAGAAGATGGGGCTGTGAAAGAAAGGTCACATGGCGCTTGCTGGTTGGCTGGTTTTATTTGCAAAAATCTTATCTCATCCTAATTATTTGAACTCAATTATTTTATTGCAAATGAATTTTTTTTAATTTTTTTACCAAAATTCATGATTTTTTTTGTCTATAAATAGAATCTTGTTTCATTTGATTTGGACATAGAAAAAAACGAAGTTTTTCACTATCTTAATATTATTATCTTTCTATTAGCTTTTCTTTTGAAGTTTTAATATTTTTTTAGTGAAATGGATCCCAATAATAATCCTTTGAACACCCAGAATTCTTCTAATTACCCATTTAGCTACCAAGATGATTTGTATCGTACGTACTAAGTTACTTGTGTGTCGTGTGCTTAGTTTGTTGTCTTGCATTTTAAGTTATTTGTGTGACGCGTGCTTAATTTATTGTATTGCATTTTAAGTTATTTGTAATGTTTGTTTGTTTTGATAATGTCCATTGCTATTTCAAGAGTTTATTTAATTGAAAGATGAACCTTTTTATTAATAATATAAGAAAATAAAAATAAATTATTTAAATAAATTTTGTTTTTAAAAAAATCTAAAAGATAAATTGTTAAGTGTTTATTATTTTAATTTAATTATAATTGATAATTGTAATTTTATGTAATCATAAAAACAAAACTATAAAATTAAATAAGAATATGAAATAAAAAGTGGTAGGGTAGAGTGTTGAATGTTTTTAAAAAAATCGAGTGTAAAAATTGAATAAGTGTTGAATTATTAGGTGGAAGAGAGAGAAAATGATGTGAAGTGTTGGGAAAAGAAAAAGAGGGTGTTGAAAGTTGAAACCAGAGTCAATGGTCTTAGTTGGTTGTTAGGACTGGACACTTGGCAAACAGAGTGGACAACTTGGAAATTAAAAATAAAATAAAAACGGCCACGTAATTAGTTTAATATAAAATAAATATAAAAAAATAAAATTATAGAATCATCGTCGTCATTATCATCGTTCTCCCAAATTTCACTATTCATCATTTCCTCATCTTCATCACATAATTTTCAACCTCTTCACTATTATCATCTTCAACGTCACTGTAATATCCCGCTTAAACGTGATTTTTATCAGTATCACAGGAATTAAAACGAATGGAATGGCATTATTGTAATTACGAGAGGAAAGGAGTATATAAGGGGATAAACATGAATTTTTCATATTTATCAATTCCTCTCTCTCTCTACAAATCAGATTTTGCTCCTCCCTCTCTCTAGAAATCGTCCCTCACCTTCATCAACCCATAATCCATCAAACTTCTTCCTTTAATCATGTATTTCAAGCAAGCTTGGTTGTGGGAAAAGTTGGAACATGAAGAAATTAAAGAAAAGCAAGGAAGCTCAAGCTAGGGTTTGAAGCTAAAGGTTAAACCAGCACCAAATCAAGTTTGTGGTGAGCTCCCTAGGGGTTTTAGAATCCCCTTTTGTGAGTTTTATAGTGTTTGAAATCATAGGGGAAGTTATAGTGTTTTGCCCTAATCTCTTTGCTTGCTAAATTCCTTGCTCATATATGTTTTAAACTATCAATTTGTAATAGAAAATCATCCCTAGCATGTTTGGGAAGCTTGGGTATCCTTGAATGGGCAAAAATGGTGGAAAAATGCATTTTTATACATGACTGGTGCTGTCATGGTCGCTGTAGCGACCAGCCGTCGCATGTAGCGACCAGGCAGGATTTCTCCCTGCCTACTGGCGCTTGTAGCGACCAGTGGCGCTTGTAGCGACCAGTTTGGCGCTTGTAGCGACCAAGCCAGAACAGCACAACATAGTTGAGCTGTTCTGGGGGTTCTGGTGTGCGCGGGCATGGTTTTTTTGCAACAGTTTTCTCTTAATACATTTTAGAAACATTAACCACCATTTTAACTCATCCAAAAGGCTTTTAATGATTGAGGAATTAGAGGAGCAAGGAATGCGCAAGGCATGGGAATTACGGGAACAATGGTTATATGAATAGGTAAACCCTAATAGCGGCATAGGATAACGATATGTCGAATCCTTGGATAGGAAAACAAAAATTATAGAAGTGTGCAAGGATTTAATGGCTTGATCCCTTGCTTGTGAGTTGATAACTCTTAGGAAATGCAGACGACTTTACTAAGTCAAGAACCTACTTTAGGTATAAGAGATTATAGATGTATTCAGTTTAGAATGCAAGGATTATAGGAATGTTTCTACAGTCATAGTTACAGATAAGCTTATAGTGTTGATTCTCCAACAATTAATAGGTGGCTTATGAGAACGATAAGCCAAGAATTCATAAGTTATAGGTTAAGAGTTACAGGATTGCTATTATATTTTTAAAGTAACAGATATGTATATTATATGATCAAAGTTAAAGAATAATATTTCACAGTCATAGGCATGTTCAGCAGACTCCGGGATTCGCCGGATGGGACTTCTCCGAGAGGGTTGTCCACATGCAATTTCATAGGGAGTCCGGTGTTAGCCTGATATGATAGGAATTTCACCGGTTCATAGGGAGATGTGCTCGGGGTTACTCCACCCGGGCCGCACTCCGTAAAATGAACTCAGATAATATTGTTTGTTCAACGCTAACAACTAACATAAAACTGCTATAGAACTGTTTATATGTTTTATGTTTCACAGTTATAGTCAAAGTTACAGTTATAGTTATAGTTATAGACAGTTAACAGAAAGTGGTCCTAGGTTTCCCCTCGATCACTGAGTTATAGTTACAGGTAGTTTACAGTGATAGTTACAGATAGGTTACAGTTACAGTTATAGGCGGTTTACAATTATAGTCATAGTCAGAGATATAATTACAGACAGATTCATAGTCATAGGCAGATAAATACTCTTTGAGGATAAAGTAAAGACTTGGCGATCATAGGAAATCCCCAAGATTGCCAAGGTAGGCATGGCGACCCTAGGTTCCCTGAGGTTGCCAACAGTTGGTTGGGCTGGAGCTCACTGAGACATTATGTCTCATCCCATTCCTTCTGGTGCAGGTTTACAGGTAAGTCAGAGGTTCGTGATGGAGATCTTCATAGAGATACTGGATGGAGTACAGTTGCTCGTTGTGTACCAGCTCAGGAGCTTATTGGATATTGTATAAGTATTGTAATAGTATTGGATTATTTGTACAAACGAGTAAACTTGTATTCATTCTTTTGTGATGTATTATTATTATTGAAATTTTTAAATGTATCCAGTATCAGTTTAACGCACATGCTAATATACTAGTTAAAGTTAGTATGGGTGTTACAGTCACCATTACTTTTTTCACCATCAACCTTCGACCAAAACTAATAATAGAAAAGAAATCATGGGTTCACTTTCAAAATCGTTATCATCTTCAAATTCATCAATATCATCTTTAATTTCTTCACCTTCCAAGATCATTTGTAGCAATTCTTCTTCGTTCTTCATTGTAATCTTTATGCAACCCTTTCAATCTCACGAAAACACGTTGGAGAAGACGATGAAGATGATGAAACTCTTTCAATCCTTTAGATCTCATGAAATTCTAGGTCCACAAAAACGATGAAGACGACGAATTTTTGGGTTCACAAAAATTATGGGTTCATTCTCATTGGCTCCACCCGTTCCATCCAAAGTTCAGAGAATCATCAAAGATATATTTTCCAGAACCTTTAAAATTTAACCTTTTAAAAAATACTAATAAATGTCTTTAAAGCATTGTTTAAATAATAAAAAAAATACTCCCTCCAATCCTTATTATAAGAAGAAAAACCAAAAAAACATCAAAACTAATACAATCATTAATTAATATAACTTTTTAAATATTTTTACAATTATACTCTCATAAAAAATTGTGAAGCATTAAATACATTCACAAATATTTAAAAGACAAATATTAAATTAGGGGTAGAAAAGTCTTTTAAACAATAATTACACCTTAAAAGTTATGACATTTTCTTATAAATAGGACCAAAAATTTTTTTGAAAATTTTCTTATATATATATATATATATATATATAGATATATATATATGACAGGAGGAAGTATTTGTGTAATTATGATTTTGACAGACATACTACTTGTAGTTAACAAATTTTTTATTTTAAAGTTCATTAAACAATGTCATTAAGACTTGTTAGCATTACCCTTCACTTTTTTTCGCAACTTAGACAAATGAAATTGTAATGGTTATCCATTTTTCCATAAAAGTTCACCTCTTTTGTCCTCGTGAACAATACTCTAAGAGCATTATTGCTTGTTGCTATTGTTGGAGAGTTGTTGCTTTTTAGACTCATTTTGTTATGACAGCCTTTTCATTCACCAGTCTTTAGACCTCTTATTAGTGCTTGTTAGGATTAACTAGAGGTTGAATCCACCTGGGTTGTTTTATTATTTCTATTTTTCATTTGGATCGACCTACATTTTGTGTGGATTTACTGTGTTATGCTTTGTGTCCCTCTAGTTTTTTTTGTTGTTGTAATTTTTCCTTTCTTTTAATATATTATTACGAGTAAGTATGCATTCAGTGCATGTTAATACTCTTAACTTATAATATATTATGTATTATCTACATTAAAGAAACCCTATATAATTATCAAATAATCTTCAAAGATATATTTCAAAAATTCTTTAGAAGCATATAGAAGCAATTTATTTTCCAGAAATATATTTTCCAAAGATTTCTTTGAAAATATATTCACAAATAATTGAATCCAATCTTCAGAAGATATCTTGCGTAATTCTTCTTTCTTCTAGAAACGCAGCTTGGAGAATTCTTCAATTAAATCTTCAACAAATCACATGAGAAAATAAACACTCCAAGGCGCGAACACATAACGAAGAAAACCAGTTTCTGAAGGTACTTCTGAAGAAGTGCTTCTGAAGGTCTGCTTCTGAAGGTTGCTTCTGAACACAGCTTCTGAATGTTGCTTCTGAACATCAGCTTCTGAACATCAGCTTCTGAAGTTTCGGCGTCTGAAGTACTGTTCAGCTTCTGAAGACTCAGCTTCTGAAGTACTGTTCAGCTTCTGAAGTACTGTTTATGAGGTCCAGCTTCTGAAGACGCACATTGCTTGTATATTTGATTTTAGCAAAACATGAAGCCAACAAGCAAATATCCAACACTCTTTTTTTAGCGTGCCAAAATTTATCCAATAAAATTAAAGATTTTGTATTATTTTACCAACAATAACAATTTTAATAATTTTATTTGGTCTAATTTGATTAGTTGAGATCCATTTATAAATCTAACAATTGTTAATTAAAACAAAATAAGCAGCCAACCTCTAATAATTTTTTTTTCTATTGTTATGTAAAAAATGTGCATCCTTCATATGTAAATTATTTTTGGCAAAAATCTTGTGTAGCTATTAGCCACACCATGGCTTACAGGGGATCCGGCGTCCGTGTTTAAGTCCAAACCAACCAAATAATCAAAATTGAATTGATTTGATATCGAATGTCGGGTTGAAAAAAAAAATATCTAATGAACACAATATACATCCAATGATTAGTTTCAATGTTTGGTGGTGAGCAATGATCGTTATGAAGAGTTTGTTGAACAGATGAATTAAAGGGAATGCTCTCTTATTTTATCCTGTACGGATTTTGCAAGAAATGTTGTTTATTGGTTTGAGGAGGAGCGTAAAAAGAAGCCAGAAGAAGAGACTTGGATGAGAAAATTACACATTAAATGACATCCAATGATCATAATCAAGAGAAATATTTGTATAGGCACAACCACAAATAAAATTCATTTGGACACACACGTAAAAATACTTATCATTTAATCTTTTACTTTTTTTCTCATTTGTGTAAATGTGCCTAAATTAAATTATTTGTGGTGGTTATGACCAATCAAATGACCATAATTCACTCCCAAGTCGTAATAGTCACAACGTATGACGTCACATTTTTATATCAATTTAGAAAAGAACGTGAAATTTATCAAATAAAAGAAAAGAAGGTGAAACTGCAGCGTATAAAAATAGATCATTCCAACCTCAACAATTTTCATTTCTGTACATTGTACCTAGGGCTCACAATGACCAACTCATAAATAGTTCGTGGTTCTTGAATCAAAGAGTTGAATTTAAGTTTAATAAATATTTTGTATAGTTTGAAGCATATGATGTTATATTTCTATCTATACATGACTCAAATGTAATCGTTTTCGATGAGAATAAACATGAAAATTAATAAAAATTAAGGGTAATTGATTTCTTTGCTTTCTATATAGATTTGCTCCTTGCTGGGTTTCTTATTTAGTTCCTGCATACTTTGATAGTTCGAATTTCTCACTGTTGGCTTCATGTAATTCCCTTGGTTATAGTTAAATTGAATTTTTATATCCATGCATATCTTAAAAACTAATAGAGAATTTTTAGAAAAGTAAATTTGAACCTTAAAATCATTGCTTCATCGTGAAGGACTAAAAATCTGGTTCGTACATTTACAAATTAAGAACCTCAGACTAAGCTGTTTTGTGCAAGACAAATCTACAAAAACGAGTCTGTTTGGTTAAACAATGAGTCTATTTGGTTATATAAAAAGCAGTTTTAAGTGTGATATTATAGTTGACAATTTAGTCATGTTCAACACTTAGAAATCTCAAAACTCTACAATCATGATAATGACGCAGTCACGCAGTCAGAAAAATCTGGGCCATTTGATGTGTCTAAGGGTCAAGATCTTTTCTTTCAATTCTCCACATTACCTATGATTATTGTTACATTATTTTTACTGAACCCATTAATTCTCCTTTCTCTCTCTCCCAAGAGTTTCTTCTCTCACATCACCACCACCAGTCCACCACCATCACTATCAAACAACAGAACCCGTCCAACTCCTTTAAACTCAACAAAGATCTCACCCGCCTTGCGATTCTGAACCCGATGAAGCCTCCAACTCACATCACCACAATGACGCCGAGGCCGACGATGACGCCGATCTGGAAGAAGACCTCTCAAGTTGCAACCATTCCGAGCGTTACAAACCCCCCGGAAGTCGACGAGACAAAACAGACCTCGTCATTTTAAGGTTCGTGTGGTGTGGGTCAACATAAACCGGTTCGTGTGGGTCAAATTATACTTGCAGTGGTGTGGTCTTTGTTAAGCTTTGCCGCCGGAGTATGTCGCCGCCGCCGTGACGGAAATGAAGGTTGAGGTTCTGCCCAAAGTTTGGTGCTACTGAGAAAGGGAAAGTTTAGGAGAGAGAGAGAGAGAGAGAAAGGTAAATTAATGGGAAATTAATTGGTTCAGTAAAAACAAATTGTAATATCCCGCTTAAACGTGACTTTAACAGTGTTACAGGAACAAAACGAAAGGAATGGCAATTATGAAAATAAGTGGTAATGGCATAGTTGTAATTTGTGGGAAAATGGTTATTGGATAAATATGAATTTTGGGCCAAGTTTCTACTCATTTTCTTTCCCTCACAAATCTGAAAATTGCTCTCCTTTCTCCCTCAATTTCGCCCCTCCCATCTTCATCTTCTTCATCATCAAATCACCACCCTTTAAAGAATCAAACTCCTACCTAAATTCTTGTGTTGCAAGCATGGTTTTTGGGAAGATTGAAGCAAGAGAAGAGCAAGAAATGAACTAGGGTTTGGTGAAGAAGATTAGCAAAGAAGAAGCTATCTAGCTAAGATTTTGGAATGAAGTTTATCAAGCCTTGATCAGATGTTTGAGGTGAGCTCTTAGAGGGTGTTAGAAACCCACTTGTTTAAGCTTTGAAGTTATGGTATTATGAGCTGATTTGCTAGATTCATGCCTTAATCCCTTAATGGCTTGTGATTATATGAATTAATATGTGATAAGTTGTTTATATGTCATGGAAAATCCATTCCCATAAGCTGTTTGATGATTGGGGATGTTGGGTTAGCCTAGGAAGTGAAATTTTGAATGCTGCTGAAGCCAAAATCGTGCTCCGATTTATGGGCATCGGGCTACGATTTTATGTCCTGTTTTTCAAGGAACTTTCACATAAAATCGTGCTCCGATTTCATGATATCGTGCTACGATATTGGCCTTCCTCAGCTTTTTGTTCGTGAGCTTTGGCTTGGAATTAAGGTAGGATGAGGGATAGGCATGGCCTTAGGAGATGTATACTTATACTCCTAAGTTATATAGATATGTATAGGGCTTGGTAATGGGATTATCTCTTGAGGTGAAGTCCCTATATGTACTTGAGTATGTGCAAGTTTAAGAACAATGAGAGTATGAGTGATGTTTCAATCATAGTTATAGGCATGTTTATAGTGTTGGATCTCCAACAATTATAGGAGGCTTATGAGAACGATAAGCCAAGATTATAGATTACAGGTTATAGATTACAGGATTGTTATAGAATCAAAGTAACAGATTATACGTTCATACGTTAAAGTTAAAGAATTAAAGATCAAAGATAATGGCGTGCTTGCACGTTTTACAGTTACAGTCATAGGGCGTGTTCATCAGACTCCGGGATTCGCCGGATGGGACTTCTCCGAGAGGGTTGTCCACATGTTTCATAGGGAGTCCGGTGTTAGCCTGATATGATAGGAATTTCACCGGTTTATAGGGAGACGTATCTCGGGGTTGCTTCACCCGGGGTGCCCTCCGTAAAATGAACTCAGATAATTGCTTGTTCAACGCTAACAACTAACATAAAACTGCTATCGAACTGTTGATATGTTTTATGATTTATAGTTATAGTCAAAGTTACAGTTACAGTTATAGTCACAGGAAACTTACAGTTATAGTTATAGACAGTTATTAGAAAGTGATCCTAGGTTTTCCCCTCGATCACTATGTTAAAGTTATAGGCAGATTACAGATATGGTTATATAGACAGTTACAGTAAAGGTTATAGGCAGTGTAAGTTATAGTTACAGGAGGATTTATAGTCATAGGCAGATAAAGACTTGGCGATCCTAGAAAATCCCCGAGATTGCCAAGGTAGGCATGGCGACCCTAGGTTCCCTGTGGTTGCCAACAGTTGGTTGGGTAGAGCTCACCGAGACATTATGTCTCATCCCATTCCTTCTGGTGCAGGTTTACAGGTAAGTCAGAGGTTCGTGATAGAGATCTTCAGAGAAATACTGGATGGAGTACGGTTGCTCGTTGTGTACCAGCTCAGGAGCTTGATGGATATTTGTTTAAGTATTGTAATAGTATTGGATTATTTGTACAAACGAGTAAACTTGTATTCATACATTTGTGATGTATTATTATTATTGAAATTTTTAAATGTATCCAGTATCAGTTTAACGCACATGCTAATATACTAGTTAAAGTTAGTATGGGTGTTACAATTGGTATCAGAGCAGGTCGATTCAGACCGTGCCATGGGTCATTTAAGATTCAATAAAAGTAGTGGAATCATTGGGTTCCAGATGTTGTTCTAAATGTCATGTCTAGTTGAGCCTGATCAACTCAGTCTAGTATATGACAGTTAGGATAAATGTCCGAGAGCTGAATGTGACCAAGGAGGAAAGAAGTGTACGAAGGGTGAAGGTTCAGACGTCAGATTTTTAAGACGGAAATTGGCGAGGTATTTAGTGTCAAAGGATGATTCTCTAACAGTGAAGGGACTGAGCCTGTTAATGGCATAGTTTCAGGATTATAAGAGGTATTTAAGAGTAAGGTCAAGAACCTTGGCTAGTTGGACGCATCCTTGAGCGATGCTTTCTCCGAGGAGATGTGTAGAGTAAAGGATTATAGAATACTCCGAAGAATGATTTGGAAAGTTAAAGTTAAGGGTTGATTAGAGTTTTAATTCCGGCTGCAGATGCAAAGGATTGTGATACCAATCCCAGCGACTTGGAATAAGGAATGAACAGTTAATTATTGAAAACTCTGGACTTCCAGTGAGGATATAGTGTGTAAGGTGGAAGGACTTGCACACTTAAAGCGGGCGAGATTTAAATATCTGATAGGTAAGAGACTCATTTATGGATTAAGCGAGATAATGAACAGATGGAACAGGTTACCTTCCTTTATTGTGGGTCATCAAGATACTTGGTATGAGGAACGCGAGTTTAGCAACAAGTGAAGGAAACCCCGGTAAGGGTATGAACTAAAGGTTGAATTTTATGTTGTCGGATTATAGCAGACCGCTTTCGAGGATTAAACAGGAATTAGCTAAGAACTATTTTGAGGCTCTGGCAACAGGAAGAACGTCACTTATATATAAGTTACAGTTAAAGTATGGTTGAAGTTAAGGAGTTCTATATTCTCTTTCGATGGGCTCCTTGCATACGTATTCGGGTAAGCCGACAAAGATCACACTATGTTGGTATGTGTTAAGATGGTAGAAAATACATACTTTGGATTGTTCGAAACCATGAAGAGGGCAATGGTCGAGAAGTCAGATGGACTATTATTCAGATAACAGGATTAGAATGGAATTGTGAATACAGTAATAAGTTATAGGAAGGATCCAATGGAAAATGTTAAGTATTGAATCTTACAAATTTATTAATCGGGTACTCGAAGAGGTGTATCATATGTTTGAATTTACAGGAGAGCCGGTAAAAGTTGAGTTTTATCCAGACGGATTATTCCCGGAGAAACCCGAGGAGTAACCAAGAGTTACGTTAGAGTTATGTGGACCTAAGTGTCTTGGAAAAAGGTTGTGGATGCGAAATCCTTACGGATAATTATAGGACGAGACTCGATTCATTAATTGATTAAGTATATGAAAGACGAGAATTTCCGGAAGTCATAGAATGTTTCTAGAAGTTACCACAAGTAAATAATGTATGAACTTAAGTTGTTTTAATAGGAAGATGTTTTAATAGGAGCATCATTGGGCTCGAATTCATTGTTAAAGATTGTCTACAGGGTTCGGTGTAATTCGTGGAAGTAAGAATTTTGTTTATGTTCGAAAGGAAACGCAAAGTCAAGCGTCGAGCAATCAGTAAGTTGAACAGGTGGATTAAACCACAAGAGAAATTATAAGATAAGATGGTCATGGGTGGTAACTACAAAGTTATAAAGTTAAAAGATTGGCCAAAGAGATTTTAGATGGTATTAGTGGTGTGTTACTTCCATCCCAAAGTTAATTGTTTAAATCAGAGTTGCGCAGCGGAGAAGTAATCCAATTATGAGTTAATAGACAAATCAAAGCTGAAGTTTAAAAAAAAAAAAGAAGATTGTTTGGGAAGTCCTTGTCAGAGGAACTACAGGAAAGGAATTCAGAGATTAAATCTCAAGTTACAGAATACGTGTAAGTAATGATGACTTGAACTTATCATCAGTTCTAACAGGGAATTTTAATAGATAAGTCGAGGAATGTATCAGACCCCGAAACTCATGAGATAAGAGAATCGAAGCAGGCTGATAACTTTAAAGGATGTAATTATAGCACGCGAAGGAGGCCACATTTCATACGGCGATTTAGCTGTTTAGCTCAGTAACTTAAAGTTAATTTGAGTAGCAAGTTTAACCAAAGAGGAATTATGCCGTGGCATACAGTTATTCCGCATCGTATCCGCGTTATGCTAGCATGTCGCATGTAACAGGCATGTAACAGGTTATGATTAGTATTATGTATACTGATCAGGCAGAGTTTATGCTACTTAGATAGTAGTGTAACATATTTTATAGTCGTGTGACATGTATCGGTAACCGTGGTACGCAGTCGGTAATGTTTTAACAGGAAAGTCTTAAGCAGAGCAGGTTTGTTGTTATTGAACAAATTTCGGTAGAGGAGTTCAGAAATTCTTGAACTTAATGTTAACAGTTAAAGGAAGGAAATGTTTTACACAGATCAGAAGAGTATTCATAGTTTATAGTAAAAGGCTACGTGAATTGAGGTTATGAATTAAAGGATTCAGAGTTTAAGAGTGCTATTTTGATAGCGAACAGAATAGAGTTTTCTCTTCGAAAACGGAGAATGCCCTTGGGCAAAATAAGTTATAACGCCAATGGAATATAACCATAATTTATGTTATGGGATTGTGTATGTTCAAAGAATACAAGTATGAATCAAAAGTTAAGAGAGTGACCTTGGTTGACGTGGTTTTGTCTTAAGTATAAGTTGATTAAGTATGGTGTCCCATTAGTGGGACAATGACGAGGCGGCGTACTGTGTACCCGATAGGAGTGTACACGTACTCGATCATGTGTAGAAGCTATGTGCTATGGATAATATTATATGATGGTATGTGAGACGGCTTATGTTACACGTCACTTGTACTAAACTTTCATAAGTTGGAATTATTGGTAAAGCAAGTATTAATTCCCATGAGTAAGGAATATCTTGATTGAAGTAAGATTGTCAGAATCATAGAAAGAAGAAAACCCTAAGACCTTTAGCTACGTGTTGTCGTTGGTTAACTAAATCGGAACATGAGTGGCTCATATGATTTCTCAAGCTTTAAAGATTTCCTCAGTGGAAATGTAAACGATGCTTATGATTGTGATGATAGCTACACCAGGATAACAGAAAGAGAGGAACTTGTACCGTAAGTTCAGCCATCACCTTGTATTTGAATCATAAAGGATTATGTAAAAGACTTTACTTCTGTTTGAGATTGCTCAATATCAGATGTCTTTCAATGTAAGAATAAATTTATATGAAGAATGATACGAATGTAACAGTAAAAGGTCGTCGTACGAGGTGTAAGTTAAAGACAAGAGTTCTTTGGAAGTGAAAGTAATGTAATAGATTCCTCGGAAAGTAGGAATAATTGAGGAAAATCGGATCGACCCAACGTCTTCAGGTTAAGATTAGACGGTCAATTAAAGAAGAACTGATAGAATTCGGTAAGTGAAACCCAAGACTTAATAATTTTAAATTGGATTTGTAAGGATTATATCGAGCAGAGATCATAGTCAGTTAAGATGGAAATTTTCATAGTAGAGGAAGAGGTAGAAAGGATTTATCTTTCCAGGATCTTCGAAGGATTTTCTAAATTTCGAGGACGAAATTTCTTTTAAGGGGGGTAGAGTGTAATATCCCGCTTAAACGTGACTTTAACAGTGTTACAGGAACAAAACGAAAGGAATGACAATTATGAAAATAAGTGGTAATGGCATAGTTGTAATTTGTGGGAAAATGGTTATTGGATAAATATGAATTTTGGGCCAAGTTTCTACTCATTTTCTTTCCCTCACAAATCTGAAAATTGCTCTCCTTTCTCCCTCAATTTCGCCCCTCCCATCTTCATCTTCTTCATCATCAAATCACCACCCTTTAAAGAATCAAACTCCTACCTAAATTCTTGTGTTGCAAGCATGGTTTTTGGGAAGATTGAAGCAAGAGAAGAGCAAGAAATGAACTAGGGTTTGGTGAAGAAGATTAGCAAAGAAGAAGCTATCTAGCTAAGGTTTTGGAATGAAGTTTATCAAGCCTTGATCAGATGTTTGAGGTGAGCTCTTAGAGGGTGTTAGAAACCCACTTGTTTAAGCTTTGAAGTTATGGTATTATGAGCTGATTTGCTAGATTCATGCCTTAATCCCTTAATGGCTTGTGATTATATGAATTAATATGTGATAAGTTGTTTATATGTCATGGAAAATCCATTCCCATAAGCTGTTTGATGATTGGGGATGTTGGGTTAGCCTAGGAAGTGAAATTTTGAATGCTGCTGAAGCCAAAATCGTGCTCCGATTTATGGGCATCGGGCTACGATTTTATGTCCTGTTTTTCAAGGAACTTTCGCATAAAATCGTGCTCCGATTTCATGATATCGTGCTACGATATTGGCCTTCCTCAGCTTTTTGTTCGTGAGCTTTGGCTTGGAATTAAGGTAGGATGAGGGATAGGCATGGCCTTAGGAGATGTATACTTATACTCCTAAGTTATATAGATATGTATAGGGCTTGGTAATGGGATTATCTCTTGAGGTGAAGTCCCTATATGTACTTGAGTATGTGCAAGTTTAAGAACAATGAGAGTATGAGTGATGTTTCAATCATAGTTATAGGCATGTTTATAGTGTTGGATCTCCAACAATTATAGGAGGCTTATGAGAACGATAAGCCAAGATTATAGATTACAGGTTATAGATTACAGGATTGTTATAGAATCAAAGTAACAGATTATACGTTCATACGTTAAAGTTAAAGAATTAAAGATCAAAGATAATGGCGTGCTTGCACGTTTTACAGTTACAGTCATAGGGCGTGTTCATCAGACTCCGGGATTCGCCGGATGGGACTTCTCCGAGAGGGTTGTCCACACGTTTCATAGGGAGTCCGGTGTTAGCCTGATATGATAGGAATTTCACCGGTTTATAGGGAGACGTATCTCGGGGTTGCTCCACCCGGGGTGCCCTCCGTAAAATGAACTCAGATAATTGCTTGTTCAACGCTAACAGCTAACATAAAACTGCTATCGAACTGTTGATATGTTTTATGATTTATAGTTATAGTCAAAGTTACAGTTACAGTTATAGTCACAGGAAACTTACAGTTATAGTTATAGACAGTTATTAGAAAGTGATCCTAGGTTTTCCCCTCGATCACTATGTTAAAGTTATAGGCAGATTACAGATATGGTTATATAGACAGTTACAGTAAAGGTTATAGGCAGTGTAAGTTATAGTTACAAGAGGATTTATAGTTGTTGAGTATTTTGGTGTTGGCTGCATTGTTTGGCAAAACCAAGGTATTGAATAGAAGCATCTCCATATGTAGAACATTTCTTCAGTTGCAAGTTTTGTGTTTTGAAGCCATTCAGAAGCAGAAAATGTCATCAGAAGCTGAATGCACTGTAGCAGTTCAGAAGCTGATTTCAGGTTCTGAAGCCAGCGTTGACTTTTGTTGACCACATCAGAAGCTGGGTTTTCAGATTAATTTTTGCGCGTATCTTGGGAGATTTAGCAAGGAATTATCTTTGTATAAGTGCTTCTAGAATGCTGAATTATTTGGAGAAGATTTTATTGAAGATTTGGTTCAAAGATATGAAAATCGTATTTTCTGTTTTAAATCTTTCAAAGATACAAAACAGTTTTATTTGTTACTTGATTGGACCAATCTTATTTCAGTAACAAATCAATTCAGAAGATTAGTTTTATTTTGCAAGACTGAAGGCTATATAAGGAGGAGGGCTGCTGCTATTCAAGAGATGAATTTAGAGTTTAAGATCAGAGAATTGAGTCTTAGTATTTTAAGCTTTTAGCTTTATTGTGCACCACTCTGTTAGAGTTGGTTTAGGTGTTTGATTGAGTTGTAATTCATTCTAAGCCTCTAGGTACGAATGAAGTTGTGTTTTTGAAGTTTTCTGAAAAACAGAGTGTTCTTGATTAAGGGTTTCAGTAACTGGGTTTAGTTACTTGAGTAGGAAGATAGTGGTTTCTATTACTCAGAGTTGGGTAGAAGTCTTACTAGGTGGAGGTTAATTGCTTGGGATAAGAACTGGGAGTCAGTGTCTGAGTCTTAAGGATTAAATCCAATAGTGGATTTCCTTCCTGGATTGGTATCCCCCAGAGTAGGAGGTGTTTACTCCGAACTGGGTTAACAAACCTCTGTGCCTTTTTACTTTCCTGCACTTTAATTTGCTGCCTGTGTGTGTTTGTGGTTGTGCTCTGTTTTGCAAATTAGTGTGTCCTGTGTGTTGTTCAGAACCTGTTTGGTTCAGAACCTGTTAGTTTCTGTTCATTGCCTGGCCAGAATTTCAATTGGCATCAGAGCAGGCACCCTGCCTGTAATTTGGGTGAGATCCGGAGGACTTAATATCTGGCAAGCATGGATAGAGAAGGAGGCTATGTCAATAGACCACCCCTACTAGATGGCACAAACTATGAGTATTGGAAGTCAAGAATGTGTGCTTTTCTAAAGTCTATTGACAGCAGGACTTGGAAAGCTGTGATCAAAGGCTGGGATCATCCTGTGTATACAGACAAAGATGGTAACAAGACTGAGGTTCTGAAGCCTGAGGAGGAATGGACCAAAGCTGAAGATGACTTGTCTCTGGGAAATTCAAAAGCTTTGAATGCTATCTTTAATGGTGTTGATCAGAATATGTTCAGACTTATCAAACAATGTACTGTGGCTAAGGATGCTTGGGAAATTCTGAAAACCACTCATGAAGGAACTTCTAAGGTGAAGATGTCCAGATTGCAGCTGCTGACTACTAAGTTTGAGAATCTGAAGATGAAGGAAGATGAGAATATCCAGGATTTCTATATGAATGTACTTGATATGGCTAATTCCTTTGATTCTCTTGGGGAGAAGATGTCAGATGAGAAGCTAGTAAGAAAAATCCTCAGGTCCCTGCCCAGAAGGTTTGATATGAAGGTGACAGCAATTGAAGAAGCTCATGATATTTCCACTATGAAGCTTGAGGAGCTGATTGGGTCTTTGCTCAATTTTGAAACTGCATTCTGCAAACAGCCTGATAAGAAAGGAAAAGGTGTAGCTTTTACTGTGAACTCTGAAGCTGATGGTCAACAAGAATCTGAGGAGGATGACTTATCAGAAGCTCTAGTGTTGCTGGGAAAACAATTCAACAAGATTCTGAAGAATGTTAACAGAAAAGCCAAAGCCAAAGGTCAGAATTTCAGATTCAATAACAAAAAGCAACAAACTGATGAGAAGAAGACCAAGTCTGAGGAGAAAAGTAACCAAGCTAAAGGTGTGCAGTGCTATGAGTGTGAAGGGTATGGACACATCAAGTCTGAATGTCCCAATTTCCTCAAGAAGCAGAAAAAGAGCCTAGCTATTTCATGGTCTGATGATGGTTCTGAAGATGATGATGTTAGTGAATCTGATATGTGTGATACTGGTCTGGTAGTGAGGTCAGGAGCTATCTTGAAGAAGGAAGTTGTTTTAGAGTCTGAGACTTTTTCAGAATCTGACTCAGAGTCTGAAGCCTCATCTGTGTCTGAAGCTGCTAAAACCTCATATGATGAACTAGCTGATAACTACAAGAAGCTGTATACCAGAAGTGCTGAGGTCTGCAAACAAGTTTTGGATCAGAAGGAGACTATTCTACAACTGGAGGCTGAAAAAGGTGAACTGTTAGTGCAGAATTCAGATTTAAAAGAAGAAGTGAATCAACTGAACTCCCAACTTGATCAATTGAAGAAGCAAGTGAAGATGTTGAACTCTGCTACTGATAAGTTGGATGACATTTTGGGGAATCAGCAACAAGGAAAAACTGGTTTAGGTTTTGTTGATCAGACTCAGATTCCTAAACAGATGAATTTTGTCCCTGCTACTCAAACTCATGATCCTGTGATTGGAGCATCTCAGATGAGACCTCAGAAACAATCCCAGATGCAAGCTCAGAAGAGACCTCAGATGCAAGGTCAGAAGTATGTTCAGATGCAAGGTCAGAAGCATGGTCAGATGCTACCTCAGAAGCAACCCCAGAAATCTTTCAGAAACAGAAGGAGGAGGAATCATCCATGGGTCTGTCATCATTGTGGAAAGAGAGGGCATATCAAACCATTCTGCTTTAAATTGTATGGTTACCCTGAACACTTTCAATTTAGAAGAGTGCAACCAGCTGCACCCAGACACAGTGTTCAGAAGGTGTGGAAACCTAAGGTTCAGAATGTAGGCCTGATTGCTCATACTTCTTTGAGAGCCACTTCAAAAGAAGATTGGTATTTTGATAGTGGGTGTTCAAGACACATGACTGGTGTGAAGAAGCTGCTGAGCAATATCAGATCATACTCCAGAAGTTATGTGACATTTGGAGATGGTGTAAAAGGTCAGATTCTGGGTATTGGTGATTTGATCAGAGAAGGGTTGCCCAGACTTAATGATGTGCTACTGGTGGAAGGATTAACTTCAAATCTGATCAGTATTAGCCAACTTTGTGATCAGGACTTGAAGGTTAATTTTAACAAACTAGAGTGTATTGTTACTGATCAGGAAGATAAGATTCAGATGAGAGGCTGCAGATCCAAAGACAATTGTTACTTGTGGGTTTCTGAAGAAGAAAGAAGTCTGACTTCTTGTCTTATGAGTTCAGAAGAAGAAGTCAAACTCTGGCACCAGAAACTGGGACATTTGCACTTGAAAGGCATGAAGAAAATCCTAAGTACTGAAGCTATCAGAGGTGTGCCTAATCTGAAGATCAATGAGGACAATGTTTGTGGTGATTGTCAAATTGGGAAACAAACAAGAAAGTCTCATCCCAGATTAGTTCACCAGGTAACTACTAAAGTACTAGAACTTGTTCATATGGATTTAATGGGGCCTATGCAAGTAGAGAGTATTGGAGGAAAAAGATATGCTTTTGTAATGGTAGATGACTACTCTAGATATACATGGGTCAGCTTTGTTAAAGAAAAGTCTGATACTTTTGAAGTATTTAAAGACCTGTGCATTCAATTACAAAGAGAAAAAGACTGTGGCATAGTCAGAATCAGAAGTGACCATGGCAAAGAATTTGAAAACAAGAGTTTTTCAGAATTCTGTGCTTCTGAAGGTATAAAGCATGAGTTTTCTGCACCTATCACACCTCAGCAAAATGGTGTAGTTGAGAGGAAGAATAGGACTTTGGCAGAATGTGCAAGAGTGATGCTGCATGCTAAGAAACTTCCATATATGTTCTGGGCTGAAGCAATGAACACTGCATGCTATATCCATAATAGAGTCACTCTGAAGAAAGGAACATCATCTACATTGTATGAACTATGGAAAGGAAGGAAGCCTACAGTCAAATATTTTCATGTGTTTGGCAGTAAATGTTACATTTTGGCTGACAGAGAAAATAGAAGAAAACTGGATCCTAAGTCTGATGAGGGCATATTCCTGGGTTATTCAGTGAACAGCAGAGCTTATAGGGTGTTTAATTCAAGAACTAAAGTTGTGATGGAGTCCATTAATGTGGTAATTGATGATCTAACTGCTGAGAAAGATAGAAGTGAGTCTGAAGTTGTTCCAGAGTCTGAACCATCAGAAGAACAAACTTCAGAAGCTGAAATTCATCCAGAGTCTGAAGAAGCAGATGTGCATCCAGAACATGATCCTACCAATAAAGTTCCATCAATTAGAGTTCAGAAAGATCATCCTAAGGAGCTTATCATTGGGAGTTTGGATCAAGGGGTCAGAACCAGGAGATCAGAACCAGCTGCTGCTGATTCATGCTTTGTGTCAAAGCTTGAACCTAAAAATGTGAAAGAAGCCCTGACTGATGAATTTTGGATTGAAGCAATGCAAGATGAGTTGAATCAATTCAAAAGGAGTGAAGTGTGGGATCTGGTTCCAAGACCTGAAGGGTTGAATGTAATTGGTACTAAATGGATTTACAAGAATAAAACAGATGAGAATGGTACTGTAGTCAGAAACAAGGCTAGGTTGGTTGCTCAGGGTTATACTCAAGTGGAGGGATTGGATTTTGATGAGACCTTTGCACCTGTGGCTAGACTAGATTCCATAAGATTACTGTTGGGGGTATCCTGCATTCTCAAGTTCAAGTTATTCCAGATGGATGTAAAGAGTGCATTTTTGAATGGATATCTGCAAGAGGAAGTGTATGTTGAACAGCCTAAAGGTTTTGTGGATCCTAAGTTTCCAGAACATGTGTACAAGTTAAAGAAGGCCTTATATGGATTGAAGCAAGCACCAAGAGCATGGTATGAAAGACTGACTCAGTTTCTTGTGGCTCAAGGTTACAGAAAAGGAGGTTCTGATAAGACTTTGTTTGTGAAAGATGAAAATGGGAGTCTGATGATTGCTCAGATTTATGTAGATGATATTGTGTTTGGTGGGATGTCTCAGAAGATGGTCAAATTGTTTGTCCAGCAGATGCAGTCAGAATTTGAAATGAGCTTAGTTGGTGAACTGACATACTTTCTTGGGTTACAAGTCAAACAAATGGAAGATACAATCTTCATTTCTCAAAGTAAGTATGCCAAGAACATAGTGAAGAAGTTTGGAATGGAATCTGCTGCTCACAAGAGGACACCAGCTGCTACTCACCTGAAGTTAACTAAGGATGAAGATGGAGTTTCAGTAGATCAAAGTCAGTACAGAAGCATGATAGGGAGCTTATTGTATTTAACTGCAAGCAGACCTGATATCACTTATGCTGTTGGAGTTTGTGCAAGATATCAAGCTGATCCTAAGATGAGTCATCTGACACAAGTTAAAAGGATCCTGAAGTATGTTAATAGCACAAGTGACTATGGAATCATGTACTCACACAGTTCAAATTCTGAACTGATGGGATATTGTGATGCTGACTGGGCTGGAAGTGCTGATGACAGGAAGAGCACCTCAGGAGGTTGTTTCTTTTTGGGAAATAACTTAATTTCATGGTTTAGCAAGAAGCAAAACTGTGTGTCATTGTCAACTGCTGAAGCTGAGTACATTGCTGCTGGGAGTAGTTGCTCACAATTGGTGTGGATGAAGCAGATGCTGGAGGAGTACAACATTGAACAAGGTGTTATGACATTGTTTTGCGACAATTTGAGTGCCATCAACATCTCTAAGAATCCAATTCAGCACAGCAGAACCAAACACATAGACATCAGACATCATTTTATCAGAAACCTTGTGGAGGACAAGATTATTCAGCTGGAGCATGTAGCTACTGAAGAACAAGTTGCTGACATTTTCACAAAGGCTTTGGATGCTAAGCAGTTTGAAAACTTAAGGAGCAAGTTAGGTGTGTGTTTGCATGAAGAGTTATAGCAATTACTGCAAACTGGATGTGAGGAAGATAGAGTACCTGCCAGTTGTGCCTATGCTAAGTGTGATCCTGAACCTGAGTCTGAATCTACCAAGTTGTCAAGGATCTGTGCTACCTGTTTTGATTTTATTCCCTATTTGAAGACTATGATTTGTCAGAATTTTATGGCTAAAAAGGGGGAGAAAATCTTATGCAATGTGTTGGCTCTGATACCAAGAGTTAGAAGATGTATTTGCTGCATTTCAGATATATGTATCTTTGATTCAGAAGGTGTTTTGCTCTGAAACCAAAGCATTATATGTCCAGATATGACCAAGGAGGAATATGTGTCTCAGGGGGAGTACAAGTTTGTTATGATCCTGAGTGTTTTTGTGTTGAAGAGTGGTCCTGAAGATCAAGTGTGCTCTGAAGTGTGGTTCTGAAGAACAATTGAACTTTGGTTTATGCTCTGATACCTTTTATCACTGTAGTTCAGTAGTAAGGGGGAGTTTGGTTTGTGAAGCTTCAGGGGGAGTATTTGTTATGATCAGGAGTTGATCAGTAGCTCTGATACCTTGGAGTAGCTCTGATACCTTGTTTGTGATGATCAGGAGTTGATCAGTAGGTTATGTGTGCTTCAGTAGCTGATATGAACTGAAGCTGGTTTGTGTTTCTCATGATAGTCATAAATGAATCCGCTGCTAATTACTATGTTATGATTGATCATTGTGGAGTTCTTCATTGCTGAGTTGATTATAAGGAAGATTGAAGAACTTGGATGGTTTTAGCCAAAAATTTGCCAAAGGGGGAGATTGTTGAGTATTTTGGTGTTGGCTGCATTGTTTGGCAAAACCAAGGTATTGAATAGAAGCATCTCCATATGTAGAACATTTCTTCAGTTGCAAGTTTTGTGTTTTGAAGCCATTCAGAAGCAGAAAATGTCATCAGAAGCTGAATGCACTGTAGCAGTTCAGAAGCTGATTTCAGGTTCTGAAGCCAGCGTTGACTTTTGTTGACCACATCAGAAGCTGGGTTTTCAGATTAATTTTTGCGCGTATCTTGGGAGATTTAGCAAGGAATTATCTTTGTATAAGTGCTTCTAGAATGCTGAATTATTTGGAGAAGATTTTATTGAAGATTTGGTTCAAAGATATGAAAATCGTATTTTCTGTTTTAAATCTTTCAAAGATACAAAACAGTTTTATTTGTTACTTGATTGGACCAATCTTATTTCAGTAACAAATCAATTCAGAAGATTAGTTTTATTTTGCAAGACTGAAGGCTATATAAGGAGGAGGGCTGCTGCTATTCAAGAGATGAATTTAGAGTTTAAGATCAGAGAATTGAGTCTTAGTATTTTAAGCTTTTAGCTTTATTGTGCACCACTCTGTTAGAGTTGGTTTAGGTGTTTGATTGAGTTGTAATTCATTCTAAGCCTCTAGGTACGAATGAAGTTGTGTTTTTGAAGTTTTCTGAAAAACAGAGTGTTCTTGATTAAGGGTTTCAGTAACTGGGTTTAGTTACTTGAGTAGGAAGATAGTGGTTTCTATTACTCAGAGTTGGGTAGAAGTCTTACTAGGTGGAGGTTAATTGCTTGGGATAAGAACTGGGAGTCAGTGTCTGAGTCTTAAGGATTAAATCCAATAGTGGATTTCCTTCCTGGATTGGTATCCCCCAGAGTAGGAGGTGTTTACTCCGAACTGGGTTAACAAACCTCTGTGCCTTTTTACTTTCCTGCACTTTAATTTGCTGCCTGTGTGTGTTTGTGGTTGTGCTCTGTTTTGCAAATTAGTGTGTCCTGTGTGTTGTTCAGAACCTGTTTGGTTCAGAACCTGTTAGTTTCTGTTCATTGCCTGGCCAGAATTTCAATAGTCATAGGCAGATAAAGACTTGGCGATCCTAGAAAATCCCCGAGATTGCCAAGGTAGGCATGGCGACCCTAGGTTCCCTGTGGTTGCCAATAGTTGGTTGGGTAGAGCTCACTGAGACATTATGTCTCATCCCATTCCTTCTGGTGCAGGTTTACAGGTAAGTCAGAGGTTCGTGATAGAGATCTTCAGAGAAATACTGGATGGAGTACGGTTGCTCGTTGTGTACCAGCTCAGGAGCTTGATGGATATTTGTTTAAGTATTGTAATAGTATTGGATTATTTGTACAAACGAGTAAACTTGTATTCATACATTTGTGATGTATTATTATTATTGAAATTTTTAAATGTATCCAGTATCAGTTTAACGCACATGCTAATATACTAGTTAAAGTTAGTATGGGTGTTACACAAATAGTGTAACAATAATTGCAGTTAAGCTGGGGAATTGAAAGAGAGAAGATCTTGACGCTTAAATACATCCAATGGCTCAGATTGTTCTGACTGTGTGACTGTGTCATTCTCTTAACTGCAGTGAATCTGCATCCAAAAAATATACACTCTCATCTTCACTTATGTCATATATATAAAGAGTACAACACCGAACTTAAGGTATCAAAGAGCAATGACATTTTGTGATCTACAAAAATTGGTCGTTGCGAATAATTTATACATGGCCCTTGGTTAAAAAATTTATTGATATCTGAATTTAAGTTAAAATTTATATGTAGAAACTTAAGCATACATTTATTTCTATGTAAAAAAAAATTGGGTAAATTGGTTTTTGGGTCATTTGATTTAGAAAATTGATGTTCACACTTTAACATTGGCTAAAACACATCAGTAATTTACGTTTTTAACTGCCGATGGGAAGGATCCGGCGGCAGCTAACTGCCGATGGAAAGAAACCAGCGGCAGTTAGCTGCCGTTGCCATATTTTGCCAATATTTTCTAAAACTTCACATTTTTTTTCATCTTAATGTGACAAAAACGATAAAATGAGTGAACAAAAACGATAAAATGACATGTGATTAAAGTGAAAAAGCTAAAAACAACAAAAAAAAAGTAATAAATAAAAATGATAATAATAATTTGAAATTATACTCTTAAAAATAACAGAAATTATATTTTCTTTTATTATTATATATATGATATGATTTATTATAATATATAAATAATTTGATTTTTTATTGCATTTTTATTTATTATACTCTTATTTTTTTTTGAAGGAGAATTTATTATACTCTTATATTAAAATTATACTCTAAAAAGCAATTTTGATTTATAAATATATATAGAAAAGAATAGAAAAAGAAAATAAAAAATGGAAAATAATGGAATATAGATAAGTCAATGTGTGGAAAATAATGAAAAAAAGCAAATTCATGCTCCACGGCGGTTAAGTGCCAATGGAGTAGAGATGTGAAACAACAGTTAACTGCCAAAAAATATGAAGTTTTAGAAAATATTGGCAAAATATGGCAACGGCAGCTAACTGCCGCCGGATCCTTACCATCGGCAGTTAACTGCCGATGGGGTTAAAAACGTAAATTACTTGTGTGTTTTAGCCAATATTGAACTGTATAAAGCAGTTTTCTTTGATTTAAGCAATCAAGGCAAACCAAATTGAGCTAAAATCAGGTTTGAGCTAGAGGAAAAGTTTGCGACAAACTCAAGTCGATCTAATTCTTATTGAGTTGAACTGAACTGCACCAAATTCGACTCAACTCGAGCCCTAATTGCACCAACAAAAGCATGATTTTATTTTTACTACAAAAATGCAACATATATTTTTTTGGCAAATAAAGTACTTTTTAAAAAAAATAGATGCATGAGAAATAGTAAAAATGTGTTTTAGCTTTGATACAATTATTTAAGAACAAGAAATTAAGAAAAAAAAAACAAATAAATGAAAATGAATGAAACAGACAACATTTCATAAGATCAATTAAGAATTTGTTTACTTCATTCTTTCCTCATATGCTTAGGTTATTATATTTAGACATCTAATAAGAAGTAGAGTGGAGTTAATCATAATGATGGCATTCACTTCAAAGTATAGAGCTAACAAAGCCTCCCGAGTAAGCATGTGATTTCGCACATTACAAAAACAGGTAAGTATGTGATTTCCTTCACAATGCCATCCACAGACCTAATTTTCAAAGAAATAAACGTCTCCACTTTTTTTGCTAATCTAAAGACTCTTTGGGAAGAGTTTGAGCCCCTAAGAGCCAGCATATGAAAATCAATAAATGTCATTTGTTTTATAAAGGGTCTTACTAACAATTCTTGGTACCATCTAATTGAGCCTGCACTTCGCAAAGCCTCTTCTAAGAATCAAAGTAGAAAAGGTCCTGGTCGCTCCAATAACAAAATATGCAAGTTTTTCACTGTGAAGAATCTGGAATAAACTCAGATTTCAGTGCCTGTTAACATGAAACCCGATAAGATGAAATATCATCAGTCACATTGGCAATATATAAGAAATTTCTATTAGGAAAATAGAAGAAAATATTGAAATGAATGTCATAATCTAAGCCAATTCACCAGATCAATATATGAAAAACCAAATCACATCCTCTCCATATGGCAAACAATCCAGTATACATAATCTAAGCCAATATATGCTGACAGAAAATCTGATAATATATTTTTTAATTTTGAGATCCAATTTCATAGGAGCTCAAAATCTGATACACAATTTCATAGGAAAGCCTCCTATCAGTCTAGCAAGAGGTCATTGGTTATAGATGGAAAGTAAAGTAATTTGAAAAATTATGTTGAGTATAACAAAAACAAAACTTATGAACAAGAAATGAGCATAACAAAAATTATGTAATTGTACCTTAATTTGCTCTGGAATAGAAGCAGTCACTTTGGGTATCTGTAGTTCCTCTGTAGCTTCTGAAACATCTGGAGTTTCAACAGCTGAAACTGTTTTCGATGGTGTGCTTTGAGCTTCTTCTATTCCTTCCTTTGATTCAAACAATTTTTTTGCTTCTAAACATTCCTACAGGAAATGCAGATGACGAGGATGTGTGATTGGTAACAAAATAAAATCCAATAATATACCATCATTTTCCCATTTTACACTGCAGTCTCTAATAATGTGGTGAAACAAACTCGTTATGCTTCCAAGAATATAACTTTTAAGGAAAAAATTATTTGCTCCCAAGATCTGGTTTGCGTTTCAAACCATTAAGATGAGTAAAACAAGGACTAAGGCAGCCTGGTTTAAAATCAGTCCATCGTCTACAATTATATGCAGGAAAACTCCACAACCTGGTCTTGGTAAGGGTATGTTTTAAAATGCCAATATATTAATTTAGGAAAATGCTAACAAGTGTCCTTAGGGCATTGTTTAAGCATCCAAAAGTAGCAACTTTTGCATTGGAAATTGTGAAGTTATGACTTCAACATGTGTTTGACTTGTATTTTCAAGACAAAATTTTTTTTTGTGAGTTCCTTAAACAATGCCCTTAGGGCACTTGTTAGTAAGACCCATTAATTTAAATCAGACACTATCAGAACATCCTATATTTTGTATTGTAAACAACAAGCAAAAGAAAAGAAAAATATGGGTTCAAAAGATTATAGAAAAAGAAACCCATAAAAAAGGAAAATATGCAAGTTACTTGTGATTATACCTTAAGAGCTTTCATTTTGTGAATCCCATGTTGAGTATGATCTCTGATGATTGGATAGAAGGGTTTATAAAGGATACCACAACATCCTGTTGCAGTGCCGCTATTTCGCTGTAGGTATATGTAACCATCTTGCCCCCATTCCTTGCCCCACGAATTTTTACAAATCCAATACTCTCCCTCATCGCATTTCCCATACCCCACTAGAAGCAAGGCATGCATTTCTGGGAAAAACCAAGGAAGCCCGTATTTATAAATACCTTTTTTGTATTTACTGAACCTATATCCAACCACAACCAAAACAACTATGGGCTGTTGTACAACAGCCCGCATGAGGGAAGCCTCGGAATGACATTGGAATGGAATGAGCTTGAAATCATCAATCTTAACTCTTGCTTTTCCCATGTCGACACTACAGACTTTTTTGCGTTTAGCGACATAAGGGTGATCAGCATCCATGCCTATCCCTTTTGCCTTTACATACCAAAAAGTCTGTTCAACAGTACCACCCAAACATCCATAATTGCTCAGGTCACAGTCGAGACATTCCTGTACAGATAGCTGAACTAACTTTCCAGTTTTAATTTTATAAGCCCCTTCTACAGACCCCAGTGCTCCAAAATAGCTGCATGATCCTGCTTGGTATAGAAATAAAATAAAATAAAAGTTGGCATATAAGTAACATTTTAAGCATCAATTATCAATAAAATATAACAATATATAAAAAACATGGTTATGTGTAATTGTTGGAAATCCCGCCCCGAGCATGAGGGGGTGTGTTGGTAATCCCACCTTAATTGCGATCTGCCCCTAGTTGCCTTATGTTGGTTTGTCTTTGAGGGGGTGGATTTAGTCCCACATCGGTTAGATAGGAAGCTTGATCAGAGTTTATAAAGAGGAGGCACTCCTCACCTTACAAGCTGGTTTTGTAAGTATGAGTTAGACCCCAAATTTCAACAGTAATGATCAGAATTTAGCACAAGCAACAGAATGAATCTTAAACACTTTTTACAAGTATAAATGATGAGAACAAGGAATACAAGTACTAATAACCAAACCGTAAAAATTATGAAAGGGAAAAGAACTTAAAGTAAGATGGATCTAGTACAAGCCTAAGAAGAAGACATCATTCCGAAGAATGCCAAAAGGAGGAAATATACTTTCATCAAATTCTTCACACCTATGCCAATCACTTGCTCTGCCTCTTATAGCACATTCAGGAATATTCACAGATAGTATTTCCAATCCTCAACTCTTTCATTTGTGGATCACATGCCATTCATGTGTCCTTTAATGACCACTCATTTTTAATCACCAGTTAATCTCGTACTCTATATATCACCAGTCAAACACGTACTCTATATCAATAATCAACAACACGTACTCTATATCAATAATCAATATCTGTATTCACGTAAATTTTTATCATATATTACTACAAAAGAAGCAAAGTGTTGGTACACATGGGTAATCTAACTCGTAAAACATATTCTCTAACATAATGATTTTGACTAAAGAGATTATCATATTATATAATCAATTCATAAAAGAACTATGGTTATACTTACACACACACACACACTCTAAGATAAGGATTAAAATGTTACCGCAAGATCCTTGATTTGAAACAGGGGTAACTGCGCCGTGCGGCCTCTAATCAAAGGATTCTGGGAGATCGGATGTGTCCTCGATTTCAGTAGGACAAGAATCTTTCTCGTGTTCGTGATCTTTATCGAGTTTCATTATATGGAACGAATTCATATATATCACATAGCGGCAACCTGTTGCTATAATGCACAAACACCAGTAGAAGATCGGCTCTTTCACGTAACTGAAAGGCTTTTTCTGTTTTCAAAAATAAATAAATAAAAGGCAGTAAATTGAAGGGGTCAAAGCGTCTTACAGAAATCGAATATAACTGAAATTCTAAGAATAGAAGAAAGAAAGACATACATTTAGCATGTTGTGCCACTCCCATGTCTTCTTGGAATCTTCACCCTTAGGGAATCTTCGCCTCTTGGAGAGGTGAGGTTTAACATAGCCTCTAGATGAAGCAATCACTGCATGATGGCTTTGATTAGCCCATTTTGAAAATAATGCTAATCCAGCCGGTGGTCTTGATGAAGTTATTTCAAGTCCTCCACCCTTAGGGAACCTTTGCATCTTGGAGAACCATGGTTCAACACAACCTCTAGATGAAGCAATCACTGCATGGCGGCTTTGATTAGCCCATCTTGAAAACAATGCTAATACAGACATTGTTCTTGATGATGCTGTTTCGAATCAAAATAGCAAAAAGGTACGTTCAATAACAATCAAAAGTTGAGGTAAAGATTATATAAGGTTCAACTATTCTTAACTACATTGGTGTTAATCTACTCTTAACATCAATTCAGGAAAGTATAATCCAACTACAATGATTATAGTATTTAATAACATTTTCAATTGCAACAAGAAAATAGGATAATAATCAAATTTCTCTTACTACTAGTCAAAAATAAAGGATTCAAGGAAAAATCATTCTTACTGAAGCAAAAGAGGCTTGTACTCGTATGCGAGATGAGAGACACTTTCAGATGAGAGGCACTGTGCTAAGATTTAGGGTTGGTACGCTGCTTTGTTTTCAAGAAAAAATATAGGGGTTGTTGTTTTGACAAAATGATGATCTTGGGACTATTTCAAAATACATTTTTGGTAAGAAGTGGGCTTAAGGCCTAGTTAGTAAACTTTTAGTTTATTTCTAACCTTTTTCTTACACCTATACATAAGCTTCTAAACCTTAGATCACTTGTAAAATTTTGAAAGGTTAAAAGATTGTATAAAAAAAAAATAGTTCCATTATAATTATTAGGAGTGGAGTGGAGTGTTTGTGTTTGTGTTTCTGAAGATGCAAAGGTGTGTGTGGGTTTGCTATATTTTTGTATATATATTTATGACGTATGGATCTTGCCCCCACTATTTGAAATCTCTAGATCCGTCTCTCATAACACCTTAATGGAATAGATGATGGGAATTAAACTTAAATGGTTTGGATTTTTCACATGTAGAGGGAAGACTTACAAATTATGTAATAAAGAGAGTAGATCGTAAAGAGGGTAGTCAAATCACTATAGAATTAGGAATATCAAGAAAAACTATAAAGAGAAACTATAAAATCAAATATGGGCCTAGACACTTATGGTTCTTTTAAGCTTAGGGTAAGTCTAGCTTTTGAAGAAAAAAAAATTATTCGTAAGCCCTTATATGATAAATAAATTAATTGAATTAGAAATAACTGAAGAAAGAAAAATGAACTAATATAGAAAGGTATGGATAACTCTTCGATATCGTGGTTAAGTCTAACAGAACTCCAAAAACTGGTTTCGGAGGTGAGTATCGCCCCCCACTTATAAACACTTTTCAAGTCATCTTTCAATGGATGTGAGACTCTTTAACAATAACTATAATAAGGAGAAGCCACTTGAAACAATTGAATCTTTTGAATAGATCCATTGGGTACGTACACCTAATTCCACACTTGAACTGGAAGCACGCTTTAGAGAGAAAGGAAGAACTATTAATCTCTCCATGTGGTTTCTTATTTCTTCTATAACTCAGATTTTGCTGTATGTATAGGGAACCTACAATAGGGGTTATATTTAGGTCGATAATTTGTCTTTGTGACGAATCTAAAATGATTAATGTAGGGAAATAATAAACTATTTTTAATCCAAGTTTGGTACGTGAGATATAAAGTGTAAATATAAATCATAATGGAGTGGTATAGTTAGTGGTTAAACTGTGCAAACAAATTATTACCCTATTTTATTATTAAAAAAAATACCCTAATTTAAAGTAAGCCCCTTTACCAAGTTTTTTTTTTTTATAGTAAATAGCTGAAGAAATAGAATTAGAAATAAAAGCAAATGTGTATCATTGAATTTAAGTTGGGTAGTTGAAATGGAGTACTAAAGTACCGATCAAGTTGAGTTAAAAATGTTAGCGGAGACGAAGATGTTGTGTTGGATTGGTGATATAATCACATCACTAAAGGCATAGGTGGCCTAAAAAAACTGTTAGAAAAATATACTGAGATTAATGAGTTAGATAAAAAAAATAGTTCGTGATAGAACATAGCATTATTGGATCCATGTAACCACCACATTTAGCCTTTGTTTGTTTCTAGAGAAAAAGAGGAGAGGCAGGGAGGAGAGAAATAGGAGAGATAGTGTATTTCTCTTGTTTTGGTGCAGGAGAGAGAAGTTAAGGATAGACAAAATCTCATCTTTTTACTTCTCTGCTACATAGGGAAGAAAAGGGAGAGAAGGGTTGACTAAGTTACGTTAATTAGAATTATACTTTGCTGGTACTATTAAATGAAGATCTTTTACTGTGGTGGATTACCAATTCTCTATGACCACAGTTAATATATTATGTTTTCCAATATAAAGTTGTTCTTTTTGGGTTGCTTAACATGTGCCTTAAAGCATAAGTTAGCATCACCTTTCATTTTGTTGAAGTGTTCATTAATAAGATTTCAATTTCATGAATGTTATTTTTTGTTTTTATTTTAGATAAAAAAAAATAGTTTTTAAGTTAAAATCTAGTATTTATTTTGATTAGATATATTTTTAGATAGGGGCTTATTTGTGAATGTTTGTCTCTTTTCTATTTCTCTTCTCACACTCACACTCACCTATTTCTTTCGAGAACCAAAAAGACTCTTCCTTCCTAAGTGAGATAAGGCATAATTATTGTTGGTGTAAATAACAAAGTAATTGAATCGAAAACGTTGGGAAAGCATCCGTGCTACAGAGGTATAATTTTACTTAGTTTTCTCCATATCAAACTCCTCCGTCCCTCCATATTAGTCAAATCAAAGATCTGACATGTATTCTAGCATGTAAATATAGATAGATAGATACATCATAATCTACTAAATCATTAAAAATCGAATAACATATGAACACGCAGCAGCAAGGCATTCAACCCCAAAAAAATAATAATAATAATAATTAGACGACAACTTTATAAACATATAGGCAGATGAATTTGAAATAATAAATATACACCTGGGTGGATGCCGCTTGTGATGATTCAATGGGATCTGAAACAGACCCTTCTTTGATGATTAGATATAAGTAGATCCAATGCACAATGACTAAGGAAGATGAAAAACACAAAAGGAGAAAAAGCATAATGAGATCTAAGAAAGATTTTTGTTTGAGCAAAAACATGGTTTTCTGCATTGTTTTGGGGGAAGAAGAGGTTAACATTAGATTGAGATTTCATAAGAGAGAGATGGAAGGACAACAGTGCAGATGGTTCAGCATGTTACTCGGCTTTCTGTTACCCGTTTTGTGTTCACTTGAAAAAAATATTTTTTTTCATAAAATAAAAAAATTCAGATTTTTTTCAAAATTAAAAAAAAAAAATCAGAAAACAATATTTTTTTCATTTTTTTATTTTCGTTTATATTGATTTAAAAATAAAAAACAATTTAAAAAATCTTAAAAATAATTTTCAAAAATAAAAAAAATAGAAAAAAAACTCAGTTTTTTTTCAAAAAATAGAAAAAAAAAATCATATTTTTTCCAAAAATTTAAAAAATCAAATATGAAAAAATATGATTTTTTCAAAAATATGAAAAAAAAACTCAGTTTTTTTCAAAAAATAGAAAAAAAAACTTTCAAAAAATAAAAAAAATATGAAAAAAAATCATATTTTTTTTCAAAAATTTAAAAAATCAAATTTGAAAAAATAAAAAAAATCGAATTTTTTATTTTTTGAAAAAAAACTTAGTTTTTTTTTATTTTTTGAAAAAAAACTGAGTTTTTTTTCTAATTTTTGAAAAAAAAACTGAGTTTTTTCTATTTTTAAAATTTTTAAAAATTAATTTTCAGATTTTTTAATTTTTTTTATTTTAAATCAATATAAACGAAAATAAAAAAATGAAAAAAATATTGTTTTCTGATTTTTTCAATTTTGAAAAAAATCTGAATTTTTTTCTAATTTTTTTAATTTTTGAAAAAAATATTTTTTTTCTGATTTTTTAATGTTTTTATGTTTTTTGGTTATTTATTTTAATTATTTTCTATTTTTTAAAATTTTAATTATTAATGACGTGTCAATATTTAAAATGTGGCATCATTTAAAAAAAATGAAAAATTAAATTAATTACACAGTGGCATGCCACATTAACCCCTGACATGTGTCAGATGGGGCCAGGGGTGTAAACTGAAGAATCTTAATTTTACAAGGTTGGAATCAAAACTTATTTTTTTACAGGGGTAAACCGGAATTCGTTCAAATTACAGGGGGTAAATGCATATTAACTCTAAACTAATTAAGTCAGATCATTATTTAGTATGGGTCAATGTATCAAACAACGGAGAAGGGGAGAAGGAGAGAATGACAAGTATGAAGATCAAAGAAGAAAAAGAAGAGATAGATTCGGATTTGGGAATTTAATTCTTTTATTTCAAATTATTATATTATTTTAATATTTTAAAAACTTAATTATTGAAATAAAAGATAAGATTAGTGATATGGATAATATTTTAGCCAAATGTTCAATGACGCATCATTATTTAGTTTGACACGTAAGTAAAAATAACATCAAATTGAGACGGAGGACTAATTTTGTAATAACCCACTTATGCGAGGCATTTAACAGTGTTACAGAAATTAAACGTATTGGAGTGGCAAAGTTGTAAATAAAGAGACAATGAATAATATGGATAAATATGAGATTTCTCATAATTATCACATATTTTCCCCTCTCTAAAATCTGAAAATCCCTCCTCCCTCTCTCTAGATTTTCGTCCCTCTCTACCCATCACTCTTAATCCATCAATTTCTTCCTTAAACCTTTGGGATTCAAGCAAATCAAAGTCTTGGGAAACTTGGAACAAGAAAAACTAAGAAAAACCAAGAAAAAGAGGAATTCAAGTTGAAGCTTAGAGTTGGAGCTTGGCCAGCTTAATACCAGTTATAGGTGAGCTCATATTGGGTTTTAGAACCCTCCTAGTGTGAGTTTTGTGTGTTATTCATCATAGGAAAAGTTATAGAAAGTTTAGAGTTGTTGCCCTAAATTCCTTGCTAGCCAAAATACTTGCTTGTAAATGTTTTTAACTGTTGTTTTATGAAGGAAAATCGTTTTTAACATGTTTAGGAAGCTTGGGTATCCTTGAATGGGCAAAAATGGTGGAAAATCGCATTTTTACACATGACTGTGCTGTCATGGTCGCTGTAGCGACGGGCTGTCGCTTGTAGCGACCAGGCAGGATTTTTCCCTGCCTACCCGCGCTTGTAGCGACCACACTGGCGCTTGTAGCGACCAGTGGCGCTTGTAGCGACCATGGGGGCGCTTGTAGCGACCAAGCCAGGACAGCCCAACCTAGTTGAGCTGTTCTGGGGGTCCTGGTGCGCGCGGGCATGGCTTTTTGCAACTGTTTTCTTATAATTCATTTTGGAAACTTAACCCACCATTTTAACTCATTCTAAATGCTTCCCATGGTTATAAAAGTGTAAGAGCAAGAATTATGCAAGGCTTGGAAATGTAGGGATTGAGGTTTATCAAATAGGTAAATTCTTATAGCGGCATATGACAACGATATGCCGAATTCCTTGATAGGAAAATAAGAGTTATAGCTTGAGAATCAAGTTCTTAGTTGTATTCACATTAGGATACAAGTAACAGGGATGGTTTATCAATCATAGTTTCACTTAAGTTCATAGTGTTGGTTCTCCAACAATTATAGGTGGCTTATGAGAACGATAAGCCAAGAATTAAAGGTTACAGGTTATAGGTTACAGGAATTGTTATAGGATTAAAGTGACAAATTATATGCTTATATGTTATAGTTAAAGAATTAAAGATATTGGCGTGCTTGCACGTTTTACAGTTACAGGGCGTGTTCATCAGACTCCGGGATTCGCCGGATGGGACTTCTCCGAGAGGGTTGTCCACACGTTTTATAGGGAGTCCGGTGTTAGCCTGATATGATAGGAATTTCACCGGTTTATAGGGAGACGTATCTCAGGGTTGCTCCACCCGGGCTGCCCTCCGTAAAATGAACTCAGATTAATTGTTTGTTCAACGCTAGCAGCTAACATAAAACACTTTACTTGCTTTATGTTATACAGTTATAGTTACAGGAAGTTTTACAGTTACAGGCAGATTATAGTTAAAGTTATAGGCAGGTTTATAAGACTTGGCGATTCTAGAATCCCCCGAAAATTGCCAAGGTAGGCATGGCGACCCTAGGTTCCCTGTGGTTGCCAACAGTAGGTTGGGTAGAGCTCACTGAGACATTATGTCTCATCCCATTCCTTCTGGTGCAGGTTCACAGGCAGGATCGCAGTCAGCACGCAACAAGGGTAAGGAGAAGGCTACAGACTGATCGTGCTGAATGTTATGTGTTTATAGTTTGACTGGTTTATATGTTGTTGTATAATGATGTACATGTATCAAGAAGTATTGTATAAACTTGGGTTGTAATATTACAATGTGATGTAATATTTTGAATGAACTTTTTATATTGTAAATTAATGTATCCAGTACGAAATTTTAATACTCGTATAAGATCCTAGGCAATCTTACTATGGGTGTTACAAATTTCCTCAAAAAAATTGAAATAGTGGGACCAAAATGTTCGATTTTTGAAATAATAAGAATAAAATTTTTAAAATAAGGCGACCAAAAGTGCATTTAAGCCTTATTTTTTAAAAAAAAAAATATTACATCTGTTTATACTACTTCTTAAAAAATATCATAATCTTCCCTAAAAAAAGATAATAATATCATAATCTAAACAAACAACTCTAAACGAGAATTGTTAAAATATAGTATATTTTTTAGAGGGAAGAAAAAACAAGAATTTTTTTTTACAAAACAAAATTGAATTAGTTTTGGAAAAAGATATCATTTGCAAAAAGTAATATTACAATCTTATCATTGTGATGCCTGTATGTATATACATATATAAAGAAAATGGTTAAATATATTTTTTGTCTCTATAATTATACTAAATTTTTGTTTTAGTTTCTCTAAAAAATTTCCTCCACTTTTAGTCTCTCAACAAATTTCAATCTTCATTTTTAGATTTCACTTTTAACTCAACTCATGTGTAGCTTTTATATTTTTAAATGAAAATTTTTCTTCCCTCACTTTTAACTCAACTGATCATCTGTAGTTTTAAAAAAACCCCACTTTAATTTTTTCTTACCAGACTTAATTTTATCAACGATGCATGCAAATATAATATAATTTAAAAATTGTAATAATATATATATATATATATATATATATATATATATATGAGGATGTAATAGATATTATTTATATATAATACATACATACGTATAGATAAATATTATTTTTGACAAAGTATAAATAATTTTTTGTATTTTTCTTTTAAAAAATATATTTATATCCTTTAAAGAAATATATTTATATATGTGTTATATAATTTAGGCTTAATTGCATGTGTTGGTCTCTTACCTTTATTTTAGGTTCTAAGTTGGTCTATTTTATTTTAAACGTTTCAAGTTGGTCAAAAACATTAGCAATGTTGGAATAAGTTCTTCCATTTTATCAGACCAAGTGCAATGGGGTGTTGAAAGTGAATTTCAACTCTTAAAATGCATGCAATGGTGTGTTGAAAGTTTGAGTAAAAATGAGTTGGATTCACATTGGTTGAATTAATTCAACATGTTGAAATCTGAAGTGGTGGGCAAAAGGAGCAGGCCACATGGCGCCAAAAGAGTGGCTGCCAGCGCGCGTTCAGCCCACTCTCTGACAGGGGCGAGTGGTGTTTCCCCAGACGCGGAGAGAGAAGATGGGGCTGTGAAAGAAAGGTCACATGGTGCTTGCTGGTTGGCTGGTTTTATTTGCAAAAATCTTATCTCATCCTAATTATTTGAACTCAATTATTTCATTGCAAATGAATTTTTTTTAAATTTTTTTTACTAAAATTCATGATTTTTTTTTGTCTATAAATAAAATCTTGTTTCATTTGATTTGGACATAGAAAAAAACGAAGTTTTTCACTATCTTAATATTATTATCTTTCTATTAGCTTTTCTTTTGAAGTTTTAATATTTTTTTAGTGAAATAGATCCCAATAATAATCCTTTGAACACCCAGAATTCTTCTAATTACCCATTTAGCTACCAAGATGATTTGTATCGTACGTACTAAGTTACTTGTGTGTCGTGTGCTTAGTTTTTTGTCTTGCATTTTAAGTTATTTGTGTGACGCGTGCTTAATTTATTGTATTGCATTTTAAGTTATTTGTAATGTTTGTTTGTTTTGATAATGTCTATTGCTATTTCAAGAGTTTATTTAATTGAAAGATGAACCTTTTTATTAATAATATAAGATAAGAAAATAAAAATAAATTATTTAAATAAATTTTGTTTTTAAAAAAATCTAAAAGATAAATTGTTAAGTGTTTATTATTTTAATTTAATTATAATTGATAATTGTAATTTTATGTAATCATAAAAACAAAACTATAAAATTAAATAAGAATATGAAATAAAAAGTGGTAGGGTAGAGTGTTGAATGTTTTTAAAAAAATCGAGAGTGTAAAAGTTGAATAAGTGTTGAATTATTAGGTGGAAGAGAGAGAAAATTGCGTGAAGTGTTGGGAAAAGAAAAAGAAGGTGTTGAAAGTTGAAACCAGAGTCAATGGTCTTAGTTGGTTGTTAGAACTGAACACTTGGCAAACAGAGTGGACAACTTGGAAATTAAAAATAAAATAAAAACGGCCACGTAATTAATTTAATATAAAATAAATATAAAAAAATAAAATTATAGAATCATCGTCGTCATTATCATCGTTCTCCCAAATTTCACTATTCATCATTTCCTCATGTTTATCACATAATTTTCAACCTCTTCACTATTATCATCTTCAACGTCACCATTACTTTTTTCACCATCAACCTTCGACCAAAACTAATAATAGAAAAGAAATCATGGGTTCACTTTCAAAATCGTTATTATCTTTAAATTCATCAATATCATCTGTAATTTCTTCACCTTCCAAGATCATTTGTATCAATTCTTCTTCGTTCTTCATTGTAATCTTTATGCAACCCTTTCAATCTCACGAAAACACGTTGGAGAAGACGATGAAGATGATGAAACTCTTTCGATCCTTTAGATCTCATGAAATTCTAGGTCCACATAAACGATGAAGACGACGAATCTTTGGGTTCACAAAAATTATGGGTTCATTCTCATTGGTTCTACCCGTTCCATCCAAAGTTCAGAGAATCATCACTAATGAAGGTGATGAAACCCTAATTTTCTAGAATCGAATTGGGGCTGAAGGGAGAAGGGGGGTAAATTTGTCATGAGGGGGGATCTCAAAACATAAACGAATTTAGGGTTTGACGATATGCCAATCGAATTCAGAGAATCAAATTGACAGCCTAAATTCTTCTTCTTTTGGAGTTTGATGATTTGCTGGAATTATTTTGTTATTCTTTGTGCAAATATGACGAAGGTGAAGATAAATTAGTTTGTTGTTTGATCTGGAATGTGTGTGTTGATGAATTATGGGTTTTATGTGTGTAGGGATGACAAAGCGGGTCGGTCCGTTTCGTTTAGGCCCGCCCTACATAAGCTCGCTTAAAACAGGACGAGTCGAGTTAAATTAGGTGACTGCATCCAAAATCTCACTCTACCTTGTTTAGTGGTGGGGAGATAAGTTGACGGCCCGGTCCGCCAAACAAAAAACTTGTTTTTGAGAGAGAAAAACTTTTTTTATTGCATTTTTTACAACTTAATTGTTACAAAAAATTATGTTGTTTTTATCATAAAAAAAAATAAAAGAATAGGCAGCAAATAAATTTATGGTAAAAACATGATAATTAACAAATTGTCAAACTCAACATCATACTTAATAGCAAAATAAGAAAAATCTACCAACATAAAACAAATCCTAAAATAAATCCAACAACCAAAATAAATCCAAAAGAATAAAATAAGTCTAAAAAAAATGAGTTAAGAGGTCGGTCTGCTCCGTCCTATTTTTTCAACGAGTTAAGCGGGGTGAACCAACTATAGGAAACAAGTTCAAAACTTCGACTTAATACGCTAAAAATAGTGAACTAAATGGGTCGGGTCGACGAGTTGAGTCCGTTCTGCCACCCTTATATGTGTGTATGTTGATGAAGGAATGATGAAGGAATGAAATGTGTGTTGATGAATTCTAGGTTTTTTTTTTAAATAAAGTCAAAAAATTATGTTACATTATGTGGCATTTTTTTATTTGAATAAGTTGGCGTTGACATGTGTAATTTGTTTGCCAAGTGTTAAATTTGTAAATGTTTTGGACCAATTTAAAATATTTAAAATAAGGGTCATGTTATAGTGCGAGGGCACTAGTTAAACAATTAAAAAAGAAAATAAAAGATAAAGTTAACATTAAAACAACACTTCTTCAAGTTTTAAAAAGTAAAATACACAATTTTTAAAAAATTATTTCCTTTTATAATTTCTTAACGGTGTTCCCGGGACACAGTTAGCATTTTCTTTAAAATAAAAGGAATCAATTTGAAACCTAAAATAAAGGTGACAACTTCTGTATCTATCAATAAAAGGTAACACAACCCATGTTGAGTTGACATCAATCAAAGTTATTTATTTATTTTCTATTATTTTTAATGTTATATAAATACATTATTTTGATTGAGTCAATTCAACATATATAATATTATCCACCTTTTATTGATAAATAAACAAGAATTTACATAAAATAAATGTAAGGGATCAATCGTACCATTAAGCTTAGAATTATGTGCACTTTTATATTAAAAAAAAGGCGTGGTATATTAAATTAATATACTCTATTCGGTCCTTATTATAAGAAGAAAAACAAAAAAATATCAAAATCAATACAATCATTAATTAATATCATTTTTTAATATTTTTACAACTATACCCTTATAAAAAATTGTGAAGCATTAAATACATTCACAAATATTAAAAAGACAAACATTAAATTAAGAGTAAAAAAAATTTTTAAACAATAATTTCACCTTAAAAATTGTAACTTTTTCTTATAAATAGAACCAATTTTTTTTTAAAAAATTTTCTTATATATAGGTCCGAAGAAACTATTTCATTTTCATGCAGGAACAATAAAAAAACAATCCCGACATTTGTCCCTGGAGTTAAAAAATCAAAAGAGATAAGGAAGTAATGTTACTCCTTCCTTAGTCTAATAATAACCAGCTCAGTGACTGACTGAAGCAATGAATGAAAGGAACGCCATAACCAGAATCGGAACTTCACCAATCATTCCTCTTCCAATTTCAACCACACACCCCCCAAATCAAATTCACACCCCACCACAGCAAAAACAAAAACAAAAACAATGGAACAAAGCAATCAGCACAAGCATTCGTTCACGTCTCAGCAAACTCTGCCGCGAAGGTCAACCTCATCTCGCTCTTCATCTTCTCGATTCTCTTCCTCGTCCTTCCACCGTCGTCTGGAACTCCGTCATCATCGGCTTCATCTGCAACAACTTGCCTCACCAAGCTCTTCTTTTATACGCCAAAATGAGATCAAATTCTTGTTCTACTTTTGATCCTTATACATTCTCTTCAACTCTTAAAGCTTGTGCTTTAACTAAAGATATTGTTACTGGAAAAGCTATACATTCTCATTTTCTTCGTTCTCATTCCAATTCCTATACGGGTCCTAGTAGAATTGTATATAATTCTTTGTTAAATATGTATGCTTCTTGTCAACACGAGTATGCACTCAAGGTGTTTGATGTTATGCGTAGGAGAAATGTTGTTGCTTGGAATACTTTGATTTTGTGGTATGTTAAGATGAATCGTTATCCTCAAGCGGTTGAGGCGTTTGCTAGTATGATTAATCAATCTGTTAGGCCGAGTCCGGTTACTTTTGTGAATCTTTTCCCTGCTTTGTCGAAATTGGGTGATTCTAGAATTGTGAAGATGTTTTATGGGTTTATGAGGAAATTTGGTGATGAGTATGTTAGTGATGTCTTTGTTGTAAGCTCTGCGATACTTATGTTTGCTGATGTTGGTTGTATGGATTACGCACGGATGGTTTTTGATCGATGTTTCGATAAAAATACTGAGATTTGGAATACTATGATTGCGGCATATGTTCAAAATAATTGCCCGGTTGAAGCGATTGATGTGTTTGTTCGAGCGTTGGAGTCAGAGGAGGGTGTATGCGATGATGTAACTTTGCTCTCTGTTCTTACTGCTGTTTCACAGTTGCAGCAAATCAATCTGGCTGAGCAGTTTCATGCATTTGTTATAAAAAGTTTGCCAGGTTCACTGACTGTAATTCTCAATGCTGTAATGGTTATGTACTCGAGGTGTAGTCATGTTGATACTTCGTTTAAGGTTTTTGATAAGATGTTGGAAAGGGATGCTGTTTCGTGGAATACTATAATATCTGCTTTTGTACAGAATGGTTTCGATGAGGAAGCACTTACGCTTGTGTGTGAAATGCAGAAGCAAAAGTTTTTGATTGATTCTGTTACCGCAACTGCCCTTCTTTCTGCAGCTTCTAACCTTAGGAACTTGTATGTTGGAAAGCAAACTCATGCTTATCTGATTCGCAGGGGGATACAGTTTGAGGGCATGGAGAGTTATTTGATTGATATGTATGCAAAATCCGGCTCGATTAGGACTGCTGAATTGTTGTTTGAGCAGAACTGCTCAAGTGATAGAGACCAGGCCACGTGGAATGCTATCATTGCTGGTTATACTCAGAATGGGCTCAATGAGAAAGCTATTCTCCTTCTTAAAGAGATGTTGGTGCAAAACGTAATACCAAATGCAGTGACATTGGCATCAATTCTTCCTGCTTGTAGTTCAATGGGAAGCATGGGATTGGCTAGGCAACTTCATGGATTCTCCATTCGTCATTTCTTGGAGAAAAATGTTTATGTGGGAACTTCCTTAACTGACACGTATTCCAAATGTGGTGCAATTAGTTATGCTGAAAATGTCTTTGTGAGAACACCTGAGAAGAATTCAGTCACATACACCACTATGATGATGTGCTATGGTCAGCATGGGATGGGTAAGAGAGCTCTTACCTTGTATGATTCTATGCTGAGATCTGGCATTAGGCCCGATGCAGTTACTTTTGTTGCCATCTTGTCTGCTTGTAATTATACTGGACTGGTTGACGAAGGCCTTCAAATATTTGAATCTATGGAGAAAGTACATAAAATCAAGCCCTCAATCGAACATTATTGTTGTGTTGCAGACATGTTAGGGAGGGTTGGGAGGGTGGTTGAAGCCTATGAGTTTATCAAGGGATTGGGTGAGGATGCTAACACCATGGAAATCTGGGGATCTCTTCTTGGGTCTTGCAAAAATCACGGGTATTTTGAATTAGGAAAAGCTGTTGCCAAAAAATTGCTGAATTTGGGAATGGATAAAAGAATGGCAGGATATCATGTTTTGCTCTCAAATATTTATGCAGAGGAAGGAGAGTGGGAAAAAGTTGATAGAGTGAGAAAGCAGATGAAGGAAAAAGGTTTGCACAAGGAAACGGGATGTAGCTGGGTTGAGATTGCTGGGTTTGTAAACTGTTTTGTATCTAGAGATGAGAAGCACCCTCAAAGTAGTGAAATATATTATATGTTGGACATGTTGACTCTAGACATGAAGTATGCGGGGTATAAGCCACAATATAGCTCAGATTTAAATACGAATTTGGATTCGGATGAATGAATTGAATAATTTATCACAAGTTATTTCAAAGAGATGTGTTGGTTTCTTTGTAGTGGACAGTTTTCACCAAAGTGAGCTAGGTTCATCGTTAAGATAGTCGCAGGATCTATTATAACTGATAATAGTTTCATGACCTGCATAAATTTATTCTTTGTACACCACAACATCTGCTGGTTTGAAACTCTTTCTCAGGCTGTTCATTCATTTGAAACAGTTTGTAATTTGTTCACAAGCATAGTTGTGTAAAAGCCCAAATGAAAACATAGTAAAAGAATATTAGATTGATAAAAGATGAATTGAGATACAATGGAGTGGCTTATTTATAGCACTCTATGACACTAACTAGAGTGGTTAACTAACCATTACCACCTAACTATGATGGTTAACTAACTATAACCATCTAACTAACACTTAACTACCTTAACTAACTCCTCATAACTTCCAACTATTTTAACAATAGGTATGAATCTTCAACTCGGCCTTTTCACATCATGTATCGTTTTAATACTAGTACAATATTTGGCTATAGTATGTTAGTATTAGGCTTGTTAGAAAGAAGCATAGAAATCAAATTAGTGTTGGGGCAGAAGTTATGTAATACTAGTAGGCAGTTTATTTCATTATTATTTAATATGTCTGTGTGCAATAACTGCTATGTAACTGTTGTACGAAGTTAGAATATCATTGTTTGACCTGACTTTTTTACGGTCCAAAAACTAATTTAAAACAAAGTTAAAAGTAAGGGTTTTAAGAAAGAAATTAAAGTTGTTTTGTTACTTTATTTTTTTTTTAGTTTTAAAACTATTTTTAAGTTTAAAGTTGTTTGGCAAAATATTGTACAAATATATAATAAATAAAAAAATGTTAAAATATTTTTTGAATGGAAAAAATGTTTAAAATATTTTTTTTAGTAAGTACTTAATAGATATTGTATTTGACCTACATTCTCCTTAAAATTGTAGAGAAGTAAAAAAAAAGTCGGGTTAAATGGTACCTAAACATATGCTGAAAGGTAAAAGGGAGGGGATTGATTGTTTTATGTTTGGTTGGTTTGAAGAGAATGGGCTCTCTAATTCCTAGAGGTTGAGTTATTGTAATATAAGTTATATTCATTATATACTATCCCCTGCCGTAAATTCTTAGATCTATTCAAAGCTGGAAAACCCACCCTTTTGATAAAACTGAAAATAAACAATTAAAAGCAGGTGCTAATCTGTCAGTGTTAAGTCCATTCATCTTTACTCGAAGAGTACACAAAAATAATTGTTTGTAATGATGAATTTTGATAATCTTTATACTGCATGAGTTGGGGCACTGTAATGGACAAAACCCATTGTTGTAAATGGGTGGGTAACTACTATAAGTGTTGGTGAGAAGATGAAATGCCAACAAAATGTTAATGAAGAATTCTATGGGGTTACAATATGATATGTATCCTTCGTGATATTTGGGGTTGTGGTGTCACTGGTGTGAGAAGGACAATCAATGGTTGGAAACATCTATCCTGAGGCAAATATATGCTCATGTGATTATTACCAGCAATTGCTATAAGAAATATATGCCTGTCACAGGGGAGACAATTATTTCTATTTCATGCTTGCCTGTTGCCTAAACTTAGTTGCATGAAGACTGCAGATTATGTTATTCCATTTTATATACTTCTCTTACAATAACAACAACCAAGCTTTACCCCACTAAGTGGGGTCGGCTACATAGATCAAATTACATCATAATGTTATATCATAAACCATATTTCGGTCCAACTCATTATATACTTCTTTTAGAGAGAAAAAAAAAATTGTCCTTTACCAATGTGCACAAAGCATAGCAACAACTGTGATGGGGTGATCTGCCCATTTCAGTTTGGTACGGAACGTAGCTCTAAGGCTTTATATCCTTTTTCAGACCAGGTTGAATTTTGTTTTATCAAATTTGTTTTGGTTCCAGGTATTTGATAGCTTGATAGGGGTGCAACAAAGCAGGAGGGGGAATATAGCATTCTTTTTTTCTCTCACTGGATGCTCAGTGGGAATATGACAAGCTGTCTGATTTTATCACATAAGCCTATCTATCTTTAAGGATGAAAAATCTTATAAGTTGTGTTTAACAGTTCTGATTAGTGTTTTTTTTTTTGTTAATCCAGCTTCTTAGTTTTTCTTCTCTCAGAATTCAGAAGTCTTCTAGGTTCTTTGTCCTTAACCATGCTACATGGTTGTCATGAGATTATGTAACCTCCTCCCTGTTATAGCTTGAGAAGGCATGATTTTTTGCATGATGAATGACTTAATTGGGCACTTCTGGATAAACTAAACAGTTTTACATTTAATATTTAGCATCTCTGCTTCGCAGTTAGATGTGTAGATTCCCATGGTCTGACCCAAGACAAACCGAACACTCAATGGTGTATGTATAGAACAGAATACAATGTATGCTCATAGCAGTTTCTATATGCAGACTTCTCATTCTATGCCAAGCCATTGAAATTTACTTCATTTTAGTCAATGCGTCTACTTTCACTTACCTAATTTTGTATTATCTCCACGTTCCATATTCTGTTGAAAGATCATAATTTTGTATTTTGAATAAGTGCATTTGATGCTGCTGTAGATGACTTCGTGTTACTTGAAGCCATGTAATTTTGATCCACAAAAAAATAATGTTTATGAATATGAATTTACTAAAGTGAATAGTGTGTTTTAATTTAGATGTAAAAGTGCAGAACGTCAGTTTACTAGAGCATGAACGCCTGCCGACATGTGCATTTCATATCTAGTGGGATCCAAACAAATTTTAATCAATAAGAGCTTAATTGAACCACGGGTGCCTTAACTTATTTCTTTGTTTCGATTTGGTCCCACAACTCTTAATTTTTACAAACTGGTCCCTTAACTCACCTGTCGTTAATCAACTTGGTCCCCTCAAAAAGGAGATCGTTGGATAAAGGAGGTCTACCAGATCTTATAGTGTATCACCAACACCACTAGATTTTTTTTTACTTTCTTCATGGTCTTCCCATCTTCATCTTCATCTTCATCCATCCATCATCATCTTTATAAAATGTCATTGATGTGTAACTGTGTGTCCATCCTTCATCATCTTCATCTCCAGAAGAAAAAGGAAGAAGCAAGGCCCCACAATACTCAGGTTCATGCTGCGGTATCTGTGGCTGTTGTTGCCGCTGCAGTAGCTGCGATTGCTGCGGCCACCGCCGCCTCGTCTGGGTCTGGAAAAGATGAGGAGAAAGCGAATACTGACTCGGCTGTGGCTTCTGCGGCGACGTTGGTGGCGGCTCCGTGTGTTGAGGCGGCCGAGGCTTTGGAGGCGGAAAGGGAACACCTTGCTGCGGTGGTTAGCTCCACCGTAAATGTTAGATCTGCTGGTGATATCATGACTTTAACTGCTGCTGCTGCAACAGGTATATGTGATTGTGATGTATGATAAAACAAAATTTTAAGGAACATTCATTTTCTGAAATTGTGAATTGGTTTTTGTTTTGTTGGAAAAAGTTTGTGTGTTGATGTTTTTTTGGCGTCGGTGTCTTTTTGTTTTTTTTTTTGTGTTATTGTAGCTTTGCGTGGGGCTGCAACATTGAAAGCGAGGGCATTGAAGGAAATTTGGAATATTGCTGCAGTGATTCCTGTGGAGAGAAATTTGGGGGCTTCTGGTGTTAATAGTAGCTTCAGCAGTAGCATACCCATTTCACCGGATCTGAAACATACCCATTTCAATTAACATCAAAAACAAGCAAATGCATATAAATAAAATCGAAAATTGATGAAAAATAAGGAGAGAATGGGGAGAGATAGAAGGAAGATAGAAGGAAGAGAGAAATTGGAATTGAAGAACGTGTTGGGTATCCATGCGGTTTTGATAGATTTTAAAGAGAGAAAAAAAAACATTAAAATGATGATGAAGGATGGAGATGAAGATGATGAAGGATGGACACGCAATTACACATCAATGACATTTTATAAAGATGATGAAGGATGGATGAAGATGAAGATGGAAAGAACATGAAGAAAGTAAAAAAATCTGGTGTTGGTGATACACTATAAGATCTGGTAGACCTCTCTTATCCAACGATCTCCTTTTTGAGGGGACCAAGTTGATTAACGACAGTTGAGTTAAGGGACCAGTTTATAAAAATTAAAAGTTGTGGGACCAAATCAAAACAAAGAAATAAGTTAAGTGACATGTGGTTCAATTAAGTAATAAAAGAATGTGTAATGAAAAAATGGTTTCATTTATGATTCGATCATGAATTTATTTATTTATTTTATTGTAAAAAACCGCTAAAAGGAGGGGTTGAACCTCCAACGTTAACAGCCACACACTCTAACCAACTGCGCTATTCCATCATTCACGAGGTTAATGTTTTATTTGAAATTTAATTTTGGCGACATTAACAACAAAGGTATGATAGTAAAAGAAAGAAATATAGATGTGCTTCCACTTATTTATGCCTTTCTACTACATGCTAACTATGCTGAATATAGAGAAGTGTCGTAGTATTCTAATAAGGCTTTGAATATAGAAGTGTCGTAGTTTTCTAACGTGCTTGAGGCGTTGACGTTTATCAACAATATCTTAACTATGTCGGATCTATTATTGGAGATTGTATTAATTTTAATGTTTTTTTTTCACAATTTAAGTTTTCTGAATGTTAGGCATGAGGTTAACCAAGCTGTCTATTATTTAGCTCAGTACTCTCTTCATAATATGGACTATATATGAATTGAAGGGACTCCACATTTCTGCAGTCTTGAAACCCATTTGGGGTTGGCGTGCTCCTCTCAAGATTTCATATTCGATTCCCCCTGGCGTCACAGAAGAAAATTTTTATGTACCGATATGTGATAGTCTATATGATAAAATTCGTGACTATTTTCAAAATATCAACATTAATGTAGTGTTTCTATTAATTAAATTTTTATTTTATATGCAAAATACCGTTTAATGCTTGCACCGCTTCCGTTACAGATTTTAAATGTTTATATCTGCATAAACAAATTTTATATACATATATGAGAAAATCAATATGATAAAATTTTGGAAATTTGTGACTGTTTTCAAAATATCAACATTAATGTAGTGTGTCTATTAAATAAATTTTTATTTTATATTTTAAACACCGTTAATCATTTAAACCGCACTCGTTGATAATTTTATATGCTTAATATCCGAAAGAATATTTTTATGTACCGATATGTGATAGTCAATATGATAAACTTTTGAAAACTCGTGACTATTTTCAAAATATCAACATTAATGAAGTGTTTCTATTAATTAAATTTTTATTTTATATGTAAAATACCGTTCAATGTTTGCACCGTTCCCGTTGCAGATATTAAATGTCTATATATGTATAAACAAATTTTATATACATATATGAGAAAGTCGATATGATAAAATATTAAAAACTCGTGATTATTTTTAATATATAAATATCAATGTAGTGTTTCTAAAATAAAAATTTATTTTTATACTTTTTTCCTTAAAAAAAAATTAAATAAATTTTTATTTATATTCAAAACAAGATTCAATGTTTGGTGGACGATTATAAAATTAAGGAGATCATGAGTTTTAATAAGGACGATTATGAAATTTTGCTGGACTTCGATTTTTTTATATTGTTAGTAGATATGACCATTATCCGTAATTAATTTTTAAAAAAACAAAAAAAAAAAGTTTCATAGTTATCCATGAAAATTGGTTACACATGTGGATGACCATTATCCGTAATCTACTAACAATATATGAAAGTCGAAGTACAGCAAAATTTCATAATCGTCCTTATTAAAACTCATGATCTTCTTAATTTTATGTGCATAATGGTCATTGTGCAGAATTTAATTTATTTGTTTTTTAAAAATTAATTACGGATAATGTTTATCACAAGTGTAACCAATTTCCACGGATAATTATGAAACTAATTTATTTGTTTTTTTAAAAATTAATTACGGATAATGGTCATATCTACTAACATCTACTAATCTACTAACAATATATAAAATATACAACCAAATTTTATAACTGTCCTTTTTTTAAGCAAAAGTAATGCTAGGAGCATTGCATGATATCATTAAACCAAAAAGAAATGTACAAAGAAAATGGGAACTAGGTCTACACCTTTTCAAAAAGAAGTAAATCTATAGTTAGGAAGACCTAGTCTATTCCTAATATAGTCAGCTTGTATACAGTTAGGGGCAGAAGGGAACCAAACAAGAGAAGACAGAGTTAAGCCTATATTAGCTAAACCATCTGCACAAGTGTTCCCTTCCCTATAAATGTGACTAACCAAAAAATTCATGCTTTTAACAATTTCTAAGCAATGTATCCATCTATTTCTTATATTGCAGGGAATCATAGAAGTATTCTTAAATGCCAGCATCACCAATTTGGAATCAGTTTCCAACCATATATTTTTCCATAGCTTACTCGCAGCAATCTCAATTGCAATCATTACTGCAACTAACTCAGCAGTGAAAGCAGAAGAACAGTTAAGGATATTCTGAGCAAAACAGCCCTTGCAGGCACCATCAGCGTCTCTAAATATTCCACCACATGAAGCTTTGACCGGATTCTTCACTACTGCACCATCTGTGTTGACCTTTAGCCAGGTAAAGGTGGGAGGAGACCATAAAACCTCTTTGATGATTGGGGCTTTAGGTGGATGAATGTTGACTCTGAAAGCTTTCATGATGACAAAATCTTGCATATTAACTGAGGAGCATAATCTAGTGTTGTTACCGAATAGAGCAACATTGGAGATGATTGTGTTGATGGCAGTTCTCCAATTGGTTTTCCTGTTTTGGAATCTAGCTTGGTTTCTAGAGAACCAAATAGTGTTAATGATATTGATTATGCAGGCTTTTATCACCAGATTGCATTGAGGGGTGAAACTTTTTTTACAGATTTGCCATATGTCTTCTGCAGAATTGAATTGGAATGTAGTGTTCAAAATACTAGCTAGTCATGCCCAGAGTTTCAAAGAGAAAGGACAGTGAAGGAACAAGTGTGTTGTGGACTCATCTGTAGCTGAACAAAGACTGCACATGGAAGCCAAGGTGCAGCCTCTATGCTGAAGCTTCTCATCAGTTGGAATTTTGTCCTACATTAATCTCCAAGCCAACATAGATTTAGAAGGAGGGATATCTGGAGCCCAAATGATTTTAGCCCAGCTAAGTTGCTGACCAACCTGATTCTTGAATAAGTAAGCATCCTTAAAAGTGAGATGACCAGATTGTGATGGATTCCATAAAAGTTGATCCTCTAAATCAACTTTGGGAATAGTTACATTTTGAGCAAGCAATGTGATAGCAGGAAAGGATTGCTAAACTGATATAGGAAAAGCCCAATTGGAATCCCGAATAAAGTCACAGACCCTGGCGGTTAGCCTAGAATATAAGTAAGAGGGGAAGTTTAGGGTAGAAGCAATAGGCTCACCACACCACTTATCTGTCCAAAAATTAATCATGTTACCATTACCAAGGTTCCAGCTAGAATTCTCCAAAACACAAGAAGCTTCAGATTTTGTACTACTCCATATAGAAGAGTAAATATGTGTTTTAATTGGGCCATTCTTGTTGAGAGTTCTGCTTCTGAGAATAAAGGCCCAAGGTTCCTGAGAAGTCATTAAGTCCTAGCAAAGTTTAAAGTTGGAGGCTTCATTAAGCTTTGTAAGAGATTTGAGACCCAAACCTCCTTCTTTCAGGGGCTTACAAATCTTATGCTAAGCAACAGTCACCAGTTTTCTCTTTTCTATGTCTCCAGACCAAACAAAGTTTCTAATACATCTCTCCAAATCCTTCAGCAATGAAATTGGCCAGGAGTAGACCGAGATGCTATGAATGAGCATGCTTTGTATCACAGAAGTAACTAGCTGGACTCTACCAGCTGAAATTCTGGCTAGTAGGATCAGACAGTAAAACAGAGCACAAATTTTGCAAAACAGGGCACAATCAAATAAGTTCAGAAGCAGAAAATAGAAGTGCAGAAATAAAAATGGCACACAGAATTTGTTAACCTAGTTCGGTGTAAACACCACCTACATCTGGAGGATACCAATCCAGGAAGGAAATCCACTATAGGAATTAATCCTTAAGACTCAAGACACTGACCCCCAGTTCCCAGCCTAAGCAATCAAACTCCTCCTAGTTCAGATTTCTACCCAACACCTTGAGTATTAGAAACTACTAACTTCCTATCCAAGTAACTAACCCAGTTACAACTCAGCTTCTGAAAAACTTCCCAGTTTTGAAGAACACACTTCAATACATCAAAACTTCATTCGTACCTAAAGGCTTAGAATGAATTACAACTCAATAAACTCTAAACCAACTCAGTTTGAGTGGTGTACAAAATAAACCTAAGTTTAAAACACAAAGACTCAATTTTTTGAATAAAACTCTAAATTTCGTAAGTCTTCAACAATAGCAGCATTCTCCTTAAATAGGCTTCAGTCAAGCAGCATTAATCTGATTCCAATCTTCTGAATTGATATGTTTCTGAATTATGCAAGGCTCAATTAGGAAACATATAATTCTGCAATGTATCTTGAAAAGATTGCTTCTGAAAAATATGATTGAGCATAAACACGAGCCAAATCTTCATAAGATCTTCAACAAATCAATCAGCATTCTAGAACCCTTCATCCATAATAAATCCATGATAAATCTCTCAAAGATTCGCACAGAAATAACATTTAAAAACCCAGCTTCTGAAGAAGTCAACGCGGGTCAACGGTTGAATAGTGCATCTGAAGCACTGTAGCGCGTCTGAAGGATTTCAGCGTCTGAAGCACTGTTCCTGCGTCTGAAGGTTCATTCAGCTTCTGAAGGTCCAAAGTGCGTCTGAACCACTTCAAATCCGATTTCTTGCAACTGAAGACTTCTTATATACATGGAGATGCTTCCCTTGAACACATTGAGTTTACCAAAACATGCAGCCAACTTCAAAATACTCAACACCAGCCATAGAGAGTAGAAAGGCTTTCCAAGATGCCAATTTAATCTTTATTTTGTCAGCTATAGGTTGAAGATGAATAGCTTTAGGCTTACCTTTGAATATTGGGACTCCTAAGTAAAGGAAAGGGAGAGTTCCAACATTAAAACCCAGCAAGTTAACAATGGAGGCTAACCTGGTTTGAGATATGGAATTAGAATAAATAGTGGATTTAGAAGGATTGATGACTTGTCCAGAGCACAAAGCGTAATCAGTGAAGAGATCCTTGAGAGCCTGGATACAACTCATTCTACCTCTACAGAAAATCATCACATCATCAGCATACAAAGTGTGAGAGGGAACATGCTGACTTCTTAAGGCTTTTATCAAATCTATCTTTCCTGCATTAACAAGGTTGGTGATTCCCCTACTAAGGACATCTTCAGCTAAACAGAAAAGAAGAGGAGACAAGGGATCACCCTGCCTAACCCCTCTCTTACAATGAAAGAACCCATGCAGCTTACCATTAACAGATATAGAGAGTTTGGCAAAGTTTAGAATAACCTCAATCCAGTCACAAAACTTTGAACTAAAGCCAAGGATTTCAACACTTTAATCAGGAACGGCCACTCTAAAGTGTCAAAGGCTTTGGAGATGTCGATCTTGAAAGTTGTGTTGCCACCAAAAGCTTTTTGTGCAGCAAGTTAACAGCTTCAGAGGTGATGCAGATGCAGTCCTTGATGTTTCTTCCTCTTATGAAACTTCTCTGCTCCTGAGAAATAATATGAGGCATAATGGAAGCTAACCTATCAGCAAGAATCTTGGTGATAATTTTGAATTTAAAATTTGCTAGAGTAATATGTCTAAACTGGTTCACATTATCAGCATTATCATTCTTTGGAATTAAAATGAGAGTGTTGGAGTTGAAATTAGGGAGAAGCCACCCTGTAGTAAAGAACTCCAAAACAGCATTAATGACATCCCCCTTAATAATGTTCCAAAAAGAGTGAAAAAAGATTGCTCCAAACCCATCTGGCCCAGGAGCCCCATCCTTGTTCAGAGCCATAACTGCTGCATGAATCTCAGATTCTGATGGAACACTTGTCAGCATTGTTGAGTATTTTGGTGTTGGCTGCATTGTTTGGCAAAACCAAGGTATTGAATAGAAGCATCTCCATATGTAGAACATTTCTTCAGTTGGAAGTCTTTCATTTTGAAGCTGTTCAGAAGCTCAAAATTACATCAGAAGCTGAATGCTCATCAGAAGCACCGTAGCACTTCAGAAGCTGATTCAGGTTCTGAAGTCCAGCGTTGACTTTTGTTGACCTCATCAGAAGCTGGGTTTTCAGAATTGTTTTGGCATGAATCTTTGCAAGATTGATCAAGGAATTATTCACGCGTAGTGCTTCTAGAAGGCTGGTTTAATTGGAGAAGATATCTTTAAAGATTTGGTTCTAAGTTATGAAAATTCGTATTTTCTGTTTTAAATCTTTAAAAGATTGGATGCAGTTTTATTTGTTACTTTATTGGAACAATCTTATTCCAGTAACAAATCTATTCAGAAGATTTGGAGCATAATTAAGAGGCTTGCTGAAGATTATAAAAGGAGGAGCTTTGCTATTGAAGACTTACGATTTAGAGAGTTAGAAAATCAGAAAATTGAGTCTGTGTTTTAACTTAGAGTTTATTGTGCACCACTCATATGTTTTGAGTTGGTTTAGAGTTTTATAGAGTTGTGATTCATTCTAAGCCTTTAGGTACGAATGAAGTATTAGTGTTTTTGAAGTTTTCTTAAAAACAGAGTGTTATAGTTAAGGGGTTCAGTAACTGGGTTGCAGTTGCTTGAATAGGAAGATAGTGGATTCTATTACTCAGAGTTGGGTAGAAGTCTGACTAGGTGGAGGTTAATTGCTTGGGATAGGAACTGGGAGTCAGTGTCTGAGTCTTGAGGATTAAATCCAATAGTGGATTTCCTTCCTGGATTGGTATCCCCCAGAGTAGGAGGTGTTTACTCCGAACTGGGTTAACAAACCTCTGTGCTTTTTACTTTCCTGCACTTTATTTTGCTGCTCTTGTATTGTGTTTACTTGTGCTCTGTTTTGCGATCTATTGTGCCCTGCATATTGTTCAGAACCTATTTGGTTCAGAACCTGGTATTTTCTTGTTTTGCCTGGCCAGAATTTCAATTGGCATCAGAGCAGGCACCCTGCCTGTAATTTGGGTGAGATCCAGAGGAGTTTATTTCTGGCAAGCATGGATAAAGAAGGAGGCTATGTCAATAGACCACCCCTACTAGATGGCACAAACTATGAGTATTGGAAGTCAAGGATGTGTGCTTTTCTAAAGTCTATTGACAGCAGGACTTGGAAAGCTGTGATAAAAGGTTGGGATCATCCTGTGTATACAGACAAAGATGGTAATAAGACTGAAATTTTGAAGCCTGAGGAGGAATGGACCAAAGCTGAAGATGATTTGTCTCTGGGAAATTCAAAAGCTTTGAATGCTATCTTTAATGGTGTTGATCAGAACATGTTCAGACTCATCAAACAATGTACTGTGGCTAAGGATGCTTGGGAAATTCTGAAGACCACTCATGAAGGAACTTCTAAGGTAAAGATGTCCAGATTGCAGCTGCTGACCACCAAATTTGAAAACCTGAAGATGAAGGAAGATGAATCCATTCAGGATTTTTACATGAATGTGCTAGATATGGCAAATTCCTTTGATTCTCTTGGGGAGAAGATGTCTGATGAGAAGCTAGTGAGAAAAATCCTCAGGTCCCTGCCCAGAAGGTTTGACATGAAGGTTACAGCAATTGAAGAGGCTCATGATATCACCACTATGAAGCTTGAGGAACTGATTGGGTCTTTGCTCAATTTTGAGACTGCATTCTGCAAACAGCCTGATAAGAAAGGGAAAGGAATAGCATTTGTAGTTAATTCAGGAGCTAATGATCAACCTGAGTCTGATGAGGAGGATAATGACTTATCAGAAGCTCTAGTGTTGCTGGGAAAACAATTCAACAAGATTCTGAAGAATGTTAACAGAAAAGCCAAAGCCAAAGGTCAGAATTTCAGATTCAATAAAAAGCAACAAACTGATGAGAAGAAGATCAAGTCTGAGGAGAAAAGTAATCAAGCTAAAGGTGTGCAGTGTTATGAATGTGAGGGTTATGGACACATCAAATCTGAATGTCCTACTTTCCTCAAGAAACAAAAGAAGAGCCTAGTTGTTGCATGGTTTGATGATGGTTCTGAAGATGATGATGTTAGTGAATCTGATATGTGTGATACTGGTCTGGTAGTGAGGTCAGGAGATACCTTGAAGAAGGAAGCTGTTTTAGAGTCTGAGACTTTTTCAGAGTCTGACTCAGAGTCTGAAGCCTCATCTGTGTCTGAAGCTGCTAAAACCTCATATGATGAACTAGCTGACAACTATAGGAAGCTGTATACCAGAAGTGCTGAGGTTTGCAAACAAGTTCTGGATCAGAAGGAGACTATTTTTCAACTGGAGGCTGAAAAAGGAGAACTTCTTGTGCAGAATTCAGATTTGAAAGAAGAAGTGAACCAGTTAAATTCCCAACTTGAACATATGAAAAGGCAGGTTAGAATGATGAATACTGCTACTAATGTGTTGGATGAAATTTTGGGTGCTCAGCAACAAGGAAAAACTGGATTAGGCTTTGATGATCAGACTCAGAATCCCAAACAGAAGATTCGTGTTAAAGAATTTGTTCCTGCCACTAAAACTGATAATCCTGTGATTGGGACATCTCAGATGAGACCTCAGAAACAATCCCAGATGCAAGCTCAGAAGCAAGCTCAGAAGAGACCTCAGATGCAAGGTCAGAAGCAAATTCAGATGCTGCCTCAGAAGCAACCCCAGAAATTCTTCAGAAACAGAAGGAGGAGAAATCATCCATGGATTTGTCATCATTGTGGAAAGAAAGGGCATATCAAACCATTCTGCTTCAAACTTTATGGCTATCCTGAACACTTTCAGTATAGAAAAGTTGAACCAGCTACTATCAGTCACAATGTTCAGAAGGTGTGGAAGCCCAAAGTTCAGAATGTAGGCCTGATTGCTCATACCTCATTGAGAGCTACTTCAAAAGAAGACTGGTATTTTGATAGTGGGTGTTCAAGGCACATGACAGGTGTGAAGAAGCTGCTGAGCAATATCAGATCATACTCCAGAAGTTATGTGACATTTGGAGATGGTGTAAAAGGTCAGATTCTGGGTATTGGTGATTTGAACAGAGAAGGTTTGCCCAGACTTAATGATGTGCTACTGGTGGAAGGATTAACCTCTAATCTGATCAGTATCAGCCAACTTTGTGATCAAGAATTGAAGGTTAATTTCAACAAACTAGAGTGTATTGTTACTGATCAGGAAGATAAGATTCAGATGAGAGGCTGCAGATCCAAAGACAATTGTTATTTGTGGGTTTCTGAAGAAGAAAGAAGTCTGACTTCTTGTCTTATGAGCTCAGAAGAGGAAGTCAAACTCTGGCACCAGAAATTGGGACATCTGAATCTGAAAGGCATGAAGAAAATCCTAAGTACTGAAGCTATCAGAGGTGTGCCTAATCTGAAGATCAATGAGGACAGTGTTTGTGGTGATTGTCAGATTGGTAAACAAACAAGAAAGTCTCATCCCAGATTAGTTCACCAGGTAACTACCAAAGTACTAGAACTTGTTCATATGGATTTAATGGGGCCTATGCAAGTCGAAAGTATTGGAGGAAAAAGATATGCCTTTGTAATGGTAGATGACTACTCAAGATATACATGGGTCAGCTTTGTTAGAGAAAAGTCTGACACTTTTGAAGTTTTCAAAGAGATGTGCATCCAACTACAAAGAGAGAAGGATAGTGGGATTATCAGAATCAGAAGTGATCATGGCAAAGAATTTGAAAACAAGAGCTTTTCAGAATTCTGTGCTTCTGAAGGTATAAAACATGAGTTTTCTGCACCTATCACACCTCAGCAAAATGGTGTAGTTGAGAGGAAGAATAGGACTTTGGCAGAATGTGCAAGAGTGATGCTGCATGCTAAGAAACTTCCATATATGTTCTGGGCTGAAGCAATGAACACTGCATGCTATATCCATAATAGAGTCACTCTGAAGAAAGGAACAGCATCTACATTGTATGAACTATGGAAAGGAAGGAAGCCTACAGTCAAATATTTTCATGTGTTTGGCAGTAAATGTTACATTTTGGCTGACAGAGAAAATAGAAGAAAACTGGATCCTAAGTCTGATGAGGGCATATTCCTGGGTTATTCAGTAAACAGCAGAGCTTATAGGGTGTTTAATTCAAGAACTAAAGTTGTGATGGAGTCCATTAATGTGGTAATTGATGATCTAACTGCTGAGAAAGATAGAAGTGAGTCTGAAGTTGTTCCAGAGTCTGAACCATCAGAAGAACAAACTTCAGAAGCTGAAATTCATCCAGAGTCTGTAGAAGCAGATGTACATCCAGAACATAATTCTACCAATAAAGGGCCATCTATTAGAATTCAGAAGGATCATCCTAAGGAGCTTATCATTGGGAGTTTGGATCAAGGGGTCAGAACCAGGAGATCAGAACCAGCTGCTACTGATTCATGTTTTGTGTCTAAGTTTGAACCCAAAAATGTGAAAGAAGCCCTGACTGATGAATTTTGGATTGAAGCAATGCAAGATGAGTTGAATCAATTCAAAAGGAGTGAAGTGTGGGATCTGGTTCCAAGACCTGAAGGGTTGAATGTAATTGGTACTAAATGGATTTACAAGAATAAAACAGATGAGAATGGTACTGTAGTCAGAAACAAGGCTAGGTTGGTTGCTCAGGGTTATACTCAAGTGGAGGGATTGGACTTTGATGAGACCTTTGCACCTGTGGCCAGACTAGAGTCCATAAGATTACTGTTGGGTGTATCCTGCATTCTCAAGTTCAAATTATTCCAGATGGATGTGAAGAGTGCATTTCTGAATGGATATTTGCAAGAAGAGGTATATGTTGAACAACCTAAGGGTTTTGTGGATCCTAAGTTTCCAGAACATGTGTACAAGTTAAAGAAGGCTTTATATGGATTGAAGCAAGCACCAAGGGCATGGTATGACAGGCTGACTCAGTTTCTTGTGGCTCAAGGTTACAGAAAAGGAGGTTCTGATAAGACCTTGTTTGTTAAAGATGATAATGGGAGTCTGATGATTGCTCAGATTTATGTGGATGATATAGTGTTTGGAGGAATGTCTCAGAAGATGGTCAAACTGTTTGTACAGCAAATGCAGTCAGAATTTGAAATGAGCTTAGTTGGTGAACTGACTTATTTTCTTGGGTTACAAGTCAAACAAATGGAAGATACAATCTTCATTTCTCAAAGTAAGTATGCCAAGAACATAGTGAAGAAATTTGGATTGGAATCTGCTGCTCACAAGAGGACACCAGCTGCTACTCACCTGAAGTTAACTAAGGATGAACATGGAGTTTCAGTAGACCAAAGTCAGTACAGGAGCATGATAGGAAGCTTATTGTATTTAACTGCAAGCAGACCTGATATCACTTATGCTGTTGGAGTTTGTGCAAGATATCAAGCTGATCCTAAGATGAGTCATCTGACACAAGTTAAAAGGATCCTGAAATATGTGAACAGCACAAGTGACTATGGAATCATGTACTCACATAGTTCAAGTTCTGAACTGATGGGGTTTTGTGATGCTGACTGGGCTGGAAGTGCTGATGACAGAAAGAGTACCTCAGGAGGTTGTTTCTTCTTAGGAAATAACTTGATTTCATGGTTCAGCAAGAAACAGAATTGTGTGTCATTGTCAACTGCTGAGGCTGAGTATATTGCTGCTGGAAGTAGTTGCTCACAATTGGTGTGGATGAAGCAGATGCTGGAGGAGTACAACATTGAACAAGGAACTATGACATTGTTTTGTGACAATTTGAGTGCCATCAACATCTCTAAGAATCCAATTCAGCACAGCAGAACCAAACACATAGACATCAGACATCATTTTATCAGAAATCTTGTGGAGGATAAGATCATTCAGCTGGAACATGTAGCTACTGAAGAACAAGTTGCTGACATTTTCACAAAGGCCTTGGATGCTAAGCAGTTTGAAAACTTAAGGAGCAAGTTAGGTGTGTGTATGCATGAAGAGTTATAGCAATTACTGCAAATTGGATGTGAGGAAGATAGAGTACCTGCCAGTTGTGCCTATGCTATGTGTGATCCTGAACCTGAGTCTGAATCTGATATGTTCTCAAGGATCTGTGTTACCTGTTTAGATTTTATTCCCTATATGAAGACTATGTTTTGTCAGAATTTTGTGGCTAAAAAGGGGGAGATCAAAATCTTATGTAATGTGTTGGCTCTGATACCAAAAGTCTTATGCAAAGTGTTGCTGCTCAGAAGTTCAAACTTCAGATGTTCAGTTTTCAGTGTGGTTCAGAAGTTGTTTGTGAAGCTCAGAGTTCAGAACTAATATAACAAGAGCTGTCAAGATGTTATTGAGGGGGAGTATGTGTCTCAGGGGGAGTACGAGTTTGTAGTGATCCTGAAGTAAAGTGGTCCTGAAAAAGAGTGATCCTGAAGAAGATTTGTGCTCAGCTCCTGAAGTGTGCTCTGATACCTTTTGGTAGTAAGGGGGAGTTTGTTTAGCTTCAGGGGGAGTATTATGTTGTTCAGGAGTTGATCAGTAGCTCTGATACCTTGGAGTAGCTCTGATACCTTGTTTGTGATGATCAGGAGTTGATCAGTAGGTTATGTGTGCTTCAGTAGCTGATTTGAACTGAAGCTGGTTTGTGTTTCTCATGATAGTCATAAATGAATCCGCTGCTAATTACTATGTTATGATTGATCATTGTGGAGTTCTTCATTGCTGAGTTGTTTATAAGCGAGATTGAAGAACTTGGATGGTTTTAGCCAAAAATTTGCCAAAGGGGGAGATTGTTGAGTATTTTGGTGTTGGCTGCATTGTTTGGCAAAACCAAGGTATTGAATAGAAGCATCTCCATATGTAGAACATTTCTTCAGTTGGAAGTCTTTCATTTTGAAGCTGTTCAGAAGCTCAAAATTACATCAGAAGCTGAATGCTCATCAGAAGCACCGTAGCACTTCAGAAGCTGATTCAGGTTCTGAAGTCCAGCGTTGACTTTTGTTGACCTCATCAGAAGCTGGGTTTTCAGAATTGTTTTGGCATGAATCTTTGCAAGATTGATCAAGGAATTATTCACGCGTAGTGCTTCTAGAAGGCTGGTTTAATTGGAGAAGATATCTTTAAAGATTTGGTTCTAAGTTATGAAAATTCGTATTTTCTGTTTTAAATCTTTAAAAGATTGGATGCAGTTTTATTTGTTACTTTATTGGAACAATCTTATTCCAGTAACAAATCTATTCAGAAGATTTGGAGCATAATTAAGAGGCTTGCTGAAGATTATAAAAGGAGGAGCTTTGCTATTGAAGACTTACGATTTAGAGAGTTAGAAAATCAGAAAATTGAGTCTGTGTTTTAACTTAGAGTTTATTGTGCACCACTCATATGTTTTGAGTTGGTTTAGAGTTTTATAGAGTTGTGATTCATTCTAAGCCTTTAGGTACGAATGAAGTATTAGTGTTTTTGAAGTTTTCTTAAAAACAGAGTGTTATAGTTAAGGGGTTCAGTAACTGGGTTGCAGTTGCTTGAATAGGAAGATAGTGGATTCTATTACTGAGAGTTGGGTAGAAGTCTGACTAGGTGGAGGTTAATTGCTTGGGATAGGAACTGGGAGTCAGTGTCTGAGTCTTGAGGATTAAATCCAATAGTGGATTTCCTTCCTGGATTGGTATCCCCCAGAGTATGAGGTGTTTACTCCGAACTGGGTTAACAAACCTCTGTGCTTTTTACTTTCCTGCACTTTATTTTGCTGCTCTTGTATTGTGTTTACTTGTGCTCTGTTTTGCGATCTATTGTGCCCTGCATATTGTTCAGAACCTATTTGGTTCAGAACCTGGTATTTTCTTGTTTTGCCTGGCCAGAATTTCAAGCAAGTTGTTGGTTTGTTGATTCACCAAGTTTGGAATTGTGTCTTCCACCAATGAGCTAACCTGCAAAACAGAAGAAGAGCAAAAAATGTTTTGAAAATAGTTAGTTATATGCGATGCAATTTGATCTGGTTGATGGATTAATCTGTCACCGTCTTTTAGGGTGGATATGGTTTTGTAAGAGTTTTTGATTTTGGCAATTCTATGAAAGTAGTTTGTGTTTCTATCCCCTTGTAGGTGCCAGTTAAGTTTTGCTTTTTCACTCCAAAAGACTTCTTCAATTTCAAGAGGTTTTTGGTATTCAAGCTTAGCTAGCTTATGTTGTTCCAATAGTGTTGAGTCTTTTGTGTTGGCTGCATGTTTTGGCAAAACCAAAGTATTGAATAGAAGCATCTCCATATTTGAAACATTTCTTCAGTTGCAAGTTTTGTGTTTTGAAGCCATTCAGAAGCAGAAAATGTCATCAGAAGCTGAATGCACTGTAGCAGTTCAGAAGCTGATTTCAGGTTCTGAAGCCAGCGTTGACTTTTGTTGACCACATCAGAAGCTGGGTTTTCAGATTAGTTTTTGCGCGTATCTTGGGAGATTTAGCAAGGAATTATCTTTGTATAAGTGCTTCTAGAATGCTGAATTATTTGGAGAAGATTTTATTGAAGATTTGGTTCAAAGATATGAAAATCGTATTTTCTGTTTTAAATCTTTCAAAGATACAAAACAGTTTTATTTGTTACTTGATTGGACCAATCTTATTTCAGTAACAAATCAATTCAGAAGATTAGTTTTATTTTGCAAGACTGAAGGCTATAAATAGAGGAGGGCTGCTGCTATTCAAGACATGATTTAGAGAGTTAGAAAATCAGAAAATTGAGTCTGTGTTTTAACTTAGAGTTTATTGTGCACCACTCATATGTTTTGAGTTGGTTTAGAGTTTTATAGTGTTGTGATTCATTCTAAGCCTTTAGGTACGAATGAAGTCTTTGTGTTTTTGAAGTTTTTCTGAAAAACAGAGTGTCTTTGTTTAAGGGTTTCAGTAACTGGGTTTAGTTACTTGAATAGGAAGATAGTGGAGTCTATTACTCAGAGTTGGGTAGAAGTCTTACTAGGTGGAGGTTAATTGCTTGGGATAAGAACTGGGAGTCAGTGTCTGAGTCTTAAGGATTAAATCCAATAGTGGATTTCCTTCCTGGATTGGTATCCCCCAGAGTAGGAGGTGTTTACTCCGAACTGGGTTAACAAACCTCTGTGCCTTTTTAGCTTTCCTGCACTTTATATTCCTGCTGATTAATTGCTTTTATATTGTGCTAAGTTCTGTTCAGAACCTGTTAGGTTCAGAACCTGTTTTAATCAGAACCTGTTAGTTTCTCTTAAGAATTGCCTGGCCAGAATTTCAATTGGCATCAGAGCAGGCACCCTGCCTGTATTTTGGGTGAGATCCAGAGGACTTATTTCTGGTAAGCATGGATAGAGAAGGAGGATATGTCAATAGACCACCCCTACTAGATGGCACAAACTATGAGTATTGGAAGTCAAGGATGTGTGCTTTTCTAAAGTCTATTGACAGCAGGACTTGGAAAGCTGTGATTAAAGGCTGGGATCATCCTGTGTATACAGACAAAGATGGTAACAAGACTGAGGTTCTGAAGCCTGAGGAGGAATGGACCAAAGCTGAAGATGATCTGTCACTGGGAAATTCAAAAGCTTTGAATGCTATCTTTAATGGTGTTGATCAGAATATGTTCAGACTTATCAAACAATGTACTGTGGCTAAGGATGCTTGGGAAATTCTGAAAACCACTCATGAAGGAACTTCTAAGGTGAAGATGTCCAGATTGCAGCTGCTGACTACTAAGTTTGAGAATCTAAAGATGAAGGAAGATGAGAATATCCAGGATTTCTATATGAATGTACTTGATATGGCTAATTCCTTTGATTCTCTTGGGGAGAAGATGTCAGATGAGAAGCTAGTGAGAAAAATCCTCAGGTCCCTGCCCAGAAGATTTGACATGAAGGTGACAGCAATTGAAGAGGCTCATGATATTACCTCTATGAAGCTTGAGGAGCTGATTGGGTCTTTGCTCAATTTTGAAACTGCATTCTGCAAACAACCTGATAAGAAAGGAAAAGGTGTAGCTTTTACTGTGAACTCTGAAGCTGATGATCAACAAGAGTCTGAGGAGGACGACTTATCAGAAGCTCTAGTGTTGCTGGGAAAACAATTCAACAAGATTCTGAAGAATGTTAACAGAAAAGCCAAAGCCAAAGGTCAGAATTTCAGATTCAATAACAAAAAGCAACAAACTGATGAGAAGAAGACCAAGTCTGAGGAGAAAAGCAACCAAGCCAAAGGTGTGCAGTGCTATGAGTGTGAGGGCTATGGGCATATCAAATCTGAATGTCCTACTTTTCTTAAGAAGCAGAAGAAGAGCCTAGCTGTTGCATGGTCTGATGATGGTTCTGAAGATGATGATGTTAGTGAATCTGATATGTGTGATACTGGTCTAGTTGTGAGGTCAGGAGCTATCTTGAAGAAGGAAGCTGTTTTAGAGTCTGAGACCTTTTCAGAGTCTGACTCAGAGTCTGAAGCCTCATCTGTGTCTGAAGCTGCTAAAACCTCATATGATGAGCTAGCTGACAACTATAGGAAGCTGTATACCAGAAGTGCTGAGGTCTGCAAACAAGTTCTGGATCAGAAGGAGACTATTTTTCAACTGGAGGCTGAAAAAGGAGAACTTCTTGTGCAGAATTCAGATTTGAAAGAAGAAGTGAACCAGTTAAATTCCCAACTTGAACATATGAAAAAGCAGGTTAGAATGATGAATACTGCTACTAATGTGTTGGATGAAATTTTGGGTGCTCAGCAACAAGGAAAAACTGGTTTAGGCTTTGATGATCAGACTCAGAACCCCAAACAGAAGATTCTGGTTAAAGAGTTTGTTCCTGCCACTAAAACTGATAATCCTATGACTGGGACTTCTCAGATGAGACCTCAGAAACAATCCCAGAAGCAAGATCAGAAGCAAGCTCAGAAGAGACCTCAGAAACAATCCCAGAAGCAAGATCAGAAGCAAGCTCAGAAGAGACCTCAGATGCAAGGTCAGAAGCAAGTTCAGATGCTGCCTCAGAAGCAACCTCAGAAATTTTTCAGAAACAGAAGGAGGAGAAATCATCCATGGATTTGTCATCATTGTGGAAAGAAAGGGCATATCAAACCATTCTGCTTCAAACTTTATGGCTATCCTGAACACTTTCAGTATAGAAAAGTTGAACCAGCTGCTATCAGACACAATGTTCAGAAGGTATGGAAGCCCAAAGTTCAGAATGTAGGCCTGATTGCTCATACTTCACTGAGAGCCACTTCAAAAGAAGACTGGTATTTTGATAGTGGGTGTTCAAGGCACATGACTGGTGTGAAGAAGCTGCTGAGCAATATCAGATCATACTCCAGAAGCTATGTAACATTTGGAGATGGTGTAAAAGGTCAGATTCTGGGTATTGGTGATTTGATCAGAGATGGGTTGCCCAGACTTAATGATGTGCTACTGGTGGAAGGATTAACCTCTAATCTGATCAGCATTAGCCAACTTTGTGATCAAGACTTAAAGGTTAATTTCAACAAGCAAGAGTGCATTGTTACTAATCAGAAAGATGAGATTCAGATGAGGGGATGTAGATCCAAAGACAATTGTTACTTATGGGTTTCTGAAGAAGAAAGAAGTCTGACTTCTTGTCTTATGAGCTCAGAAGAGGAAGTCAAACTCTGGCACCAGAAACTGGGACATTTGCATCTGAAAGGCATGAAAAAAATCCTAAGTACTGAAGCTATCAGAGGTGTACCTAATCTGAAGATCAATGAGGACAATGTTTGTGGTGATTGTCAAATTGGAAAACAAACAAGAAAGTCTCATCCCAGATTAGTTCACCAGGTAACTACTAAAGTACTAGAACTTGTTCATATGGATTTGATGGGGCCTATGCAAGTAGAGAGTATTGGAGGCAAGAGGTATGCTTTTGTAATGGTAGATGACTACTCAAGATACACATGGATCAACTTTGTTAGAGAGAAGTCTGACACTTTTGAAGTATTTAAAGACCTGTGCATTCAATTACAAAGAGAAAAAGACTGTGGCATAATCAGAATCAGAAGTGATCATGGCAAAGAGTTTGAAAACAAGAGCTTCTCAGAATTCTGTGCTTCTGAAGGTATAAAGCATGAGTTTTCTGCACCTATCACACCTCAGCAAAATGGTGTAGTTGAGAGGAAGAATAGGACATTAGCAGAATGTGCAAGAGTAATGCTGCATGCTAAGAAACTTCCATATATGTTCTGGGCTGAAGCAATGAACACTGCATGCTATATCCATAATAGAGTCACTCTGAAGAAGGGAACAACATCTACATTGTATGAACTATGGAAAGGAAGAAAGCCTACAGTCAAATATTTCCATGTGTTTGGGAGCAGATGCTACATCTTGGCTGATAGAGAAAATAGAAGAAAGCTGGATCCTAAGTCTGATGAGGGCATATTCCTGGGTTATTCAGTGAACAGCAGAGCTTATAGGGTGTTTAATTCCAGAACCAAGGTTGTAATGGAGTCCATTAATGTGGTAATTAATGATCTGACTGCTGAGAAAGATAGAAGTGAGTCTGAAGTTGTTCCAGAGTCTGAAGCATCAGAAGAACAAACTTCAGAAGCAGAAAAGCATTCAGAGTCTGAAGAAGCAGAAGATCAACCAGATCAAGTTCCAAATGATAAAGGGCCATCAATTAGAGTTCAGAAGGATCATCCTAAAGAATTAATCATTGGAAGCTTAGATCAAGGTGTCAGAACCAGGAGATCAGATGCTGTTACTGATTCATGTTTTGTGTCAAAGTTTGAACCTAAAATGTGAAAGAAGCTCTAACTGATGAATTTTGGATTGAAGCAATGCAAGATGAGTTGAATCAATTCAAAAGGAGTGAAGTGTGGGATCTGGTTCCAAGACCTGAAGGGCTGAATGTGATTGGCACTAAGTGGATATACAAGAATAAAACAGATGAGAATGGTACTGTGGTCAGAAACAAGGCAAGGTTGGTTGCTCAGGGTTATACTCAAGTTGAGGGACTTGATTTTGATGAGACCTTTGCACTTGTGGCCAGACTAGAGTCCATAAGACTACTGTTGGGAGTATCCTGCATTCTCAAGTTCAAATTATTCCAGATGGACGTGAAGAGTGCATTTCTGAATGGATATTTGCAAGAAGAAGTGTATGTTGAACAGCCTAAGGGATTTGTGGATCATAAATTTCCTAATCATGTGTACAAACTGAAGAAGGCATTGTATGGATTGAAGCAAGCACCAAGAGCATGGTATGAAAGATTGACTCAGTTTCTTGTGGCTCAAGGTTACAGAAAAGGAGGTTCTGATAAGACTTTGTTTGTGAAAGATGAAAATGGGAGTCTGATGATAGCTCAGATTTATGTGGATGACATAGTGTTTGGAGGGATGTCTCAGAAGATGGTCAAACTGTTTGTTCAGCAGATGCAGTCAGAGTTTGAAATGAGCCTAGTTGGTGAACTGACTTATTTTCTTGGTTTACAAGTCAAGCAAATGGAAGGTACAATCTTCATCTCTCAGAGTAAATATGCCAAGAACATAGTAAAGAAGTTTGGAATGGAATCAGCTGCTCATAAGAAGACACCAGCTGCTACTCATCTGAAGCTAACTAAGGATGAACATGGAGTTTCAGTAGACCAAAGTCAGTACAGGAGCATGATAGGGAGCTTATTGTATTTAACTGCAAGCAGACCTGATATCACTTATGCTGTAGGAGTTTGTGCAAGATATCAAGCTGATCCTAAGATGAGTCATCTGACACAAGTTAAAAGGATCCTGAAGTATGTGAATAACACAAGTGACTATGGAATCATGTACTCACATAGTTTAAGTTCTGAACTGATGGGATATTGTGATGCTGACTGGGCTGGAAGTGCTGATGACAGGAAGAGCACCTCAGGAGGTTGTTTCTTTTTAGGAAATAATTTGATTTCATGGTTTAGCAAGAAACAAAACTGTGTTTCATTGTCAACGGCTGAAGCTGAGTATATTGCTGCTGGGAGTAGTTGTTCACAACTGGTTTGGATGAAACAGATGCTTGAGGAGTACAACATTAATCAAAAAACTATGACCTTATTTTGTGACAACTTGAGTGCCATCAACATCTCTAAGAATCCAATTCAGCACAGTAGAACCAAACACATAGACATCAGGCACCATTTTATCAGAAACCTTGTGGAGGATAAAGTTATTCAACTGGAACATGTAGCTACTGAAGAACAAGTTGCTGACATTTTCACAAAGGCCTTGGATGCTAAGCAATTTGAAAACTTAAGGAGCAAGTTAGGTGTGTGTTTGCATGAAGAGTTATAGCAATTACTGCAAACTGGATGTGAGGAAGCTAGAGTACCTGCCAGTTGTGCCTGTGCTAAATATGATCCTGAACTTAAGTTTGAGTCTAATATGTCTTCCAGGATCTGTGTTACATGCTTTGATTTTATTCCCTATTTGAAGTCTGAGATTTGTCAGAATTTTGTGGCTAAAAAGGGGGAGAAAATCTTAAGTATTGTGTTGGCTCAGTTACCAAACATCTTAAGCAATGTGTTGCTGCTCAGTGTTATTCAGAAGATGACTAGTTTTGCTCTGGTATCAGCAACAAGATATATCCAGATATGATTGAAGGGGAAGATGTGTCTCAGGGGGAGTACAAGATTGTTATGGTCCTGAGTGTTTCTGTGATCCTGAGGTATGGTCCTGAAGAACAAATGTGTTCAGCTCCTGAAGTGTTGACTCTGATATGCTCTGATACCATAAATTCAGAAGTAAGGGGGAGTTTGATGTATGCTGAGTATAGGCTAAGTTGCAGGGGGAGTGTGTGTGATGATCAGAAGTTGATCAGTAGCTCTGATACCTTGGAGTAGCTCTGATACTTTGTTTGTGATGATCAGGAGTGTGCTTCAGTAGCTGATATGAACTGAAGTTGGTTTGTGGTATCTCATGATAGTCATAAATGAATCCGCTGCTAATTACTATGATTGATTATTGTGGAGTTCTTCATTGTTGAGCTGATTATAATGAAGATTGAAGGACTTGGATGGTTTTAGCCAAAAATTTGCCAAAGGGGGAGATTGTTGAGTCTTTTGTGTTGGCTGCATGTTTTGGCAAAACCAAAGTATTGAATAGAAGCATCTCCATATTTGAAACATTTCTTCAGTTGCAAGTTTTGTGTTTTGAAGCCATTCAGAAGCAGAAAATGTCATCAGAAGCTGAATGCACTGTAGCAGTTCAGAAGCTGATTTCAGGTTCTGAAGCCAGCGTTGACTTTTGTTGACCACATCAGAAGCTGGGTTTTCAGATTAGTTTTTGCGCGTATCTTGGGAGATTTAGCAAGGAATTATCTTTGTATAAGTGCTTCTAGAATGCTGAATTATTTGGAGAAGATTTTATTGAAGATTTGGTTCAAAGATATGAAAATCGTATTTTCTGTTTTAAATCTTTCAAAGATACAAAACAGTTTTATTTGTTACTTGATTGGACCAATCTTATTTCAGTAACAAATCAATTCAGAAGATTAGTTTTATTTTGCAAGACTGAAGGCTATAAATAGAGGAGGGCTGCTGCTATTCAAGACATGATTTAGAGAGTTAGAAAATCAGAAAATTGAGTCTGTGTTTTAACTTAGAGTTTATTGTGCACCACTCATATGTTTTGAGTTGGTTTAGAGTTTTATAGTGTTGTGATTCATTCTAAGCCTTTAGGTACGAATGAAGTCTTTGTGTTTTTGAAGTTTTTCTGAAAAACAGAGTGTCTTTGTTTAAGGGTTTCAGTAACTGGGTTTAGTTACTTGAATAGGAAGATAGTGGAGTCTATTACTCAGAGTTGGGTAGAAGTCTTACTAGGTGGAGGTTAATTGCTTGGGATAAGAACTGGGAGTCAGTGTCTGAGTCTTAAGGATTAAATCCAATAGTGGATTTCCTTCCTGGATTGGTATCCCCCAGAGTAGGAGGTGTTTACTCCGAACTGGGTTAACAAACCTCTGTGCCTTTTTAGCTTTCCTGCACTTTATATTCCTGCTGATTAATTGCTTTTATATTGTGCTAAGTTCTGTTCAGAACCTGTTAGGTTCAGAACCTGTTTTAATCAGAACCTGTTAGTTTCTCTTAAGAATTGCCTGGCCAGAATTTCAAATAGTGTATCAGTATGACCTTGAACATCCATGGCCTCCTGGATGTCATTCGCTTTCTTTTCAGTTTCATGCACCATAATGTGAACATTGCCAAAAACTTCCTTGTTCCAGACCTTAAGCTTTTCTTTTAGCATCTTCAGCTTTTGAGTTAAAATGAACATTGGACAACCAAATATCTCTGTTTTCCAAATATCTTTCACAATCAGCATGCAAAAGCCACATCTTCAAAACTCTGAATTGGGAGGTGAAGGTTTGGGGGCTGTTATGGAATTCAAGTAAAAGTGGGAAGTGGTCAGAGTGATGTTTGGTTAGGGTGGAGACAGATAAGGAATAGCACATATCAATCCAAGAGTGGTTTCATATAACTCTATCCAGCCTTCTCTCAGTCAATCTACTACCACTTCTCCCATTGGACCAAGTGTAGTGTGCTCCTCTGGTAGGAAGATGGATCAAGTTGTTTGTGTCAGACCAGTTAGTAAAGTCTGTGATGGGGGGTCTTGCAGGTGTGGAGTGGCCTCTATGCTCATTGTGTGCTCTCTAAAAAAAACGCTCGAGGTCATAAGGACGCTCGTAAAGAAGTGCGGAGTCGCCACCAAAGTTTTTGTTTAAAGTGAACGTTGATAAACCCTTAAGTTTTTATTTTTAAAAGGGAAACGATAATAAAACCCTTCGCGATATGGAAAGGATGGTCATCGCAACCATTACCGGGTTCGGGAGTCGATTACGCAAGGGGAAGGTATTAGCACCCCTCGCGTTCGTTGTACTCAACGGGAACCTCCTAGTTAGTTAAGGCTAAAGTGTTTTTAAAGTTTTGCTTGCATGCTTAAATATATAAAGATAATAAAGAAGGGGGAAAAAGTTATTTTTATTATTTTGCTTGACAAGATGATGATCTTGCTCCTACGTATCTCCTGGTGCGATGGAGAATTCAAAGCTACGTAGTTCTTTGGTAGAAAAAACGTATATTTGTTGGTTGTTTTTAAAGAACGATGTTTTGATCGTATTCTTGCGATTAAACGTAGCTTGTATGCTCGCGCGTGGGAGACTTAAACTTTTGTTTGTATCGCACTTGAATAGATAAAAACATATCCGTTGGGGAAAAGAGATTTTCAATTGACCACGGGGGTCAAGAAAAGGGTTCAAATGGTCACGGGGGACCAAGAAAAGGTTCAACGGACTCAACGGAGTCGAGCATTGATTCAAAAGGTCACGGGGGACCGAGAAAAAGTTCAATGGACCAACGGGTCGAGCATTGATTCAATTGACTCAATGGAGTCGAGAAAGGATTCAATTGACTCAACGGAGTCAAGAAAAGGTTCAGTGGACTCATCGGAGTCGAGCACTGATTCAAATGACTCAACGGAGTCGAGAAAAGGTTCAATGGATCCAACGGGATCGAGCATTGATTCAAAAGGTCACGGGGGACCGAGAAAAGAATTTCAATGGACCAACGGGTCGAGCATTGATTCAATTGACTCAATGGAGTCGAGAAAGGATTCAATTGACTCAACGGAGTCAAGAAAAGGTTCAATGGACTCAACGGAGTCGAACATTGAATCAAAAGTTCACGGGGGACCGAGAAAAAGTTCAATGGACCAACGGGTCGAGCATTGATTCAATTGACTCAACGGAGTCAAGAAAGGGTTAATTGATCCAACGGGATCAAGAATAGGTTTTGGTGTGTTGGATGCGTTAAAAATAGAATGACGATTGCCCGAATAACGAGACATACGTCAAGTATTTGTGCAACCGGGAAATGGAGAGACATACGTCAAACCACTCCTTTTTTCATTCAAGTTTGTTATTGAAACTTAAGAAATCCCAAAAAGAGAGCAAAACATTTGGTTTAAAACTTATAAGCAAGTTTAAAACTCAAATTAGTTGTTGCAACCTATGAACAAGCTTGTTTGTTCATGTGTATGAAAAATGCACAAGTTATGAAAATGAACAAGTTTAATTCAAGTTCAAGTTTGGTTCAAGTTTGAAAAAGTGAACAAGTTTCTTGTTATTCAAGTTAACTATTTAAACTTGTGAATTTCCAAATGTGTGTAAAAACCCTTGTTATGTTTTGAACCAAAATGAGTTTTAATCCTCTTAGATTCTGAATCTTCAAGTCAGAACCTCAAAGGTTAGCTTTCAGAAACTTGAACTCAGAACCTGAGTTCTGTCATGATCGCTGAGCGACCTGAATCTGGCTCTGCGAACCTGAGTTCTGTCATGGTCGCAGAGCGACCAGAACCTGGCTCTGCGAACTCTTCGAAAATTTGAACTCCTGAACAAGCTTCAGAATCTTAAGAGGAGTGAAAAAAAACTTTTGAAATTAGTAAGAAAAGGATAAAACACTTCAGTTTTAAATGTTTTGCAAACCTTGGGATTTCTTTGAAGTTCAAAAGATGTTTTTAAATCAAAATGAGTTAAAAACTATTAAGGATGCAGAACTGAGATTGAATCAAGCAGGAATCAAAACAAATGCAAACAGTAATGCAAATGCAATATGACAAGTTCAGAATGACTTACAACTCCTAGCCCAAAACTTTTGTTGCAAGAAAAATGGAAAAGGCTTGGATGATGATGGTTTTGCAAAGTTGGAAGTGTTGATGAACACAATCAGCAAGAACAATGATATTGTGCTATTGTTCTTCCCTCTTTGTATGAGATTTAGTGGTTGTTTTGATTGCTTGATTACTTTGTGCTAGTTTGGGATGATTTGTGAAAGAAAGGAATGGAACTTTTCTCTAAACTTGCTCAAAACCAACTCTGTTTTTTGTATCAAAGAAGGTCTGAATTGTGTAAAAATTCACTGCCTAATTCACTCTCTTTTTTGGTCTAAAAAATCTGTCCATAATCCTGCAGCATTGCATGGCTTTTATAGGCAAAATGAGATCAAATGCCATCATGAAAAATCCCTAGAACCAGGCTGTTTTTGTGGGCTAAAATCAGGCTATTTGCTTTGCATTTAATGCAAAAGGGAAGAGGTGACCTTGCCTTGCTACAATGGTCAAGACTTTGGCCAAATTCAGAAACCAATGAAGTTGAATTCTGACAGAAAATTGCTGGAAAACATGAAACAGGGCTGTTTGCAAAACAGGGGCAGCAGTTTTGCCTCAATCTTTGAATGGTTTTGATAAATCCTATGGCAAGGTGGATGCTGGAAAGTAGCAGGGTCAGTAGCAGGCAACATGGTAGGGGAGAAGTGCTGCCCAAGGGCAGCAACTAGCTTGGTTCCTTGCTAGGTTTTGCTTCTTCTTCCTTTCTTTTCTTGCTTTGCATAGACACATGCTTTCTCTTCTTTCTTTGTTGAGTCCAGCAGTAAACATAATAATAATAGATGATAATAATAATAGATGATGACAATAATAATAATAAAAGAAAGGTAAATTAGAAAATCAAAAGCTGCAAAATTCGCAGAGTTCGCAGAGCGATTAGAACATCGCTCTGCGAAATCCTTCGCAAAGTTCGCAGAGCGATTATAACATCGCTTTGCGAAATCCTCTTTTTTTTTATATTTAAAAAGGAGAAAAAATAAAAGTTGACTTTCTTATGCGTTGACTTTGACTTTCTCTTTTTTTTGTCGACTCTTTTTTTGAAAAAGCTTGGACAAAATTAGGGTACAACACTCATGGACTCCTAAAATGGTATTAAAATCACCTATGTAGCACCAAGGGATATTGTGTTGGGTTTGCAAAGATTGTAATTCATTCCAAAGTTCTCTTCTAACTAAGTAAGAGGTAGATGCATAAACTGCAGAAATGCCAAAGACAGAGTTGTCATCTTTTAAAGTGAAACTAACATGTTGGGTAGATATGGACAAAATAGAGGGTGTCATGTTGACAGAACATATACACCAAAGGTTGGGGAGTAATGGGTGTCTATTGTTGAAAGCAAAAGGTTTTAAACCTAACATAAGAAGCTAATTGATAGGGAAATTGTAATATCCCGCTTAAGCGTGACCTTTAACAGTATCACAGGAATTAAACGAATGGAATGACATTATAGTAATTATGAGAGGAAAGGGGTTTATAAAGTGATAAACATGAAATTTTCTCATTTATCCTCATCCTCTCTTTCTCTCTACAAATCAGATTTCTTCTCCCTCTCTCTCTAGAAACTCGGCCACCATCATCATCAAGCTCTAATCCCTCAATTCTCTCCCTAGATCAAGTTTATTACAAGCAAGTAAGTGTGGGGAAGCTTGGAGCAAGAGAAAAGTTAAGGAAAATAAGAAAAGAGTAAGAGATCAAGCTAGGGTTTTGAAGCTAAAGGTTAAGCCAGCACCAAATCAAGTTTGAGGTGAGCTCCCTAGGGTTTTAGAACCCTCTTTGAGTGAGTTGGGTGTGTTTATGCCTTTGAGCAAAGTTTTATAGTTTTTACCCTAATTCTCTGTGCTTGCTAATTCCTTGCTCATATATGTTTAAAACTATCATTTTGTAATAGAAAATCATTTCTAACATGTTTGGGAAGCTTGGGTAACTTTGATTGAGCAAAAATGGTGGAAAAACATGATTTTTAACAAGTTCTGTACTGTCATGGTCGCTACAGCGACCAGCCGTCGCTATAGCGACCAGACAGCAATTTTCATTCTGGTCACCGTCGCTTGTAGCGACCAGCCGTCGCTTGTAGCGACCAAACCAGAACAGCTCATGACTGTTGAGCTGTTCTGGGGGTTCTGGTGCGCGTGGGCGTGACTTTTTGCAACTGTTTTCTCCTAATACATTTTGGAAACATTAACCACCATTTTAACTCATCCTAAAGGCTTCCAATGGTTGAGAAAGTATAGGAGCAAGGAATGCGCAAGGCATGGGAAATGTAAGAACAATGGTTATATGAATAGGTAAGCCTTAATAGCGGCATATGACAACGATATGTCGAGTCCTTGATAGGAAAACAAGAATTAAGAGTATGATACTAAGGATTAGATGGATGATTCCATTACTTGTGAGTTGATAACTCTTAAGGAAAAGCATATGACTTTGAAAGTCAAGGACCTATTTTAGGTAAGCAAGATGATAGATGTATTCGGTTTAGAATACAAGAGTAATAGGAAAGTTTCAGTTAAGTTATAGTGTTGGTTCTCCAATGGTTAATAGGTGGCTTATGAGAACGATAAGCCAAGAACCTTGTGTTATAGGTTAAGTGTTACAGGATTGTTATATGATTAAAGTAACAGATATGCATATTTATATGTAAAAGTTAAAGAATTATATATCAAAGTTAAAGGCGTGTTCGCACGTTTCATAGTCACAGGCATGTTCAGCAGACTCCAGGATACGCCGGATGGGACTTCACCGAGAGGGTTGTCCACATGCAATTCATACTGGAGTCCGGTGTTAGCCTGATATGATAGGAATTTCACCGGGTCATAGGGAGATGTACTTCGGGGTTACTCCACCCGGACCGCACTCCGTAAAATGAACTCAGATAATAATGTTTGTTCAACACTAACAGCTAACATAAAACTGTTTATATGTATTATGTTTCATTGTTATAGTCAAAGTTATAGTTACAGGTAGATTACAGTTACAGGAAAGTTACAGTTATAGTTATAGACAGTTATCAGAAAGTGGTCCTAGGTTTCCCCTCGATCACTAAGTCATAGATACAGGCAGATTACAGTTATAGTTATAGGCAGATCACAGTTGCACTTATAGGCAGTTTAAAGATATAAATTACAGGCAGACTTACAGTCATAGGCAGATTTATATCCTGTATGGATAAAGATAAGACTTGGCGATCATAGGAAATCCCCAAGATTGCCAAGGTAGGCATGGCGACCCTAGGTTCCCTGTGGTTGCCAACAGTTGGTTGAGTAGAGCTCACTGAGACATTATGTCTCATCCCACTCCTTCTGGTGCAGGTTTACAGGTAATTCAGAGGTTCGTGATAAAGTTCTTCAGAGGGATACTGAATGGAGTACAGTTGCTCGTCGTGTACCAGCTCAGGAGCTCAATGGACATTTGTATAAGCATTGTAATGGTATTGGATTATTGTACAAACGAGTAAACTTGTATTCATTCAGATGTGATATAATATTATTATTGAAAATGTATCCAGTATCAGTTTAACGCACATGCTAATATTCTAGATTAAATTAGTATGGGTGTTACAGAAATTTTGAAAGTACATCCAAGGCTCCGCAATAAGTAAAAAATCAGGTTTGTGTTTCTTAATAATTCTTTTGAGGGCTAATCTAGTAGGGGAGTTAGCCAGTCCCCTAAGATTCCAGAAGACTCCCTTCATCTGAAGGGTTTGGGATTTCCAATCCTTGACCTGATTGGATAAGAACTAGATGGTTTGGAGGGACTTACTTTGTGTGTTTTCTTCTTCTTAGTAACCATTGTAAATCCTGAAGCTTCTATATTTTGATGGTCCTCCTTAAGAAGAGCCTCGTCTATCAATCTTTCATTCTCCTGCTTCCTTATGACTTCTTCTTGCTCTTGTTCAGCCAAGTTAGCCCAGGACTGGTGTAGAAATTCCATGTCCTTTTGGATACGGATTGGAGTATTTACTGAAACTTCTTGCTCCTGAGGATATGTCCTTTTAGTCACGAGTTTTCATAACTGTCCTTATTAAAACTCATAATCTCCTTAATTTTATGTGCATAATGGCCATTTTGCAAAATTTAATTTATTGTTTTTTAAAAAGATTAATTACGGAGAATGTCCATCACAAGTGTAAGCAATTTCCACGGATAACTATGAAACTAATTTATTTGTTTTTTAAAAAATTAATTACGAATAATGTTCATATCTACTAACAATATATAAAAATCAAAGTACAACAAAATTTCATAATCGTCATTATTAAAACTCATGATCTCTTTAATGTCGATATTTTGAAAATAGTCACGAGTTTTCAAAATTTTATCATATCGACTATCACATATCGGTAGAAAAAAAATCTTCTGCATATATAAGCATATAAAATCTTGAACGAGTGCGGTTTAAATATTTAACGGTGTTTTAAATATAACATAAAAATATATTTAATAGACACACTACATTAATATTGATTTTTTTTTAAAATAGTCATGAGTTTCCAAAATTTTATCACATTGACTTTCTCATTTATCTATATAAAAATTTGTTTTTGCAGATATAAACATTTAAAATCTGCAACGGGAGCGGTGCAAACATTGAACAGTGTTTTGCATATAAAATAAAATTTATTTAATAGACACACTACATTAATGTTGATATTTTGAAAATAGTCACGAGTTTTCAAAATTTTATCATATCGACTTTCTCATATATGTATATAAAAATTTGTTCCTGCAGATATAAACATTTAAAATCTGCAATGGGAGCGGTGCAAATATTGAACAATGTTTTGCATATAAAATAAAATTTAATCAATAGAAACACAACATTATTGTTGATATTTTGAAATTAGTCACGAGTTTTCAAAATTTTATCATATCGACTATCAGATATCGATACATACAAATTTTCTTCTGCATATATAAACATATAAATTCCTCAACGAGTGCGATTTAAATATTTAAGAATCCGTGGAATAAATAAGAATTTAGTATTTGAACAAGATTTTTAATCAAAACATAAATAAGAATTTAAATGCAATCATTCACTATTCATTCGTTCTTTTTCTTGTTTACTGCGACATAGAACAAAATTCTAACTTCTTCATCATCATCAAGTGTGATTGCAAAACACTAAAGAAACTCATACGCTGGACATGACCCTAACACCGACATGTCAAAAATAATTTAAATTTTTTGAATAATTAAATATAATCACATGTGTCAATATTGACGTCGACACCGACAAGTGCCGAACAATGTACACAACTTTAATGTGGAGTGTTTGTACTACGCGCAAGCTCCCTTGTAGTACAAGTAGGCATGCATAGAGCTTACCAAATTAACAACAAGGAAAACTAAAATATGTAAAAGGTTGGAGAAAAATTTAAGGTAGCATCGATTGATATAAATCTAATAATTGGATTATAACATGCGCATGTGCAGCTTGCTAGTACAATTAGGGGTGGCAAAGTGATCCATCAAATATATATCAATCCAATCCATCCATCCATCAAACAATTTTTTTTAACGGATTGGATTCAATCCATCCAACTTATTTTTAAAATCCAATGGTTTAATGGAAATAAAAAATTCCTAATAAATATTTAAATATTAAAATTAATTTAGAACTAAGAAATTAGAAAAATCTGAAAATACAAAACATAAAATTATAGAAATTTAATAGTGTAACATCCCGCTTCAGACTTAAATATTTATCAGTGTCGAGACAACGTATCAGGGATATTTTAAGAGAAGGGCAATTTGGTAAATTGCCGCCCAAAGAATTATAAAAAGGAAAAACCTCAAAATTTCCCTCATTTCCCATTCCACTTCTCTCTCTAAAATAATTTCCTCTCCCTTCTCTCTTCTTCCTCCCTTGCGCCACCCTCTCCTCCCCTCCAATAATCATCAAACTTCCCTCCCAATTACTCCATCTCCATGCAAGCAAGCAAGGTTTGTGATTTTGAGCCAAAGGAAGCAAAGAGGATCAAGAAAGGAAGTAAGATTTCAAGCTAGGGTTTGAAGAGGAAAGCTTGGCAAGGATCAAAACTTTTACTAGGTGAGCTCCTTAGGGTTTTAGAACCCACTTTGAGTGAGTTGGGTGTGATTTATGATTTGAGCAAAGTTTAGAGATTTTGTGCCCTAATCCCTTTGCTTGCCAATTCCTTGTTAATTCATGTTTTAATCAATCAATTTGCATTAGAAATCATTCCTCATGTTGTTGGGAAGCTTGGGTAAGCTTGGATAAGTTAAAATGGTTGAAAAATCACGTTTTTGAACCTTTTCTGTCCTATCATGGTGGCTCTGCGAAGTTGGACTTTGCTCTGCGAAGTTGAGTCTGAACCACTTCGCCTAGACTTAGCTCTGCGAAGTTAGACTTTGCTCTGCTAAGTTGACAACATTTGTTTTTTTGACTCTTTTATAAATGTACCAACTGTCCAAGTGCCATGTACAGCATTAAAAACCCTATTTTTCTCAAGGAACACTATTTTAACATATCCTAAAGGCTTCCAACAAATGAGAGTATGAGTAAACAAGGACTAGGCAAAGCACTAGAGGTACAAATGGTAAAGGTAAGTGGAACATGAAATTATTATAAGTGGGATAGCAAGGCCTAAGCATGACATGTGATAACGATATAACTAGATCCAGATAAGATTAAGGGTTGGATTTCCAGCAACCAAGTAAGTGGCTTATGAGAACGATAAGCCTAGAACCTTATATTATAGGTTAATTATCAAAAATAATTACTTGAAGAATGCATCAGATATGCAAAAGCTTATAATAAAGTATCAGATGTACTTACAAGTACTTAAGATAAGAATTATGCTAAAGATTATACGTGTTCAGCAGACTCCGGATTATGCCAGATGGGATTTCTCCGAAAGGGATATCCACACGTAAGTTTATAAGTTATATGTATGTATATATATAAAGAAGAATAAGAACAAGTAAATTAAAGGACTAGATGTGTCTCCTGTTTTCTCGCTAGTTAGAACGCAGGGAGTTCCAGACTAAGATGGAATGGTGAAGTTACCATCTGTGAGGATAGCTACACATCAAAGTCAAGAAAGTTAAATGTGTCTCCTGTCTTCTCGTTAGTTAGAATACAGGGGGTTCCGGATAAAGCTGGAATGGTGAAGTTACCATCCGCGAGGGCAGCCACACAAAAGTAAGAGGAGTCCGGTGTTAGCCTGATATGATAGGAATTTAACCGGTAGCAGGGAGATGTATTCTGGGGTTACTCCACCTGGATGCACTCTATAAAATGAACCAAGATAATGTATTGTTTGTTCAACGCTAACTTCTAACTTATGTTATGAGAAAGATGAATGTGTATATATATTATACTAAGAGATAAGACATAGTAGTCACCAGATCACTAAGCATGAGATTAAGCATATGCTTAGCATAAGATAAAGACATATAGTGATCCTAGTTTTCCCTTGATCGCGAAATATGTAGAGAATGGTGGCGATCCTAGGTATCCCCAAGATTGCAAAGAGTTAGTGCATGGCGACCCTAGGTTTCCCCGAGGTTGCCAACAGTAGGTTGGGTGGAGCTCACTGAGACATTATGTCTCATCCCAATCCTTCTGGTGCAGGTTTACAGGTTAGCAGGATGTTCGTGATGAAGTTCTTCAGGAGGACGTTGGATGGAGTGCAGTTGCTCGTCAAGTACCAGCTAAGGAGTTTATCAGTCCTTGTATAAGTAATTATAGTGGCACTTGAACAGTTGTATAACGAGAAAATTGTACTCATTCAGTTGTATTATTTATTGTTATTATTGAAAAATTTAATGTATCCAGTATCAGTCTAATACACATGCTAATATTCTAGATAAAATTAGTATGGGTGTTACAAATAGGGGTGACAAAATTAGTAGTTTGGATGGATATAATTTATTTGGCTTTTACTTATCCCATCCTATGTTATACTCGCGCACCCTATTTTTTTTCCAAAAATATCCTTTGTCCGGATTTTAAAATCCAAACTAGATTGATAGGGATTTCGGGTTATATTTTTCGAGAAATTACGAACTGCATTTTTTGTGTTGTATTTGATGTCAAAGGTCTCTGCTGACCGTCGTAGAATCCCCGCATAAACTGAAAAGCAATTGCAGGGATTCTACGAATGGTCAACAATGACCATGACACCATAAACACTCCTAAAAAACTAAAACATGTTTAAGAAAAAGTAAGAAAAGATGGAAAGTGAAGAATGAATGAATTTGTTGAAGATGGAAGCCTATTTATAGCCTTAAACCAATCCTAGACCATAACTACAGTCAAAGGAAACGTTTTTCATGGTCCAACCGACCAAAAATGCATTAAACACACCAGAAACCGTCCAAACCTTTGGTGAATCGCCACCGGTGTTTTAAATATTAAATAAAAATTTATTTAATAGACACACTACATTAATGTTGATATTTTGAAAATATTCATGTGTTTCCAAAATTTTATCACATTGACTTTCTCATATATCTATATAAAAATTTGTTTTTGCACATATAAACATTTAAAATCTGCAACGGGAGCGGTGCAAATATTGAACACTGTTTTGCATATAAAATAAAATTTAATCAATAGAAACACAACATTATTGTTGATATTTTGAAATTAGTCACGAGTTTTTAAAATTTTATCATATCGATTATCACATATCGATACATACAAATTTTCTTCTGCATATATAAGCATATAAATTCCTCAACAAGTGCGATTTAAATATTTAACAGTGTTTTAAATATAAAATAAAAATGTATTTAATAGACATACTACATTAATGTTGATATTTTGAAAATAGTCATGTGTTTCAAAAATTTTATCACATTGACTTTCTCATATATCTATATAAAAATTTGTTTCTGCAGATATAAACATTTAAAATCTGCAACGGGAGCTGTGCAAACATTGAACAGTGTTTTGCATATAAAATAAAATTTAATTAATAGACACACTACATTAATGTTGATATTTTGAAAATAGTCATGTGTTTCCACAATTTTATCATATCGACTTTCTCACACATGTATATAAAAATTTGTTTATTTAGATATAAGTACATAAAATCTGCAACGGGTGCGGTGCAAACATTGAACAGTGTTTTGCGTATAAAATAAAAAGTTATTTAATAGAAACACTACATTAATTTTGATTTTGAAAATAGTCATGAGTTTTTAAAATTTTATCATATCGACTTTCTCATATATGTATATAAAAATTTGTGTATGCAGATATAAGTACATAAAATCTGCAACAGGTACGGTGCAAACATCGAACAATCTTTTGCATATAAAATAAAAAGTTATTTAATAGAAACACTGCATTAATTTTGATTTTGAAAATAGTCACGAGTTTTCAAAATTTTATGTGCATAAAAATTTGTTTTTGCATATATAAGCAAATAAAATCCATAACTGGTGTGACTCAACTATTTAACAATTTTTTGTTTATATAAGAGAAAAAAAATTAATAGAAACATTACATTATTACTCATAATTTTCCTTTAATATCTATAAACATTCTACAATATTAACAATATAATTATTTTTTATATAATTATCGCAATGTTACGTGACCTGTGCGAAAGCACGGGTCTTTTACTAGTTAATTTTTTAAAAAACAAATAAATTAAATTTTGTAAAATGACCATTATGCACAGAAAATTAAGGAGATCGTGAGTTTTAATAAGGACGATTATGAAATTTTGCTGGACTTCGATTTTTATATATTGTTAGTAGATTAGTAGATATTTACGGTGTCGCAGATACTTTTACGCCTCATGCTTTAAAAACATATTTTTTTTTATTTAGAACTATATTTGAATCCTTATTTATGGACTTTAATATGTAAAATATGTTTTTCCTAAAAAAAATTGTAAAATGTGTTCAAGTAGACAAAAAGACCATTTTGAACCTTTGAAAAGGACATACCAAAGTAAAAAATATCCGACTTAGATTTTAAATTGTTGTTGTACATTTTATACCTTTATTGTGGAAATTTGGTGTCCGCCATGAGAACTAACTAATTCGATCGAGGACCAATCTTGCTAGCTGACCAAATATAGAATTGTTTTTTTTTTTTTTGAGGAGGACCAAATATAGAATTGTTAACACTAAGAAAATTTGAACATGAGATTTAAAGATGAGCATGCTCTTAAGACTCGGAGCTACCCCACCAGATCAACCATTGTGGTTACATTCCACTTAAGTATCATAACAATGGTAAATTAATTTAATTAATAATTTTATCTACTTTCAAATAAAAAATAATTCAACATATTTTAAATAATATTTCAAATTTTGACTAATTTGTTTCAAACAGATAGAATTCATCAGATCATTATAACATATTTTTAACAAACATGCACTCATTCGATATCAAACACTACTTGCATTGACATGATAAAAGTATCAAACTAATTGCATAAGATACTTTTTATGGTTAGATTAAAATATCATACTAATGCAATTAGTATGATAAAAGTACGTTACAAACTCTTTGAAACGAATTTGGTGATAGAATGCTCATGCATAAAAAATTCAAATTACACTACTTGCATTGACATGATAAAAGTGTGGTATATTTCTAACAAATTAATTTGGTGATAGAATGCTCATGCATAAAAAATTCAAATCACCCTATTTTCATTGGCATGGTAAAAGTGTAATAAACATATATAAATATCAAACAAACAAACTCCAAGCACAACATAGAGTTTTTCGCAATGGCTAGTTGGTTTTGCTAGTTGCGTAAATTATGAACAATATTTTTTTATGAAATTAGTTACATTTTGATTAAAATTATATTTATAAATGTTTGTGATTTTAAATTATAACTACATGTTTATATTTTCAAATTACACCAAGTCACCAATATAATATAAAATTTTATCTTCCCTAAATTTTTTTTTATCTTTTTTCAATAATATCAACAATATAGCATTATTATAGAAAATATTGTTTAAGGGTATAATTGGAACAATAAATAATCTAACCTAAAATCCCCAATTTTCTTTATATATTGTTATAGATAATATTGTTTCTACTGCAGTGAGATTGTTTTTATTTTAATGAGATTTAGCTATTTTTTAATTAATAATTTTAGTATTATCTACTAACAATATATCTACTAACAATATATAAAAATCGAACTACATCGCATGATCTCCTTAATTTTATGTGCATAATGGTCATTTTGCAAATTTTAATTTATTTGTTTTTTTAAAAAATTAATCACGGATAATGGTCATCACAAGTGTAACCTGTAACACCCATATAAAGATTGCATAGGATCTTATACGAGTATTAAAATTTAGTACTGGATGCATTAATTTATAATACAAAAAGTTTATCTCATAATGGTACATAACATACGTATCAATACATCCAACTGTTATCCAAAACATCTCTGATATATATACATCATAATACAACATGTGAATACAAAATAACTAGAAACCAGCACGATCAGTCCAAAGCCTTCTCCTTACCCTTGCTGTGTGCTACCTGTGAACCTGCACCAGAAGGAATGGGATGAGACATAATGTCTCAGTGAGCTCCACCCAACCTACTGTTGGCAACCACGGTGAACCTATGGTCGCCATGCACTACTATTGGCAATCTTGGGGAATCCTATGATCGCCAAGCCTTAACTCTACCCATATAGGGTTATTCCTGTCTGAGCCTACTAAACTGTGTAGTCATGAAAACTAGACTACAAACTGATAACTTGGTGATCGAGGGGAAACCTAGGATCACCGCCTGATAACTGCTACCTGATACATGATACCTGCCTGATAACTAATTCCTGCCTGATAACATAATAAAGTAATTTCCTGATATGATGTTTGTTGGATATTTGGTTGTTGGCTTCATGTTTGCTAAAATCAAATATACAAGCAATTTGTGCGTCTTCAGAAGCTGGGCTTCAGAAGCACTGTTCAGAAGCTGAAACTTCAGTAGCACTGTTCAGAAGCAACCTTCAGAAGCTGAATGTTCAGACGCAGAAGCAACCTTCAGACGCTGATCTTTCAGACGCAGACCTTCAAAAGCACTTCTTCAGAATTACCTTCAGAAGCTGTTTTTCTGCGTTATGTTTTTGTGCCTTGGAGCTGTTTATTTTCTCACATGATCTTTTGTAGATTTGATTGAAGATTTCTCCAAGCTATGTTTCCAGAAGAAAGAATATTTTCGTAAGATATATTCTGAAGATTGGATACTTTTATTTGTGAATATATTTTCAAAGAAATCTTTGGAAAATATATTTCTGGAGAATAATTGCTTCTATATGTTTCTAAAGAATTTTGGAAATATATCTTTGAAGATTATTTGGTTCAAGAATTTGTTGCTGCTGAAGGCTATAAATAGAAGGCACTTCTATTGAAGAAAATCAACTCAACCGAAGCTAGTGTTAAGAGATTATTCTTAGGTTTTGAGTTTGTGAGCTGTGTGCTCTGTTTTTGTATACCACTCTATTGTTTAGAGTTGGTTTGTTTTTATTGAGTTGTAATCACTTGAAGCTTTTAAGCAAGAGTGACTGTTTATGTATTTGGAGTGTGTCTCCTACGTTGATTGTTGTTAGAGTCTGATAATCACTGGGGCAGTGATTGATTGAGGGAAGTGAGATGGGATCTCAGGTCTAGGAGTTCCTAGGTTGAAGTCAATACGGGTAGTTGCTAGGTGATAAGTTGTAAACTGGGAGTTTGCTGAGAACTTAGAACTAGGACTACGCTAGTGGATTTCCTTCCTGGCTAGGTAGCCTCCAGACGTAGGTGTGTTTGTCACCGAACTGGGTTAACAAATATCTTGTGCATCTTTACTTTCAGTCTTTTACTTTCAGTCTGTTATTGTGCTGCTTCTGAACCACTGTTTTGCGTACTCTGTTCTGCTCTGTTCAATTGGCATCAGAGCATGCACCCTGCCTGTTTTAGGGTGAGCTCCAGGGAAGTTAAATTCTGGTCATATGGACAACTCAAAGGAAGGGGGAGCTTTCAATGGTAGATCTGTGAAGAGGAATAAAAGTAAAGCTTTCATATCCAACACTAATGAGGAAGTTGTCCAATGTGAAATAGATACTGAAGAAAGCATCTCAGATGAAATTAGGCTTAGGCAATTTGATAAAATTTTGAAGAGATTGGACAGAAAGCCAAGACCTAATGTCAAAGAACTATACATCAGAACTGAAGAAGTTTGCAAGTTATTAGAAAATCAGAAGAAGACTATCAGTCAACTTCAGGCTGAAAGAAGTGAACAGTTGGGAAAAATTTCTGATCTCAAAGATGAGGTAACCCAACTGAACTCTCAACTTGAACATATACAGAAGCAAGTCAGAATGTTGAACACTAGTACTGATGTGCTGGAAGAGATATTGGAGAGTCAGAATCAAGGGAAACCAAAAGGTATAGGTTTTGATTATAGGACCTTGAACAACAAACAACAAAATCTAGCTAAAAGGTTCATTCCTGCTGTTGGAACTTATAATCCAATGATGGGCAAACCTAAGTTGGAGCATCAGAACAAATCTCAGGGATCTAAGAGCAGGAGGGCATCTCGTTCTTAGGTATGCCATTATTGTGGTAGAAAGGGGCATATAAAACCGTTTTGTTTCAAACTGTATGGATATCCACAACCTCATGTTCAACCAAAGGCCAACCATACATGTGTTCAAGTTAGAAAAGAATGGAAACCCAAGGTTGTTGATACTAGTCTTATAGCTCACTCCTCTCTAAAAGCATCATCTAAAGGAGAAGAGATTAAGCTGTGGCACCAGAAGCTTGGTCATTTAAACCTAAGAGGAATGAAGAAAGCCAGTCAAGAAAAGTCTCCTGGAAAGTCTGCCAGTAAGAAGTCTGTTGCTGTGTCACCTTCTGACAGTTCACAAGAGAAGGAGACTGACGAGCATTTCCAGGATGCTGTGTCAGAGGACAAGTCAGTAAACAATGAGAATGACAAAGATGCAGAAGAGTCTGAACCTGTGTCTGATCAAAAAATTCAAGAAGTTAGTACTGATATGATAAAGGATCAATCTACAATTGCTGTTAATATAGATGATCTGGAGTCTGATGATGAACCCATTGGTAAAAGACTTGACCAAAGTGTTGGCAAGAGGCTGAAGAATAGGAAAGGAAAGGTTGTTGCTGCTGCCAGCAGGCCTGCTCCTGTTACTAAGAAGAGTGCTGTTGTTGGACCATCTAAAGGCTGGAGCAAGGTGGTGGTCCCTGTCCCAAAGAAGAAGACACTAAAGGAAGTGGATCCTAGTGAGTCTGAGGATAATGTTGAGCAAGATGTTCAAGACATCATGCCCTATGTTCAGTGTGCTGATGGTGATGAAGATGTTGCTGATATATTTACAAAAGCCTTAGATGCCAAGAAATTTGAAAATTTGAGGGGTCAACTGGGCCTTTGTCTTTTTTGATGAGTTATAGGAGAATCTGAGGACAAAACAGCTTCTGATGCTTTGTCAGTTTTTGTTTCATGTGTGTGGGTACTATGTTTGGGTGATTATGATTCTGATGATGGTTCTGATATGCTCTGTGTGTGATGTTGAGTCTGAAGACTGTCTATTTTTGGTCTATGTCCTGGATTTTACTTTGTGCTTCTGGACTGCATTTTTGTTCTATACTCTGCAGTTGTGTTCTCTTATTTTTGTTTCTTCTGAGAAGACTGTGTGTGTGGTGCTGTGATGTGCTGGTCTCTATGATGGATGTTTATATCCTCTGAAAAGAGTTCTGGGCGTGTTCCCTTGTTTTTCCTCTGATTGTGTGCATATGCTCTGCTGTTTCTTGCACTTCTGCTCCTGGTGATTGCATGGTTGTTTTTTTTGTCAAATTTGTTTGGCTAAAAAGGGGGAGAAAAGTATAGTTGTTCAGTAGTTCAGGGGGAGTGTATCTGTTTCTCTGTTTCAGTTTGATGATGTGTTTCAGGAACTGGAAGTCTCTGTTTTCCTGAGTGTCTGTTTCAGGGGGAGTATATGTGTTTCCTGTCAGGAGCTGTGTGTTTCAGGGGGAGTAATGTTTTGTTTCAGAAGCTGTTCCTGTTTGCTGTTCCTGTTTGACAGGTTTTAGGGGGAGTATTTATGTGAAACGTAGTGTATTATCCGCTGCTGACTCTGTTGTTAGTTGATTGCTACGTTTTAATTTCTTCATGGTTGCGTGCTTTGATGAGTGAAGAACTTGCATCTGTTCTCAAATTGATTTTAGCCAAAAATTTGCCAAAGGGGGATATTGTTGGATATTTGGTTGTTGGCTTCATGTTTGCTAAAATCAAATATACAAGCAATTTGTGCGTCTTCAGAAGCTGGGCTTCAGAAGCAATGTTCAGAAGCTGAAACTTCAGTAGCACTGTTCAGAAGCAACCTTCAGAAGCTGAATGTTCAGACGCAGAAGCAACCTTCAGACGCTGATCTTTCAGACGCAGACCTTCAGAAGCACTTCTTCAGAAGTACCTTCAGAAGCTGTTTTTCTGCGTTCTGTTTTTGTGCCTTGGAGCTGTTTATTTTCTCACATGATCTTTTGTAGATTTGATTGAAGATTTCTCCAAGCTATGTTTCCAGAAGAAAGAATATTTTTGTAAGATATATTCTGAAAATTGGATACTTTTATTTGTGAATATATTTTTAAAGAAATCTTTGGAAAATATATTTCTGGAGAATAATTGCTTCTATATGTTTCTAAAGAATTTTGGAAATATATCTTTGAAGATTATTTGGTTCAAGAATTTGTTGCTGCTGAAGGCTATAAATAGAAGGCACTTCTATTGAAGAAAATCAACTCAACCGAAGCTAGTGTTAAGAGATTATTCTTAGGTTTTGAGTCTGTGAGCTGTGTGCTCTGTTTTTGTATACCACTCTATTGTTTAGAGTTGGTTTGTTTTTATTGAGTTGTAATCACTTGAAGCTTTTAAGCAAGAGTGACTGTTTATGTATTTGGAGTGTGTCTCCTACGTTGATTGTTGTTAGAGTCTGATAATCACTGGGGCAGTGATTGACTGAGGGAAGTGAGATGGGATCTCAGGTCTATGAGTTCCTAGGTTGAAGTCAATACGGGTAGTTGCTAGGTGATAAGTTGTAAACTGAGAGTTTGCTGAGAACTTAGAACTAGGACTACGCTAGTGGATTTCCTTCCTGGCTTGGTAGCCTCCAGACGTAGGTGTGTTTGTCACCGAACTGGGTTAACAAATATCCTGTGCATTTTACTTTCAGTCTTTTACTTTCTGTCTGTTATTGTGCTGCTTCTGAACCACTGTTTTGCATACTCTGTTTTACGAACAGCAGCAGGTCCTGCCAGAATTTCAATGTTAGAATGTTAGTGTGTAACAAACATTATTATCTGAGTTGATTTTACGGAATACCCCGAGTGGAGTAACCCCGGAGTACATTCCCCTGATAACCGGTGAAAATTCCTATCTGAGGCTAATCACCGGACTCCTCTTGCCTGTGTGTGTGGTTATCCTCGCGGAAAGTTCCTCCCATTCCAGCTGTAACTGGAACCCCTTGCGCTCTCTAACTGTGAGAACACAGAAGACACACTAAAACTTATGTGTGGTTATCCTCGCGGAAAGTTCCTCTCAGTCCAGCTGTAACTGGAACCCCATGCGCTCTCTAACTGCGAGAACACAGAAGACACAAAGTTTATCCTGATAATTAATTAAGTATTATTCCTGATAATTCCTGAACTGATATGTGTATCTTCAGTGTCACTCTGACGTGAACAACTGAGGCACGTCCTGATATACATATAAATGTACCTAAAACTGGGGAAATCCTGGTACCTCTGCCTACGGTTCACTATAACCTGCCTGGTTAAGGGTATCCTGAAACTATCCCTTAACTAACCTGAATTTCCTGTGAATAAATTACCCATCACTCTGTAAGATACATATCTTCATCCTATATTAATCCTTGAAAGTTCATGAGTATCTCTATCCCAAAGCATATCAAAGATCATTGGCATGGTACAGTTATTTGTTATTAAAATGCCATTCTGGGCCACTTCGCTTTGCGACCCTTAACTTCGCTCTGCGAGCACCTGCGTCTGAACATTCAGAGTCTGATATTCTTGAGTCTGAAGCTTCGCAGAGCGAAGGCTAGGCGATGGCTAGGCGAAGATAGGCAGTAGCAAAACTCTGCTACTTCGCAGAGCAACGTCCTGGTCGCTCTGCGACTGTAGCAGAACTTAGAATTCTGAAAATGTGTTTCAACCTCAAAAATCTTAATACCCAACTGCCTAGTGATCTTTGAAACATGCCAGGGACTCATTTTAATCTATAAAAACATCTTGGAATCAAGGATTAAGCATGAATCAAGCATATGTATCAAAAGGGGAAAACTATCCTTTTCTCTAAAATCTTAGAAATTGAGTTGTAATCTCACACAATATATAACCCAAAAAGGATATTGCTACTCTAAGGAACTCACTTAGTACTTGCTGATCTTAGACAAGCTTCCTTGTACCAAAACCCTAGCTTGGTCTTACTCCTTCCTTAAGTTTCCTCTTGCTTCAAACTTTCCCAAGAGCTTGCTTGTTTTCAACTCAAGAAGTCAGGGAAGAAAACTGATGGATTAAGGTTGCTGATGATGATAACTGAAATCTAGAGAGAGAGGGAGAGAAAATCTGAACTTTTAGTGAGAGAAGGAAAAGAGGAAAAATGAAGAAATATCAATCCTCCCCCTATATAAAGCCCTTCCTCTCATAATTACAATTTTGCCCCTACTCACTCATAACTCCTCTGATACTGTTAAAAGTTACGCCTACGCGGGATATTACACTCTACCCCCTTAAAGAAATTTCGTCCTCGAAATTTAGAATTTACATGAAAATAGATGCGGATAGCTCCTTTGCATCTCTGATTCTAGCTCCCAAGTAGCTTCACCGTCGGGAGAACCCTTCCACACAACCTTAACAATTGGAATTTCCTTGTTCCTTAAAGACTTGATGTCACGATCAACAATCCTTTCTGGTTCTGGCTGAAATGTTAAATCTGATCTCAAGTCCATAGTCTCCAACTCTACTGGTTGAAAAGGATCGGGAATGAATTTCCTCAACTGAGAGACATGAAAAACATCATGCAATCCTGACATAGCCGGTGGCAGAGCCAACTGATAAGCTGCTGGACCGACGCGTTTAAGTATCTGAAACGGCCCAATAAATCTTGGACACAATTTCTTTGTCCTGAAAACGCCATGTAAACCCAACTTTGGTGTAACCTTCAGGAATACGTGATCTCCTACTTCAAATTCTAAGGGCCTTCGCCTCTTATCTGCATAACTTTTCTTATGACTCTGAGCAGTCTTTATCTTATCCTGAATAGATTTAATCTTCAGAGTAGTCTCCTGAATGATTTCTGGTCCTAAAATACTCTTATCTCTGACCTCAGCCCAACAAAGTGGTGTCCTACACTTTCTGCCATACAATGCCTCATAAGGTGCCATCCCTATACTGGAATGGTAACTATTGTTGTAAGAGAATTCAATCAAAGGTAAATGATTGTTCCAACTTCCTCCATCTTCTAAGATGCACGCACGTAGCATATCCTCTAATGTTTGAATAGTTCTCTCGGACTGGCCATCCGTCTGAGGATGATGGGACGTACTCATCCTTAACCTCGTTCCTAAAGCCCTCTGAAAAGCTTTCCAAAAGTGAGAGGTAAAAATTGGATCTCTATCTGAAACAATACTGGTTGGAACACCATGCAGTTTCACAATCTCTGCAACGAACAGCTCTGCATATTGAGAAGCTCTGAATGTAGTCTTAATCGGCAAAAAGTGAGCAGACTTGGTTAACCGGTCTACAATCACCCAAAATGAATCATGTCCTCGCTGAGTTCGAGGTAATCCACTTACAAAATCCATAGATATCTCTTCCCATTTCCATTGAGGGATTTCCAATGGTACTAGCATCCCTGTTGGCCTTTGATGTTCATAATCGTCCTTATTAAAACTCATGATCTCCTTAATTTTATGTGCATAATGATCATTTTGCAAAATTTAATTTAATTTTTTTTAAAAAAAAGTAATTACGTATAATGGTCATATCTATTAACATAGCAATATATAAAAATCGAAGTCCATCAAAATTTCATAATCGTCCTTATTAAAACTCATGATCTCCTTAATTTTATGTGCATAATGATCATTTTGCAAAATTTAATTTATTTGTTTTTAAAAACATTTAATTACGGATAATGATCATCACAAGTTTAACCAATTTCCACGGTGGCATTGTTAAATTTGTGCGGCATGCACAAGTTAAGAACAAATATTTTAGACCATTAGATTAAAGAGGAATCGATCATTATTGTAGTCAACCCACACTATATTATTTTTACTTTGTCTTCAAACATGTTCCTTCGCTACCAAACTTTTATTTCCTATTCAGTGACCATTTATTCATGTTGAAATGAAACTCATAACTATTGGACCTTTTGCTGCAGTTCATTTTACAATAACTATTGGACCTTTTGCTGCCGTTCATTTTACAAGTGTACGATAGCCATTAAAATTTGATAACAAAAATCATAAAAAAAAAAAAAAAAAACTGGATAAGTTGCCCAAAAAATGAAACAGAGAAGGTGGCCAGAGTCCTTAGCAACGGCGGTGGACGGTGGCTCTCCGACGAATGTGTCCTGAACGCAAAAAGAAATAGATCAATAGAGAGATCTCGTGAAAGAGAACAAGATCTATTACTCATTTTTCTTGAACATTGTCTTCAACACCTCCATGAGCACAACCACCAGTTTCTTAAAATAAAAGACAACACCCATTCAGCTTGTCATCATCTACTATCTCCTGTAACCGTTTTCAATCAACGGAATCAACCTCTGTTGTGTATGACACAATCCAATTTAAAAATTATTAATCACTTAACCGATTACTCCTGCATACCATTCATATGGAACATTGAACAATTGTCAACCCAATTTAAGCGAAGGACATTGTTCACAAAGAGGCTGGCCGATTTCTTGCAAGGTTGAAGACAATGAGAAAAAAAAAGGTGTTGGTAGACTATAATAAGATCTATGTTCTTCTTTAATCTTATGGTTAAAAAATAACTTGGGCATGGTACACAAAATTATCATTTGTGCACCTTAAATGCCACCAATTTTTACAGATAACTATAGAACTAATTTATTTGTTTTTTAAAAAATTAATTACGAATAATGGTCATATCTACTAATATCTACTGGCAATATATAATAGTAGTGTAAAAATTGAAGTCCAACAAATTTTCATAATCGTCTTTATTAAAACTCATGATCTCCTTAATTTTATGTGCATAATGATCATTTTGCAAAATTTAATTTGTTTGTTTTTTTTAAATCTACTAACAATATATAAAAATCGAAGTTCATCAAAATTTCATAATCGTCCTGATTAAAACTCATGATCTCCTTAATTTTATGTGTATAATGGTCATTTTGTAAATCTACTAACAATATATAAAAATCGAAGTTCATCAAAATTTCATAATCGTCCTTATTAAAACTCATGATCTCCTTAATTTTATGTGCATAATGGTCATTTTACAAAATTTAATTTATTTGTTTTTTAAAAAATTAATTACAGATAATGGTCATATCTACTAACATAACAATATATAAAAATCGAAGTCCATCAAAATTTCATAATCGTCCTTATTAAAACTCATAATCTCCTTAATTTTATGTGCATAATAGTCATTTTGTAAAATTTAATTGGTTTGTTTTTAAAAAATAAATTAGGGTGAAGATAAAGATAAGTAAAAGCCACAAGCTCAACCTCCTTTTACCTCCCCTTTCAAACTCAGTCCAACCAGATCTTGGCAGAATAACAGTATAAGGGGGTGTATTGGATTGAGAATTCAAGGGATTTTAAAAGACTTTTTTATAATAAAAAATTCTTGTGGTATTCAATCAATACTTTTATAAAGTATAAACAAATCTTGTGGTATTCAATTAAGACAATCATGACTTTTTTTAAGGCAACGAAATCCGTTGGTATTCAATTGAGATTTGTCATGACTTATAAAATGTCTTTTGGTATTCAAAAGTCTATAGATTTTGATGGATTCTTAGGTGAAGTGGATTTTGTGAGACTTTTTAGTTAAAAATATAAATACTACTGTCATCCAACAATCTCACACAAACCCTTGAGATTTTGTCACTGTCTTTCAAACCCTTGTCTGCCGTCATCTTCCATGCCAAGTTTTTTCTTTTCTCTGTCAAATTCTTCAACTTCCTTTTTTTTTCCGATTCTATTATTATTATTTTTTGTTCCGATTACTTGTGTGGTGTTTGATTCTATTATTTGTTTACTAGCTCACGTTTCATTACATAATGCCTCATGCTTAATTTTTTTTTCGATTGTCATGTTGTTGTTTGCATTATAGTTGAACTTTAATTATATTTTCATTATAGTATTTTAAATATGAATTTACATTGACTCTGATACTATCTTAAATATTGTCTCATAATCATGGCAATGACATAGAGGACGAAGAAACTGATTATGAAGGGATGAGTGAAGATAGAGATACTGAAGCTAGAATTTATTTGTTTATTATTTTTATCATTCAATATTATAAGTTTGTTTTTTTTCCCTAAAATTCAGTGAGTCCTTTGAAATCCTATAATCTCATAAAATCCTTTGAAGTCTTTAAAAATCCTTTGAAATCTTTAAAAGTCAGTGTGATAAATCCATTAAAAGTTTTTTAAAATCCCATAAAGTCAATACAATCCAACAAAGTCTTTTAAAATCTTCAAGATTTTTTCTATCAAAATAGTCTTTTAAAATCTCAATCCAATACACCCCCTAAGATTATCCGTGATAGCTCACAATGCTGCTTCAAATAAATTTATCATTTACATTATGGCACATATAATCACAAAAATTCAAAAGTAGTACCCCATAGCTGCAATGGTGAGTAAATTAAGATATGCATATACAATGGCTTGTGCTTGAACTAATAAAGAAATAGATGACTAAACACTCAACGACTTCCTTCAAAAAAGATATGCCACAATTGTCATTCCATTATAATGGGGCCTATAGATGAACGGAACATATTACTCAGGGCAAGCTGAACTTCTCCAGAGGTGTGCTCACTCCTTACGAGATCCACCAATAATTGAAAGAACCGTGGAATATACCTCCTGAATGAATCTTTTTCCAGACCAGCCAACCCTTGCAGTGCTGAGATGACCAGAGATGTCCTAGCAGCTATTTCCTCTTTTTTTGCTGAACTCAGAGGGAGCTTTCTACGTTGCACTGGCTGTGTTTCAGACTTGTGAAATGTGGATACAGAGCCAGCACAATTTAGATATATGTCCAATACATTTTCACATACAGTTACTAACTCTTGTTCTAGATCTATCTCATCGTGCACAAAATATTGATCGTCATGTAAGTTCTGTAGAAAGTTGAGGTGATTTTGGAAGGACTCATTTTCAAAATGAACCACAGGCGGGGCAGATAATTCCAAGATAGAGCAAGCTTTCTGCAACTTCTTCAGTAGGACTGACTCTCTGTTCAATTGTCGAGCATGCAAAGCAATAGATGAATATAATTCAATAAGGACTTTGATGCTGTCTGCTGATAAGGATTGCTGGTGTTTTCTGTACAGATCAGTTGTAACCTATGATCAGAACACAAAAAGTTGTCGTCAAGATGAACTCATCCAAAGATGAAACTTAAAACTGATTGAATATTTTACATTATGAGCTTCTATGCATGAGAAAGATATGTGAACATGAATAAAGAGCAACCACCACAAGAATGGAGTGATAAAAAAGGTGAAACAAAGTATAGAAACCAAAACTAATTCCATATTCTAAGGAAAGTAGCAAGCAGAGTTTATGATAGAGATATTAAAAAAAACAAACAAAAAAAGACAGTTAAGATAAATATGGACTACAAAGTATAAGAAAAGGACAACATGTCGGTGGGGATGCATGGAGAGCCAATCACAAGAAATTTGGTCCTCATGTTTAAAATGTTAATTCTTATCATGCTTTTATGTTTAGCACAGAAAGAGCAAGAAGTAAACCTGTAAAATAAGTAGCTGCGTAGCAATATGATTCTTTGTTCTTGAGACAACATATGTGGCTGTTTGCAGATTGTCATCATCAAACTCATCATTTGTCAAATCATGATCAGAAGACTCTGAAAATTTATGTACTTCAATGTTACTCATGGTTCTCAAGACCTTTGTGAATCCAGGCACTGTTGATGTAGCAGCATCTTTTAAACACAGAAAAATCTCTTTCCATTCGTCTTCTGAAAGCCTGTTACCAAGGTCGCCTGTGAGACGCACTAATCCAGCAACTCCAGTACTAGCTGGACCCTGAACAGGACTTCTAATGAACCCTGTCAGTACGGACACCACACCTGGTAGCTGAGACCTCACCATATCAAAGAAGGTGACAAATAAGTCTATTAAACATTCTGCTGCTACCGGAGAAGTCTCAGAATCCCACGTGCTTCCTTCAGTATGCACAGATACTGAAGGTGAACAACGAACGTCTAGTATATTCATGTCTCGTTTTCCACATACCGAGTTATATACAGGGAAAATAACACAGCAGAAAATGCTATTCCAAAACGTGCGTGAGAATAGATGGCCATGATCCTTCAAAATGTTAAAAAGAACCTCCAAAGAACTCTTTCTGATAGCTGATCTTGGATCAGAAGTTAATTTTGACAACCCTGCAAAAAAAAATTCACTTTAAAACAGAAAGCACAAACAGGGTTTACAAAACAACGGGTATAAATATCCTAACGCAGAAAGTTTGAGGTTATCTAATGCTGCACAAAGTGTGGTGAAATAGCTTCATGTTTACTTCTCTGACACTAACTAGGAGCTGAGGATACATAGGTTTACCTTCTTTATTAAGTGAAGTGCAGTAGGCACTTCGGTTGACCTACTGCAGCATTCATCACTCGATTTTTGCAAAAACTTGATGTAAAGCTTACAGATACAGTAGGTGAAGAGCAGGATCATATGGTTACAAGCAATAGACATCTCAGATTTATGCAGGCAATCAATCAAACAGAATACACAATTTATTGGGGGCAAGAATATGCTTTATTGTCCAACATGCATAGTGGTGTAGCATTAGCAACTGTACAAAATATCTTACCCCATAGTAATTAATAGCATCTGAAGGCATCTTACCTGATAGCAAAGGAATCCAAAAGGACACGTGATCATCGTTATCAGTAAGAGCTTGTACAACTGAAACACCATTTGTTAATACAACTGATGAGACATCAGCACTGCTCTTCTTATTGCATACAAGTCCCCCATCAGCAAGTCTGACTGCACAGAAACGAAGAAATGCAATTGCATTGAGGCTAACATCACTATTGAATCGGCTATTTGTAAATGTCAAAAGACATCCAACACAATCAGTGAAGGTCGTTGTTTCCGTCTCAGTAATATAAGGAAAAAATTCACGCACTATTTTCTCCATAGTCTCAAATGCTAACAATACAATATTCTTCCGCTCATCAGCTGCCGCAGCTGTAAAAACCTGAGAACCAAGAATATTTCATGATAAGTCCAAATATTTAGATGCTCTAAATTATCAAATCCTAACAATAAGACACACATATGATCACAATTTTGGTCTTCTTTAGGAAGGAAGGGGGCACATTTATGAAGCCCGTGTCTAAACATTATGTAACATGTGAAAGTGCTAGATGCCATTACATCAACAGTTTTTCTGGGATCTTAAACTTTTTTATTGTTATAGATTATCTAAACACATTAATAATTTGACTAGATAAGCGTTCTTGATGTCCTTTTCCTTGTTGTTTGTATTCATTTCCTTTTAACAAGTTTAAAGAGTACAACTTGTATTGATAATTTTACTATTTTAGTGTTAAGGTTATGAGAATGTGCTTTGGGCTTTCTAATTTACCAACAAAATGAAGGAGAGAAAGATGTTCATATATATATATATATATATATATATATATATGTATGTATGTATGTATGTATGTATGTATGTATGTGAACACACACACTATTTTTTGCATTTTCCTTCCTATAACTGCTGAAGGTAACTCCAGCCTAAATAACAAGCACAAGTTTTCCATCTTATTTCATTTTGCTTTTTGTCACTAAACAGATACAGTTCAGCAATACTTGACAATTTAAAACTTGGATTTCCTACCAAATAATTTAAAACCATGACCAAAGCTAACTTCAACATACCATAAAAACACTTTTCCAGCCAGATTTCACATTACTGACACGGCTAAGGACCATCTGTGAAATACAACGAACTGTTAATTCTCTAATTTCTGTTGAGTTGCTTTTCTGCATAACAATCACGAATGGTCTCAGAAATTCATTCTGGAAGTTATAATTAGCCAGCTCCTCACGCTCCAAAAATTTCATTGCAAGTTGTCGTAGTGAATCCATCGCAAAGATTGCAACAGACAGGTTTTCTGACAATCCAACTGAGACGAAGAAATCGGATAGAACATTCCATATGCGGGACCACACTAATCTGATGCGGTTCATATTATAATGCCTGCAAACGTAACCATGTTCTATTCGTAACTTCAAACAAATTGAATTATCGTTAAGAATTTTAATCGCCTGTGTACAAGATAAGAGAACTCAAAAACATCAATTACAAAGCGACAAAGAATGACTTTTGAGTCAATTACAAACTCTTTCCTCAAGTCCAATAAAATCAGCAAAAGAATGACTTTTGAGTCAATTGCAAAAAAGAGCGTTGCCTGTCTTATATAAGGGGAAAGAAACTTACGCGATTTCTACTATTTTAGTCAGGCCAAATACACGGGGGTCTGTTGGAGACTGTAACTCTGAGATGGAAACTTTGCAAAGAGCTTTCACAAATGCTACTATAGCTTCGCCATTCAACCGTTGACTATGAGCAAACACATGGTTCAATTCAAAGTTCCCAATTTGATCCAGTAGATTCAAGTTAGAGATGAAACTATTTATCTGTTCCGGTGTTACCAATGCAGAGGGGTTGACCCCAACACTTGTACTGTCATACGAACTCCCGCGAACAACAGCCGCCATGGCTGGATTTTGAAGAGTTCCTTTCTTAAAAGAAGAGAAACCTAATGTTTTTGGTGTTTTTTCCTCTGTTTCAAAATTAGATGAAGTGAAGAAGGTTGCATCACTTGGGGCACCCTCACCTAGCAGTTGCAAATGCTCAATTCGGGAGAGGCATGTTAATATGTGCTCCCATGCTTCTTGTAGATGATCACCATCTTCAATGGCAATTGATATTATTGCCTGAAGAAAATTAAGATGTACAATATATAAGCAAGATATATGTAACATATAAAATGTGTCACATGCATGATAAATGCAAAAAAAATAAAAAATTGTAATAGTCACGTTATATTTTCAAAAAGGATTTCAGATAGAAGTACCCCGGTCAATACTGCTTTCTTGATGTAACTACAATACTGCTAGAATGAGATCAATACATGATTTGCAATAAGCACTAGTAATAACAGCAATGCTTGCATAATCACAATACCTGTAGGCACACCTAATCAAAAGCTCAAAACATTATTGAAATAATATAGTGACGGCTTTGATGTCAATATTGTTACTTCAGTGTATTTTGACTTTTGATTTGTTGTGCCTATACGCACTGTACGGATGCACAAAAAAAAATTATTGTACATGTAGGAGGAGAATGATTTGCTTCAAAAAGTTTCAGCAACAAGTAACCTAAGATTCATTCACCTTGACAGCATCAACATTTTTCTGTTTCATATCTCCAGCACAGTGCAGATAAGTAAATTTTGCAACAGATGTAACAAAAGCATCCCTTTGAGTCTGCATGCCCATCACTGCAGTAACATGCACCGCATGCCTAAATCCCTGTAAGGATTGAGAAGTGGCTACCCTGTCATCGCTCTGATCAAGCGTTACACTGAGTGCAGCCAGCATAGGCCCCCAACATACTTCCACCATAAACCTCAGTATAGCCACATCTGTGACGACATGATAAGCAGATCTGCAACAATAGGTAAATAGAATGTCTAACTAAGGGAACAAATTGATAGACATGGATTATTTATGAATGATCCAGCACATGGCTTAGAAGAAAAGAAAATGCACAAATGGAAAGGATGTACGATGCAGAGCCGATACACAATCAAAAATACTCCCACAGTAACAAATTAAAGGCAAGTTTTAGCTCATCTGCTTGTAACAAAATACAAGTAAAAGTGGACTATTTCCTTCAGATTTAATGATATTATGCCAAAAATGCCCTTTTTTCAATAGTTATTAATTGAAACGAGTTTCCATACGATTAGTGCTTCTACGGATAATTGAACATTCGGTGAAAATAAAGGATAGCATACATTTATTTTGAAAATCGGCTGGTCTTGAATAAGTTTAACAAACACAACCGCCACCACGTTTAAGTTCAGCAACTTTTTTGATGAAATTCAGTTTTAACATCAATAAAGAAAGGGTTAAAAGAATTTGCGCCAAAAACATTGGTTGAAATGATAGGTTGAGGAAGATAAGAAGTTCAATAAATCTCCCAGTTTAAAATTTAGAAGGAAGACGCTTTCCTTGATTGCAAATATTTAATGGCGAGAACATGAAAAGTTGGATTTTTCAGATTAAATGTCCAATTTTTTTTATGCAATTAAATGAAATGATGGGTAATTTAGGTATTGAAATTGAATTTTTAGATGGGATTAAAAGGAGTGCATGAGAATAACTAATTATCTTAATGAATGTGAAGTGGTTGATTTTGCTTATAATTTGTTATAGAGCAACAACGAAAGCCTTTTACCACTAGGTGGCGTAAGATTCATGGATCAAATGACATCATAGTATCATATCATCAACCATGTCTACAGACAAAAAAAAATCTTTTTCCTTAATAGTTTGACTTATAGTTTTGTTTAGTCCCCATCTACGTCCAACTAATGAAGTGCTCTCCTTATTATTTACATTCCTTATTGGAGCTGTTACTGGTCTTCTACAGACATGCCCAAACCACCTAGAACACGGAGGAATTTTTGTTTTATTCGTCTGTAGAAATCAAACACTACAGTAGGAAATATATAGGCAGAAATGATCCTTATTTAGGAAACAAATCTGCTGAGTAAAAAACATAATCAAAATAAAAACTACAACAACAACAACCAGTCCTTATCCCACTAAGTAGGGTCGGCTACATAGATCAACTTACGTCATAATGTTCTATCATAAACCATATTTCGATCCAACTCAATAATCTCCAAATCTTTCTTAATATTTTCTTTATAGTTTTTCTAGGTCATCATCCATCTAGTGATATGACCATCATTTATCTAATCTACTCTTCTCACTGCAGCATCTACAAGTCTTCTCTTTATATGCCCAAACCACCTAAGCTTAGTTTCCACCATCTTTTCTATTATAGATGCTACCCTAACTCTCTCTAATGTTGTCATTTCTAATCTTATCATGTCTAGTCTTACCACACATCCAACGCAACATCCTCATCATCTCTACGCTTATCTTATTGTCGTGTTGGTTCTTCACCGCCCTACACTCTGTTCCATACAACATCGCCGGTCTTACAGTTGTCCGTTAAAATTTTCTCTTCAACTTGGGCGGTACTTTAGTATCACATAAAACTCTTGAGGCTATTCTCCATTTCCACTACCCTGCCTGAGGCTATTCTATTTCTCTGTGGTTTTGTACTATGGACCCAAGATATTTAAACCGTGTAACTTGTGGTATGCTATGATCTCCAACTTTCACCTCTAAGCTAGAAACACTTTGCCTTTTAATAAATCTACATTCCATATACTTTATCTTGTTTGTACTCCGACAAAAGTCATACGCTTCCAAGGTTTGTCTCCAACATCCCATTAAATTCCTCCCTCAACTCTCCAAGCAGGACTACATCATCTACAAAACGCATATATCTCGGTGCTAGCTCTTGGATGTGTTCCGTAAGTACATCCAAAACTAAAGTGAAAAGTTGAGGGTTGACCCTTAGTGCAATCCTATTATGGGAAAATTTGTGGTGGCCCTATCCTGCGTCCTCGCACTAGTCGAGGCCCCTCATACATTTCCTTGATTGCTCGATGTTTTATTAGGGAATAAATGCTAATAACCTGGCACTGATGCAGATTCTATTACAAATAGAATCATATCTGAATAATAAAGGAAATAAATGATAATAAAGCTGAATCGCACCAAATCTTGACAATTATAGTATGTTATCATGTTTCCCATAATAGGTGTTGCACAACTTTCCCTCTGAGGCAGTCACCCAACCCTCTCTTTTATTGTGTGACCACTCATCCAACCTAACATTCTTATCTCTACAGCAATGAGCTTTTTTTCTTTCTTATTAGCATTTTCCCATCCAAAATTTATCATAAACATGTCAGTCCTATAATTGTGCAATAAAACTTTCCTTAACATGGAGTGGTGTTTCTCTCACCAATAGCATGTAATGACTACACCATTTCACCCACCTGTTCCAAAACTATAGTTTACATCGCACTATTTCCTTATCATTTTATATGATAAGCTCAAGATACTTAAACTGTGTAATTATGAATATTGTATGGTCTTGAAATAGGGGGGAAAAATCAATACAAGTGTCAATTATTCTAAACTTACTTTTAAGTATCATTTGCAAAAACAAATCAATGTTTTAAACCTTGACTCTTTCAAAATCATTTGTTTTATCATCAATTACTCAACAAAAATAAATAAATACTTGAATCTAAAACAAATGGACCCCCCAAGATGTTTTACCCTCATCATCCTTAATGCATTAAACTTGGTTCAAGTCTCTGGTTTTCTTTCTCTACCATTTAATAAGCCTTTGTAAACTTTGTTGTTCCCCAATTTTAATCTCTAAGGATTGGTATAACCCTCCAAATGTTTTAGCTCTTGGTTCACTCTCCACCTTCTTGATATCTTTTATTAGGTATCTTATATATTTTTTTATCCATTTTCAATATTTTTACACAAGAAACCTTTCTTACACCATTATTCTTTACCCTTCCATCCAAAGCCTCTTGTTTCATTGAGTTCTACCTTCCTAATCCTTTTAACCATATCATTTCACATATCGTTATAACTTTCTTATGCCTCCCAAAACCCTCATGCGCTCACAACCAAGACCCTTTGCTAGGTAATCAGGCTCTCCAATTGATTTGAAAGCATATTCACCAACTTTAGCATGTGATAAGATGCTTATCCCATCTCCTTATACAAGTGTTGGCTATTAAAAAATTAAAAGTTAAAGCAACATCAACAAATGCTTTATCCTCTGCATTAACTTCCAAAGATTTCATCCCCATGCAAACCCTCGGTATCCTATAAATACTCTCGCTGCATGACCATTTAGATCTCCTACAAGAATCTTATCTCCTAATAGTATTCCCCGATCTAAACCTTACGGATCCTCCCAGAATATGTGTTCGATAAAGGACGTCTGGTGAAAGATTCAAGGTAGCATAGCTAAGTTAAAATCTATATAAATCAAACAAACAACACACATTCTAAACGGAAAAAGGGCTTATCAGATATAGCCTTGCAACCGAAAAAACTTCCACAAAAACAATCCAAACATTGAGTAATGTTGAATATCTTAGCTTACTCTGATTTTCGTGAATTTGATTTAAACTGCTCCTGGATGTGCCGAATGAGATGCCCATTTGCACCCACTGCTTTTTCCTCATTTTGCTTCCAGTTCACAAGATTGAGTATACCATCCAATCCCAGCAATCTATTAAAGCTATTTTCTTGCTTACTTTGAGGTGCAGAAGAATCAGCCTTCATCTTAATTTCATTTCTAACAATTTTATCATAAAGGGCCCCAAGATATTCCTCTGGTAAATCCTTTCCATCATCTATTCCTCGGTTGTTTCGGATAAAATCAGCCTTTGTCATCTGAAAAGCCACCAACATGGAATGTGCACCACAGAATCCAGGTCAAAAACCATATTCAACACCGTAGAATCACAAAACAATATATCCTGAATTTGCAATGTAACTTGTGTAAAAGAATTACAATCATATTTTGTCAAAATCAATCACAAAAATATATAATACATGATAGATCACCATAATCACTGTGATTTCTTATAACCCAAATGCTGAAATTTACCATTATTACCATACATCAAAGTAAGAAGATAAAAGAAATAGAAATAGGAAATGATTGATACTTAAAATAAACATGTATTTATCGCATTGTATTGTTGGCTAATTCTGCATGGTACAAAACATAATTGTTTAATTTTCATCAGTCAAATAATTTGGAAAAGAATACTCAAGAGTTCAATTAAGCCTAATCGAAAGAATACCCAGAGTGAGCATGCCACAAAGCAGATACTCAAACCATTGAGCCTAAGATATAATATTGAAGATTCAGTTAGGGCAAACCTTATCTTTCACCATATTATTATGAGCGTCAGTATTGAGCATTATTACAGAGTAAGCAAGAACGTAGGCTGTATCTGCACTGCTGAAAGAACTAGGGTTGCATTTACAAAAGCGCTCAGCAAATTTCTCCATAATGCGATCAATTTTCTGTGCCTCACCAGGCAACCTAAAGCCCTGAAGAAAAAACCGTATAGCTTCACCAAAGTCCATCCCTTTGAAGTTAAAGGAATCTACATAAGCATGCATAACTTTTAGAGAAAAATCTTCCCTTTCCCCCAAATAGTCACCAATCTTGGCCTCGTCAAGGCCACCAGTGTTCTTCAGGAACAGAGCAACTTCTTCTGGAGAACTACCAATTTTTTTGTTGCTTATCAAGAATTCAATACCCTTGGAAGGTTTTCTATTAAAAAGTGATATACCTTTCTGCATTTAACACAGAAAAAGCATCAGCACATGATATGGAAATATGAAGCTTAAGAAGATGAGATTATGCATGAATTGAATCCATAATTGGAGCATGAAGGGAGATAAAAAAAAAAGAATTTACAGACACAACACAGGTATGTTTTTCGTGTAAAATCAAGCAGTTGTTTCTCAATTCTATGTATAAGATGATATTTAGCAATATGACAATATAACAATTTGTCATCCACAGAAGGCAGATAATAACAACCTGAAGCTCAGCTTTATATGCCCGGCGCTGCTCTAATGTGGCAGCATCTGAGAATTCAGAATTTATATCGGGATGTAGCTCAACATCAGAAGCGTTTCCTTCTTCTCCATTCAGAGTTAGCTGACTCTCTCCTAAACTAGTGCTTTCAGGGCTCTTTACAAGATTCAAGTCTCCTGGCCTTATCTGCTGGTCCATCCAAGCTCCCATTGACTTAATGATGCTGACCAAGCACTTCACAGATTCATGTCGGAAAGTAATATCTTGTGCTGGAGACAAAGATGTGGTCGACCCCGTAGGTGGTCCCAAAGCAGTTTTCAGAAGGCCATTGACTATCCTGCAAATATCTAAGGAATTATAAGTGTTTAAATACTAAAACAAGATACAGAAATCAAGTATGGATAAATAAAGGAATAAAAGCATACTGTGGACCCTGAATACGATTTATCTATTGGAAAGATACTGCTCCAAGTCTGCCATATAAACAAACTACTCAAAATATGCAGGGAAAATGGTTTGACCCTAAAACCCATGCTACGGTTTCCAACCATGCCATTCTCCTCCAAACAATTACATAAAAGGTATCCGAACAATTTCTAATCTTCCTAACTCACATAGAAAGTGTTCCAACAAACCAAATCTTACACCAAACACACTCAAACAATTAACCCTCCCCAACGGCCCTGTACCCAAAAACTACAATTAGCTTAATTTTATACGATTCTCTAGAGTACTCCTTGAACTTAATCAGCTGCAATCTACCACACCCTAGAAGGAAATAAGACTACAGAGTATATGTAAACTATGCACTGCCTTTCTATTCCTCAACATGTTTAGCTACTTAGTTGTTCAGTTCCTCTGTTATTGCTAATTTCAGTTAAGTGTTTGTTAGAGAAAGCTTATATTTACTGTGTCTGGCTGTTATTATATTTGTCTTCTGCTGCATTCTTTCGCATGGTTTCTGTTGTATTTACCTATCTTTAGTCTAGAACAGTTTATTGCAAATTCTAGTAGCTTCTGTTGGTTAAAATATGTTAGAATCAGTTACTAACTAACTGACAGTTAGATTCAGTTACTCAACTGATGAACCTTAAAACAAAACAGAGGTTCAAACACAGTGTCTCAATTTACAATTGAATAAAATTTCAGATACTTGTTCTACACTCATCCAATTCTCTCTGTTTCCTTTCATTTACCCCACACTGTTTCTTACTTTCTTTCTTTTTTCTGTCACTTCATAGGAAATCACAATCACAACCGATACAATACAGCGTTTTTTTTTTCTTTCTATCAAGGAATCTGCATAAACAGGGCTATTTTCAATTTATCTTTTCTGAAATCAAGTTTAGTTATCATCTGAGCTTTGTGAAGTACTTGTCCCACTGTTTTTGAAAAGTGATCATTGTCAAGAGATAATAACGGCAAAATATTACAAAAGTGTGATACCTTTCAAATATGTTTGAAGCATCCACATCACAATCATAATTGACAAAAATGTCAATAATAATCTGAGGATCTTGAGATAATTTGTCCAATAAGTTCAGGACGGTCATTTTCTGCAGAAAACTGGGCTGAAGAACATTCTCAAGTACTCGGAGGATAAGCATGGGAAAAAACATGCCGATTTCTTTTTTCAAGCCTGATCTAAATTTTGATAACAAGTTCATGAAAATGGAACACTGAAGCTGAAAAATGGCCATTGCTGAAAGGGCGCTGTTCTTTAATAACGACAAGCAAAGATACTGCTTGATGCCATTGAGAAACCTGCACCATGTAAAAGAAAATATAGATGACAGTAATATTAATCAAAATCAATTATTATATAGAAAAAGAAAGATCTTGGGGGAAATAGCCTTTTTTGTGTGTGAATTTCATTATACACCTTAAGTGTTATTTATCTTAGCACAAAATAAATAAATATATTTTATAACTAGGGTAGGATAAAATAGGGACAGAAACTTCAAGATGCAACAAGTAGTGAGAGATACAAAGCTGTAGCAAGGCAGCACAGTCTCTCTTTATATAATAATAAATTACACCTCCCTTAAAGTACAAACATGTGCTGATCTTGTAACAAGTTTACCAGCAAAGAGATTTTCTAAGACATATGAGTATTCCACTCCGACCAAACACACCAAATGACTACTGACTACATATGTAACAATTTCAACCAAATGCATTGTCTGTTTTTATGTTTTTTTTTTACCAAGAAAACCAAAGTCGTTCCAGAGTGAAGGACATATCAAGTACTCTCCAGGAACGACAAAAAGATTGTTCCAAAGAAAAGCAGGGGCCTTATAATTTAAGAGCTATGGATCTGCATTCTGCACCAAATCAATTGTTTAATTAAACATGTTAACATGGAGGTTTGGGACACAGAGAAATGGCCCTGTGGCTTTGAGATGTTTAATTAAACATGTTAACATGGAAGGTTTACAACAAAACATTCCACAATAGTTCAAAGTTCAAACACAATTGGTCGCAATTCACTAGTATCTCTATAAACTCCAAAACAAAAATGAAAGTCCAGATTTAAAAAGAAGAAGTGAATAGAATTGTGAGTTGACAGTGTCTGAATCATGCCTACAGTAGATATTAAAATAAGTAGATTCAAAGTGAAGAGTAAGATAGTACTTGCCTCTCATTGATGCGCCATATTGAGCTGCCATTATCCATGACAACGTTAAGGAGCTCCAAGGACAAAATCTTGCCTCTTAAGAGGATACGGTCGTCAGGGTGTTGTTGAGATGAGAATTTCATGGACAATTTGCACAAGTTTTTAAAAAGAAGAAAACCATCATCCCTTATTTTACTACTACTACTTCCAACATCGGGTCCAGGTTGAGTGGTATCATCCACTTGTTTGGACGTTGACACGGGTGGAGAAGAATTGGGTATTTCCGTAGAGGATGATATGTTGAGAGGAACACCACCCTGAGTGGCCTCGATGACCTCATTGATAAAATTTTGGGAAAAATGTATGGAATTACCCTCGTTCAAATTCTTATCGGTGAATTCCAAGAGTTCATTAACAGAAACTCTTTTAACGGATACATCCATGGAGTCTTCCTCGACTCTGGTGAAAACAATGGTGACGATCTGGGCAAGAACCGACTTAGCACAGATCTGATTGGTTCCGTTAACTCCACCGAGGTAGACATTATAACAAGTTCTAACAATCTGAACGAGACAATCTCCACGGATGAGAATGCAAGGGGATCTAACAGCTGAAAGAAGGACTCTGAGGACGCCCAACTCGATTGACTCCTCGCCAAGGCCACCCGATTTACAGATGGCATCGATGATATTGAAGAACAAGTGTGAATCGATGATCTCGCCGCGGACAAGACCTAGAGAGAGAAGCTTAAAGGTACATTCGAGAGCAGGTTCAACAACCTTAGCGTAAGAGGAGTCAAGGGCGAGGAAGAGAGGTTGAAGGACATATTCAGCATCGGAGGAAGGGATGCCTAAAAGAGGGGAATTGGAATTGGAATTGGAATCAGAATCATCGCATTCGGAGAGAGATTCGAGCTTGTCGATGGTGGATTTGCAGGAAGAAACAAGTTGAGAATGCTTACGCCATGCGGCATTCTTGATGATCTTATCGAGTGATGGACCCACCACTCTGCCACACCGTGAAGGACCTCCCAGGGATTGCGATGCCGACATTTTCAACGATCGATCAGTAGTAGATTGGATCATACAAAATTCAATTCACAAAAATAAACCTAAACGCATTCTATTCTAATTCTTCAGCTCGATATTTCAATTCATTAGCGACCGTGCATGGAGCATAATTAATCCACTGCTCCGTCATTTGCCTCCTCCTCAGCATACGTTTCTGCGCAAATAAATATGTCCCAAAATATTAATTTTTTTTTTTTTTGCCAAGTTAAAGGATTAAAAAAAGTTGATAATAGTTTTTTTTTTTTTTACAAATTAAAAACGATATTCATTCATTCAAATTGATATAATACATCACATACAATAACATGATCAACATCGCTAAAAATGTAAAGAGTGAATCTGCGAACAAACTCGCAACACCCAAGTTAATAGCATACAACGGCAAAATGTCTACAAATAATATGATAAAATTTAAATCACTAGAATACTCATGCTTCCAGATCTGCAATCTTGACGTCCAAATCATTGATTGAATCTGTGATTGACTGAAGTTAATCTTTCAATAGGAACCAAACAAACACTACTACAAGACGCGAAATCATACAACGCTGCACTCAGACGACGAAATCACGAAAAAAAAAAACACAAAAAAAAACTTGATATATGTGAAAATCACTTATTTAGATTGAAAGAAAGGGCAAAAAAGATGCAGATGGGTGATTTTAGGTCAAAAAAACGACCTAAAACCACAACTCCTCGATAAGTGAAAGAGAAAATGAGCTTCGATCTATGCTCTTCTTGAGGAGAGAGTATGTTGTTAATTAGAACAAAAACATAATTTTTGTCATATAGTTGATAACAGTATTAAATTTGCTTGTAATTATTGCTTTTATAATTTTATCTTCTAAAAGAAAGACTTGGTTTTTTTTATGACTTAAAACAAAACGTAAGAAAAGAAAAAGATGAGAAAAGATACGCTAAGTGTCGAAGGCATCCTCACACCATTGATCGAAGAGGTTAGATGGTGGAGAGAATCATGTAGTGACACCCATAGCAGAAGAATTCTCATATTTTGTCAACCAATCACCATTACGATTAGCTTCTCCTGATGTAGGGCCATATTTTTGGCATGATCGATCAAACTGGTAGTCCTAAGAAGTAATGAACTATATGCATGAATTTGTAACCCTTTTTTTTCAACAATTGAATAGCCCGAGGGTTATCTAATTATTATGATTACCCTTGAATGCCCGTTGGAGCATAAGAGTGATACCATGATAAATTGTAAAAAGCTCAGCGAATAGCACATCACCCTAACCATCATTGAAGGATAAACCAGCAAGTCATATACCTTTCTCATCCTGAATAAGAGCACCAACACTAATCCCTCCATGAGAGTTGCAACTTCCATCATCATTCAATTTCTCAAGACATGTTTGTGAAGGTTGTCATCGCACCTCCTTCCTGATGTTATCATTTGTTCCTTTGCCAAGAAGACAACGATTTATATCCTCATGCAAGGTATGAATGTATCTAAGCACATAATGCTTCTTCCATTGGTTGTCACCTAGGATTATATTATTTCCCCATCTTCACACCCACCACTAGGAAGATAGAAAGACATAAGGAGGTTGAGATTTAAGACCTTCCTTTATCCAATGTTTAGACGTGGATGTTGAGAAGAAGTGTCGAGTATACCCGATAGGAATGGTTGTACATAAGTCTCAAGTAAAGTGACAATCCCTTAATCAATGTAGCACATCTTCATTAGTTATGAAGCAATCACCACATAGAGCACTAGTTGTAAGATTACACCTTCTTCGAACACTGTTATCAGGGAGTGCTTCGTGGAGGCGGAACCAACTAAAATGTTGATTTTTGCATGCGCCTAAATTCTCTAAACCCATTTCCTATCATATGTCGTGTTCCAAGTTTTATTGCAAGCCAGCAACCACTTATAGCCAAATTTACATGCAGAAACCCTTGTCTTAGAGTCATTTCATATCCACATGTAATGTCGCTCTTCATTATAAGGAACAGAAGGAGGGTGTTGATCAACATAATGAACAATATCAGAAGGCATGTTAGTCAATAAAACATTCCAATTCCAACAACCATTCAAACCAACCTCCCTGAGCGTTAGACGAGTACATGAGATGTTGACAAAATCAACCTTGTGACAGAATCTCCATATCCTAAAGGAATCAGAAAACCATAATAAAGAATTTCCATCGTTCATAGGATAACCAAACCCTTTTATAAGATTTTGGCTGCCTTCAATATACTTTTCCAAACCATTGAAGGGTTTCTCGTTGTTTCATTGCTCCATAAAGATCCATGCTTATACATTTTTCACTCAACAAGCACACCCATAGTTTGTTCTTATCATGTAACGGGCTCCACACCAATTTTCCAAGTAAGGCTAAAATAGTGTTTTCAGTATCTTTAATAGCGAACCATGTAGTACCCTAATTTTGTCCAAATCTTTTCTTCAAAAAAAGTCAACACCAAAAAAAAAGTCTTTTATTTTCTTCTTTTTAAAAAAAATAATAAAAAATAGGTTTTATTATTATTTATTTATCTTTCTTTATTATTATTGTTATTATTATTATTATTATTATTATTATTATTATTATTATTATTATATTTTGTTTGTCTCAAAAAAAAAGAAAGAAACATGTGCAAGCAAAAACAAAGTCAAGTTGCATGCCAACACCTCCTCCTTGTCGTGTTATTCCTTTTCTTCTTTGTCAAGAAAGTCAAGGAAAGCTGCAAAGCTTTTCCCTGTTTTTTCCAGCATCCACCTTGTCATTTTCTTCCTTTTTGCTTTATCAAAACCAGTCAAAGTAAGCTGCAAACTGCTGCCCCTGTTTCTCTACTGCTGCCCTTGTTCCAGCACTTCTTCCTTTTTATTTTCTATGTTGCTGCCCCTGTGTGCAGCGCCCCTTCTTCCTTGTTTTCTCCCAACCTCTGCACAGGACAGCACCCTTCCTTTCCTGTTTTTTCTTCCCCAAATCTTCAAAGATCAATCCCAAAAGCACCACAAGTTGCAAACAGCACCATGTTTTTCCATTTTTCCATCAACTTCTGTCAGAACTCAGCCCCTAGTTGTGCAGAATTAACCAAAGTCTTCACCAAGATCACAAGGCAAGGTCACTTCCTTCCCTTTTCATTAAATGTTAACCAAAGTCTTGGTCATAGCACACAAAAAGGTCTAGCTTTCAAGGGATTTTCATGATTACAAATGACCACAAATTTGCCTATATAAGAGGCACGAAAATCACAAAGAAGAGAGGAATTTTGAGAGCAGCAACAGAACCACAAAACAGCAAGAATTCATATCAAAACCCTTGAAAAGAAAGAGCACTGTTTTTTTGTTTTCTTCTTTACAAGCCACCACAACAAATCAAATAACCAAACAGCCACTAAACCACAAAGAAACATCATACAAAGAGAGAAGATAGTAGCAAAACACCTTTGTTGTTATTGTTCATCTTCTCCACCACTTCCATCTTCAAGAAACCACAATCATCCAAAAGCCCTTTTCATTTTCTTGTATCTAAAGCTTTGGCTAGGAATTCGTAAGTATCTTGAACCTTTTATCTCTGTTTTCACAGTTTGTTTAAGTTTTCTGCAAAAAATACATTTTTCATCACAAAACTCTGTTCTGCTGTTCCTGCATTTATTTTTTCTGCATTTTAGTAATCTTTAACTCATTTTTGCACTAAAAACATCTTTCAAAAACCCCAAAAAAATCACAAAGTTTACAAATCACCAAAACAGAAGTGGTTTACTTCTTTTTCTTATTGTTTTCGAACGTTTTTTTACCTCTGAGGTTCTGAATCAGAATCAGAAGCAGCTTCTGAACAGTACTTCAGAAGCAGCTTCTGAACAGTACTTCAGAAGCAGCTTCTGAACAGTGCTTCTGAACCCCAGAGTCTGAACAGTGTGTCTGATGGTCAACAAAAGTCAGCGTCTGAACAGTGTGTCTGATGGTCAACAAAAGTCAGCGTCTGATGGTCAACAAAAAGTCAGCGTCTGAACAGTGCTTCTGAAAGCAGCTTCTGAACAGTGCTTCTGAAGCTGTGCATTTTGCATTCTGAAGTCAGTTCCTGCTTCTGAAGGTTCAGAACCTGGGCTGAAACTCATAGGGGTTGTTTACTCATTTCTCTTCAAAAATACAAAAAACATAAAAAAAAACAATTTTTTCTTTTTTGTGTGAGTGAAAAAGAAAAACTTGGGTAGACACCCGATGCTTCCCCGAATATTCGGAAACGAGGTAGACACTTCGCTTTCGGTTGAATATTCGTCCTCCGTTTAAAATCAATCTCAACCCACCAAACTAATTTTTGGCCCCCCGTGGTCAATTAAAATTCAAATCTCTTTTCACAAAAGCACGATGTTTTTATCAATTCTAACGCGATACAAACAAACGCTTAAGTCTCCCACGCGCGAGCATACAAGCTACGTTTAACCGCTAGAATACGATCAAAAACATCGTTATTTAAAATCAACCAACAAACAAACGTGTTCTACCAAAGAACTACGTAGCTTTGAATTCTCCATCGCACCAGGAGATACGTAGGAGCAAGATCAAACTCTTGTCAAGCACACTAACAAAAAAAAAACTCATTTTTTGTCCTTAAATCTTTTCTCATTTTGTTCTTTTATTTATTCTTTACAAACATTTGGCATGAAACTAACACAATTAAACGCTAAGCTAACTAACGGTTCCCGTTGAGTACAACGGATGTGAGGGGTGCTAATACCTTTCCCTTGCATAACTGATTCCTGAACCCCCGAAATTTGGTCGTAATGACCTTGTTCTCGTTCTCAAAGGGTTTATCGACGTTCCCCTTTTCAAAAACAAAACTTCGGTGGCAACTTTACTGTTTGAGCGAGCGCTTTCCGCTCGCACATTTTTCCCGCCGCTTCAGCTGGCGACTTCATTGGGGAAACGTTGTTAGAGAATCAACCCCAGTTAGTTGGTTTAGCTTTTTAGTGTTAGTTTTTTGCCTTAAATGTTTGTTTATTTTTGGTCTTTTTCACTTTATTTTATTTCCGCTTTATTTTTCGCCTTTTATGATATTGTGTTTTTGTATCGGGGTTGTGATGTTCAAAAACACTTTTGAGTGGAGATATGCACCCGAGTTTGAAAAAAACCTAGGCTTAGGATGGTGGTTGTGTAGTATTGGCTTTCGAGATAGACATCTCGTTCAGTCAATATGAAGACCCCGCTTAGAGATGGTCCTCTTCGTGAAAGGTTGTCATATAATGGTTAACCCGTTATCATGGCAAAATTCCGAATTGGACCCCTAACTCTAAGAACCTTCTTCTTAGCACCTTTTCAAAATTTGGTGTTTGTATTGACTTTCGAGGTAGACATCTCGTTTTGGTTAGTACAAACCTCACCTAGAGGAGACGCACTCGTGAAAGGTTGTCATATAATGGTTAACCCGTTATTATGGCAAAATTCTGAGATGCATCCATGACTCTAGGTACTCCTAACTCAAAAACCTTAGAACTACCTTTGGTGAGAACCTTGATATAGAAAGCACATAGAGCTAAGCCCCAGTAGGGAGCCTTCCCTTTAAGTTTTATTTCCCAATTATCCATACCCACATAAAGCATACATGCATTGCATCCACATGCATAAAATCATTTTTTTAATATACAAGTTTGTTTTAGGGAATTGAAAAGGCAAAGTGTGTTGCTAATGTCTAACAAATTGAACATGGGCTCCGAGAAAAGAAGAACTTTGTCATTAAAAGTTGAGCTCCCGGATCTAAAAAGTCTTAGAGATTTGAGTACCGAGTTAACAGCAATTCCAAAGAGTGCCTTTATCTTCAAGTATGGCAACATCCTTAATCTCTTGTTCACTAATGTTCGGGCAGACGCTATCACATCATTAGCACAGTTCTACGACCCCCCAATGAGAAGTTTCCTATTCCAAGACTTCCAATTAGCACCCACACTTGAAGAATTCGAAAGGATTATGGGCATTCCTCCAAAAGGCAAGGGTCCGTATGTAGAAATTGGCCATCCTCCAAAAGTTGAAAAATTGGTTGAAGCTCTAAACATTGAAGTGTCCGGGTTTGCTAGCAATGTGAAGACTAGAGGGAAAGCTCCCGGTTTTCTCCGATGTTATCTAGAGAAAAAGGCTCGTGAGTTTGCTGCGTCCCGAGATATGAAGTCATTCAACAACGTGCTAGCCCTCCTTATTTATGGTTTGGTACTATTCCCATCAACTGAAAACTTTGTTGATTTTGCCGCAATCAGTGTCTTTTGGGCTGTCCTTACAAAGGACAAAGATCCAGTTCCTGCACTCTTGGCCAATGTGTACTATACTCTCCACATGCGTCACGAGAAGCTAGGTGGCAATATTGTCTGTTGTTTTCCTTTACTCTATCATTGGTTCACATCTCACATGTGCATGGACCAATCACAGATGAACAAGATGGATAAGTATGAATGGTCTCAATTTTTGGCATCCCTTATCGAAAACATGATCTGTTGGTATCCAAGGAAGCTCGACATCAAAGAAATCATCATCAGTTGTGGGGAGTTCCCAAATGTGCCACTCATAGGGTCCAAAGCATGCATAAACTACAATCCAATTTTGTCTCTAAGACAATTGGGACGTCCTATGTGGGAGAAGCCCGAAGAGAAATCCTTGGAATGTCTAGTGTTACATGACTTGGGTGCTAATGACCCTGTGATGTTACAAAAAATTATTCGAGCTTGGGGAAATGTTAACAAGAAGGGAATTGATTGGAAACGCAAGGTTGGCGCTACCAAAGAGACTTACCGACAATGGGTCAAAGAGAGAGTCCAAGAGGTGAAACTACCATTCATTGTCAAAGCCCCTATTCCACCTAGGTCCCCCGAACCTGTTCCTATCTCAATAGAGGAAGCAGATGAGCTCAAAGCAACCATTGCACAGCTCAACAAAGGGAAAGAGGAATTGCAAGCTATTCTACTCAAAACTACTCAAGAAAATTGTGAGCTGAAAAGGGAAAGAATCCAAAAAGACAAGATCGTTGAGAGTAGCAACAAAAGGCTAAGGCTTGAAGAGGATGAAAAGCGCAAGGTGCAAGGTTGCTTGGGAGGAGCAAATTCTCAGCTCAAACATAAGAACCAAGAGCGGGATGAACTCTTAGGTAGAGCCCACGAGCTGAGGGAGCTATGGAAAAGATCTCAGGTTGAGAGGGGGAAGCTAAAAGAAGAGCTGGAGAATGCAAAACAACAGCTCAAGAGCATGGCGAATGAATATGAGGGATTTGTGTTGAATGAGAGGCTGCAAAAGGAAGCATTGGAAAGAGCACTTGTGAGGAGTCAATTGGAATTAAAAAGGGAACAAGAGTATTTGGAAGAATTCCAGAAGTTCAATGACTATCAAGGAGAGGTTTGTGAAGACCTCAAAAGAGAAAATGAGAGGTGGGAACATCGCTTTATGAACTTGGTTAATTCGGTTGAAAACGGAACTCTTTTCCAAGTACTCCGTGACGAGGGTGTGCATTGGAATAATATGTTCTTAAGACTAGCAAAGTTGGCCAATGATGTGATTGAAACCATCCCTACGAAGTTGGAAGCAGCTGACGTGGCAATGCATCCATTGAACACTCCTTCTGAAGTCATTATTTTTGTTGAATTTTGTAAGACTGTGATAAGAGACTTTAGAGAGGAGATTGAGGCAATCTAAAAAAATTGTAACCTGCCTATTTGTATGACTCCCTGATCATTAATGAAAAATCCTTATTTCTTTTTTTGTTATCTTTGTTTCTCTTTATCTCAATGCCTTTACAATTGGAAGATACTTGCAGGAGCACCAAAAGCCTTGCAGTTCCCTAAAATTTAATCATAACAAAAAAAAAACTTTTTCATGCATTTGCATTAACATCATCCATAACATGCATACATTCGTTTTCATACCCAAAACTCATTCCCCTTCTTATTACCAGGAATTCCTACAATCCAAACTGATTCATCGGCATTCACACTACACCCGAAGCAACGCACGGAGGATCATGGATAACTTGGAGCAAAATCAGAATCTTTTGAGAGGGAGGTTGATGTGATGAAAGAAAAAATGGATCAGCTGCTAGAGCTCATGCAAGCTCTGTCCAACAGGGAAAACAACCCTCGCCCAACCAAAAATACGGCCAATGTATCATGGCCCCCGTACGGTCTTCCTCATGGTTATACCCCACCTGAAGGTGATAGCCTTGTTCCACCTCCACAACCACAGATTACTATACCAATTAGGAACGAGGAGCATTATCCCCCAGGGAATTTCACCACTCAAAATGAGAATGTCTCTCATGCTATGGAAGATACCCAGCTTAGGCGTTCTGCTCCCAATAATACCCATCAAGACAGCGAGTCCACTCAAATGTATCGTGTCTTAGAGGAGAGGCTGAAGGTTGTTGAAGGATTCAGCGCATATGGGTACAATGCCTTGGACATGTGTTTGGTTCCCGACGTGGTTATTCCTCCAAAGTTCAAAGTACCAGACTTTGAGAGGTATAAAGGTATTCAATGCCCCAGAAATCACTTGAGGATGTTTTGTAGGAAGATGGCTGCCTACCCTACAAATGAGAAGCTGATGATCCATGTGTTCCAGGATAGTTTAAGCGGAGCATCTTTGGATTGGTACATGCAGTTGGAGCGCACCCATGTCCAAACATGGAAAGACTTGGCTGATGCTTTTTTGAAGCAATACAAGTATAACTTGGATATGGCTCCCAATCGGATGCAGTTACAAAACCTTATTCAAAGGAGTAACGAATCCTTCAAAGAGTACGCTCAGAGATGGAGAGAATTGACATCTCGTGTGCAACCACCGCTGTTGGAAAGAGAGCTGGTTGACACCTTCATGGGCACACTACAAGGCCCATACTATGATAAAATGGTAGGAAGTACATCATCAGGCTTCTCTGACCTGGTCATAATCGGTGAACGAGTGGAAGATGGATTGAAGAGGGGAAAAATTCAAGGCCCTCTTGATACTCAAAGTGGAGCCAAGAGATCCCCCAATAACTATTAGAGGAAGAAAGAAGGGGAGACAAACACTGTTTTGGTAGGACCACCTCGGGCACCCTCAACTCAGATGCCTCACTACCATTATCCTTACGTGGCAGCAGTAGCTCAGGGGCAATACCCATATCAAGTAAGCCCTACGACTCCACCTCAACAACCGGCAATAATGCCTCAGCAAAATCAGCAGCAACAACGAAACGTGTACCCACCAAGGAATCAAACAGGCCCAAGGAATAACTATAAAAGCATGCAGTTTGATCTCATGCCTATGCCCTACGGTCAAATCCTGCCTTACGTAATCCCGAAAGGGATGGTCGAGCCAAGACCGCTACAACCTGTAATGCCACCATATCCACCTACTTATGATGCAAATGCTAGATGTGAGTACCATGCGGGATCACTGGGGCACAACATCGAAAGATGTAAAGCTTTCAAGTACAAAGTCCAAGAACTCATTAACCGGAAGTTGGTGTCTTTCAAGGAAGAAACCCTGAATGTGAAAAATAATCCATTGCTGGGACATGTGGGTCCATCTATGAACACAGTGGAAGAACTCGAAAACATTGGCCCGATCAAAGAGGTGATTAATGTAAAGACTCCTATGTCGGTGGTACGAGAGAAGTTGATTGGTTATGACTTGTTTGAGGAAATGCATGCCAGTTGTGAAGCCTGTGTGATAAATCCGAGCGAATGTGAAAAGATGAAGAAATGCCTTCTGAAGGTGAAAAAAACACACAAGAAGATGGGGTTGAATTGTGTGGGCTGTTTCTTTTCTTTCTCAAAACTTATGGTTAAGTTCAGAATCAAATTCTGAATCTTTTTCAGAGTGTTATAGCAGCGGATAAAGTAAATGAGAGAAAGGAAAAGATAGACACAATGGTTTTTATACTAGTTCCTTCCACAAACCGGAAGTAGTCTAGTACCCCTGTTACTTACAGGAAATTTGAACTATAATCAACTGATTACAATTGCTCAAAACACAAAGTTAAGAGACTTCCAATGCTCAAGCACTTAGCAAGAGACTTCTATGCTCAAAACACAAAGTTAAGAGACTTCTATGCTCAAACACTTAGTAAGAGACTTCCCTGCTCAAGACACACAGTCAAGAGACCTCTAGTTGCTCAATACACAAAGTAAAGAGACTTCTGGTTGCTCAGCACGCATGCTGAGACTTGAATCAAACTGATTTACAAAGAAATTAAGTTTGAGTTGAACACTTGATAAAATATCAGAGGTGTTCACAAAATACAACTCAGGTTTAAGACTCTAAACTTAAGAAATTCTAAGATTATAAGTTTGTAAGAATTTCTAAGAGTTTTGGTGACTTTCGTATTTTTGACAGCAAAACAGAGCATAGATTTCAGTCTTTAGTTTCTTGAGTCTTAACAATTTTCTTCTTCAAATCTTCACCCTTTTATAGAGGATAAAAGAGCTGTTGAGAATTGCCCAGAAAACCAGCAAAGAGCCGTTGCAAAGAGAGCTAGGTCCAGCTGAAATTGTGTGCCAAACTGAGCAGAAAACAGAGCACGCAATATTTGAATTTGTTTCCTTAAAAGCTGGAGAATGTTTCTTTGAAGGAGGCAACTGTTTCATTGAGTTGTTCTGACAGTGCAGACATTAAATGCAGACAGTGACAGTTGCTTTTTCTTCACACTCAGACTTCAGAAGCTTCTTCAGACACTGTTCATTAGAAGCTCTCTTCAGAAGCAGGTCTTCAGACGCACCTTTCAGAAGCACTGTTCATCAGACGCACTTCTTTAGACGTTGACTTTTGTTGACCTTCAGACTCAACCTTCAGACGTTGACTTCTGTTGACCTTCAGACTCAGCCTTCAGACGTTGCTTCTGTTGACCTTCAGACTCAGTCTTCAGACGCTGTCTTCAGAAGAACTTCTTCAGACTCAGTCTTCAGAAGCTGCTTTCAGACTCAGTCTTGCTTCATACTTGCAACATAGGTTTCTTGCTTTCCTTCTTGCTCTTAGCTTGTTCTTCCATAACCAGTATTAATTACCAAACATTAAGAACATGGTTCTGCACACTTAGAATCAAGCATTAGCAATTCCAATTTTCTTTTTAACACTTTGTTATCATCAAAACCCAAAAGAGAGTTGTTCATACATTTTGTTCCAACAATCTCCCCCTTTTTGATGATGACAAAAATAAGTATTAATAGAAAATTGTTGTTAATTTAATTAACAAGTTAACTGCAGGGTGTGAGGTTTGCAAGCTCCCCCTGAGTCTGATCCAGGTTAATTAAATTCAGTTTAGATCAAAAAGATGAGAATTTCAGAATTGTTGTTTAACTTTAATCAACAAGCTGACTTCAGGATGAGGTTTGCAAGCTCCCCCTAAGTCTGATAATTCTCAAGGTGAGGTTTGCAAGCTCCCCTTGATTCTTATCCAAGTTAATTAAATTCAACTTAAAACAATAAGATGAAATTATCACTCAGAATTATAAATAACAAGTTGACTTCAAGGTATGAGGTTTGTAAGCTCTCCCCCTAAGTCTGATAATCCACAGGATGAGGTTTGTAAGCTCCCTGAGTCTTATCCAAGTTATTTAAATTCATTTTAACTCAATAAAGAGTAATGTATATCTCACAAAAATTAAGCAGAGGCTAAGAGATATAAATTGTTCTCATAAGTTAATTTTAATCAGAAATTAACTTATGTTCTGAGCTCAGGAGCCTTGTTGGAACAAAATGTATGAACAACTCTCTTTTGGGTTTTGATGATAACAAAGTGTTAAAAAGAAAATTGGAATTGCTAAGGCTTTGTTCTAAGTGTGCAGAACCACGTTCTTAATGTTGGTAATTAATATTGGTTTTGGAAGAACAAGCTAAGAGCAAGAACGAAAGCATTGAAGCAGCTTCTGAAGGCAGAGTCTGAAGACTGCGTCTGAAGGGTGCTTCTGAAGGCTGAGTCTGAAGGTCAACAGAAGTCAACATCTGAAGGCTGAGTCTGAAGGTCAACGAAAGTCAACGTCTGAAGGCTGAGTCTGAAGGTCAACAAAAGTCAACGTCTGAAGAAGTGCGTCTGATGAACAGTGCTTCTGAAGGGTGAGTCTGAAGACCTGCTTCTGAAGTGTTGTTCCTGAAGAAGCTTCTGAAGTCTGAGTTCTTTAAGGAAAAGCAATTGTCTCTGTCAGCATTTAATGCCTGCAATGTTAGAACAGCTCAATGGAATTGTTGCCTCCTTTAGAGAAACATTCTCCAGCTTTTAAGGGAATTATTCAAACTTTGTGTGCTCTGTTTTTACGCACACAAACTCAGCTGGACCTAGCCTCTCTTTGAAACGGCTCTTTGCTAAGATTTCTGCAAAACTCAACAGCTCTTTTATTCTCTATAAAAGGGTGAAGTTTTGAAGAAGAATTGCCAAGACTCTGTACAGAAAAACAACACTGCAAAAATCCAGAAAGCTTACTCTGTTTTTACGTGTCTGTCACAAAACTCTTAGGAATTATTTCAAACTTGTTTATCTTAGAATTCTTAAGTGTAGAGTCTCAATTGAGTTGTATTTTGTGAACACCTCTGATATTTGATCAAGTGTTCAACACAAACTTATTTTCTGTTGTAAAATCAGTTTGAAACCAAAGTCTCAAGCCTGCGTGCTGAGCAACCAGAAGTCTCTTTACTTTGTGTATTGAGCAATTAGAAGTCTCTTAGCTTTGTGCTTTGAGCAGGGAAGTCTCTTGACTTTGTGTCTTGAGCATTGGAAGTCTCTGAAGTGGAAATAATAGTCACAAGAAAGGGGGGGTTTGAATTGTGACCCTTTTTAAATTTAACAGAATTTTATAGTGGTTCACCCAATGTGGGTTAGTCCACTCCTCACAATCTTGTGAGATTTTCCACTATGATGCTTGAGATAACCTCTCAAATCCTGCACCGTACAATCTTGTTCCCTTGGAACGATTACAACCTGTATTCTCTAAGCCTCAGCAGGCTCTCCACTTTCTGTGCTAAGTCACACCAGACCTTGCACTATGTTACTCAACCTAGACTTTAATACCCTTAAAACTAGATGAGATTTGCTCTTTACAATTGATTGGAGTTTTGAAGAGATGTTGTCAAGATGAAGACAATCATAAGAGAAGAAAGGAGGGAGAAATTATCTTTAACAAGATAAAAGAGAATTGATTTACACTTTTAGAGACAATTTGAAATCTCAGTGATGATCAATTCGAAATGCTAAAGCTTCAAACACTTTTGAAATTCTGGCCAGGCAATACTTAAGAGAAAACAGGTTCTGAACCTAACAGGTTCTGAACAGCACGCAGGGCACAATAGTTTGCAAAACAGAGCACAAACACAAACACACACAGGCAGCAAATTTAAAGTGCAGGAAAGTAAAAAGGCACAGAAATTTGTTAACCCAGTTCGGAGTAAACACCTCCTACTCTGGGGGATACCAATCCAGGAAGGAATTCCACTATAGGAATTAATCCTTATGACTCAAGACACTGACTCCCAGTTCCCAGCCTAAGCAATTAACTTCCTCCTAGTCTTGAATTCTACCCAACACGTTGAGTATTAGAGACCACTAACTTCCTATTCAAGTAACAAACCTGTTACTGAAACCCTTAATCAAAAACACTCAGTTTTTTAGAAAACTTCAAAAACACAACTTCATTCGTACCTAGAGGCTTAGAATGAATTACAACTCAATAACAATCCTAAACCAACTCAAAGCAAATGAGTGGCGTACAAAAATAAAGCAAAAGCTTAAAAACAACTAAGACTCAATTCTCTGATCTTAAACTCTATAAATCGTATCTTGAATAGCAGCAGCCCTCCTCTATTTATAGCCTTCAGTCTTGCAGAATAAAATAACAAACTAATCTTTCTGATTTGATTTGTTACTGAAATAAGATTGGTCCAATAATGTAACAAATAAAACTGTACTGAATCTTTTAAAGATTATATCAGGAAAATATGAATTTCATATCTTTGAACCAAATCTTCAATAAAATCTTCTCCAAATAAATCAACATTCTAGAAGCCATATGCGTGGATAAATCTTCAATAAACCTTGCAAAGATTCGCATAGAAAAACCTTGAAAATATCCAGCTTCTGATGAAGTCAACATAAGTCAACGCTGGCATCAGAACCTGAATTCAGCTTCTGAAGTGCTACAGAGCATTCAGCTTCTGATGACATTTTCAGCTTCTGAATGGCTTCAAAACACAAAACTTGCAACTGAAGAAATGTTTCAAATATGGAGATGCGTCTATTCAAAACTTTGGTTTTGCCAAAACATGCAGCCAACACCAAAAGACTCAACAACTTTTCATATGTTTTCTTGTATGCTTTGCAATGGTGTATGTAATGCTGAGCCTTTCACTTCTATTTATAGAGTTATTGGTCTCTTGTAGCCGTTGGAGGGTGACCAATGGTCTTGTGTCATGTGTCCTGGGCCCCACTGACTTTTACTTGAAAATCTGGGTGAACATTCTGAACTTCAGAATGTTGTTGTGTTCTTGAGAATACTTCAGAACGTTGTTGCATTCTTGATGATCTTCATCTGGGTTCATCATGTATGAATGAAGATATGAGTTTCTGGGTTCATCATATGCGTCTCATATGATTTTCTGGGCATTATCCATAAGCAGTGACTTTAACACATACATCAGAATGTTGCTGGATAATACTTTCCCAGATTTGCCTTGGAAACAGTGCAGGACAGATAAAGTGGAACTGTCACTTCATGCACATGCTTTAGGGGATTTTGCTGGTCTTGTACAGTACCAACTCCCTTATGTGTCAAAATCTTATTGATTCTGAATTGGAGATTGTAATCTTGCTTTTGCTTTACTTTTCCAACCACTCTATTGTTGCTGTCAGAATTAAAGCATGTGCTGTATTGAACTTTCTGAACTCCGAAAGTTCCTTTTGTTTTACTTAGGATGATTTGTAAGACTTCCATTTGATGTAATCAAATCCTAATAGTAAAACATCAATGAAGTGCAGTAATTTAAACATCTAGGATTATATTCCCTTTTGGAATATTCCTATCAATTCAATGTTCATAGTCTTAAATGAACATTGAATATCCTTTTTGACATTTATCTTGTAAATGCCTTTATTGCTTGATTGATCCATGCAAGTATGCTTTCCTGGACATTTATTTATGCCACGTGTGACTTGTATGTTTTTGATAGTGTTCTTGAATTTCTGGGCTTGTGTAAAAGTAGCCTTATGACAGACTTTCTGAACTGTGAACAAGCTTCTGAACTGTGTTCAGCTTCTGAACAATGTTCAGCTTCTGAACTGTGTACAAGCTTCTGAACTATGTTCAGCTTCTGAACTGTGTACAAGCTTCTGAACTGTGTTCAGCTTCTGAACTCTTCTGAACTGTGTTCAGCTTCTGAACTATGTTCAGCTTCTGAACTGTGTCCAACCTTCTGAACTCTTGTTCAACTTTCTGAACTTTGACAAAGTTCTTTCTTCTTAGTGGTCTTTGATTCTTTGTATCTTGGTATGGTTCATACTTTGTTCCTGTCTTAGTTAATCACTCAAGAACACATTAAATACCAAGAACTATCAAAGTCCATTAATCATTTAATCACCATAGATGTCTTTAATGATTTCTTGATCCAACGTCGAAATCTTTTTCTGCATATGATATGTTCATATCACATCTGTTCTTGTATGTTCTTGGTGTGGACGTTGAATTTTGGGTTTGCTCTAACGAACCTTCTGAGCAACCTTCTGAACAACCTTCTGAACTTCTTCTGGGTTCATACATATGACCTTCAAAATGTTTCTTCTGGGTTCCTTCTTTTTTGATGGTTGTACTTTATGCTGAACATTCTGATGTTCTTAAACATTCTAATGTTCTTCAATACTTTGAACCTTATGAAGGTTGTTTATTTATTCCCTTCAAAAACTACTTGAAGCATATAAATGAGAGATCATTTGTTTTGACAAACAAGATGATTCTTTCTTTGAAGTCCAAAAGAATATTTCTTTGCATCATTGCTTATAACCGATGACTTTAAATATTCTTGTTTATCCATGAAGTAATCCTTTAATATTTCTGGAAATATTCTGGGTTAATTGTTCATGATCATTATGAACTACATTCATATGAACATTCTGAACTCTGAACTTCTTATCCTTAGAAGCTTTAGAAGTGTGATACTTTGAGGAGGTTCTGAGACTCTTCCTAACTTGTATGCATATTTCCTTTTATCTTGTTTACTCATGGAGGATCTTCACATCATATAACATAAAACTCAATGTGAGTTTTGTCACATAACTTTAAGCACCTTCTTGTGTAGCTTGTGATGTAAGTTCTTCCATCATGATTCTTGAGCTATGTGTTGAGTATTTTGGTGTTGGCTGCATTGTTTGGCAAAACCAAGGTATTGAATAGAAGCATCTCCATATGTAGAACATTTCTTCAGTTGCAAGTTTTGTGTTTTGAAGTCATTCAGAAGCAGAAAATGCCATCAGAAGCTGAATGCACTGTAGCAGTTCAGAAGCTGATTTCAGGTTCTGAAGCCAGCGTTGACTTTTGTTGACCACATCAGAAGCTGGGTTTTCAGATTAGTTTTTGCGCGTATCTTGGGAGATTTAGCAAGGATTTATCTTTGTGTAAGTGCTTCTAGAATGCTGAATTATTTGGAGAAGATTTTATTAAAGATTTGGTTCAAAGATATGAAATTCGTATCTTCTGTTTTAAATCTTTCAAAGATACAAAACAGTTTTATTTGTTATTTGATTGGACCAATCTTATTTCAGTAACAAATCAATTCAGAAGATTTGTTTGTTATTTATGCTGCAAGGCTGAAGGCTATATAAGGAGGAGGGTTGTTGCTATTCAAGATACGAAATAATAGAGTTTAAGATCAGAGAATTGAGTCTTAGTATTTTAAGCTTTTAGCTTTATTGTGCACCACTCTGTTAGAGTTGGTTTAGGTGTTTGATTGAGTTGTAATTCATTCTAAGCCTCTAGGTACGAATGAAGTTGTGTTTTTGAAGTTTTCTGAAAAACAGAGTGTTTTTGATTAAGGGTTTCAAGTAGCTGGGTTTAGTTGCTTGAATAGGAAGTTAGTGGTCTCTAATACTCAACGTGTTGGGTAGAATTCAAGACTAGGAGGAAGTTAATTGCTTAGGCTGGGAACTGGGAGTCAGTGTCTTGAGTCATAAGGATTAATTCCTATAGTGGAATTCCTTCCTGGATTGGTATCCCCCAGAGTAGGAGGTGTTTACTCCGAACTGGGTTAACAAATTTCTGTGCCTTTTTTACTTTCCTGCACTTTAAATTTGCTGCCTGTGTGTGTTTGTGTTTGTGCTCTGTGTTGCAAACTATTGTGCCCTGCGTGTTGTTCAGAACCTGTTAGGTTCAGAACCTGATAACTCTGTTTGTCTCTTATCATTGCCTGGCCAGAATTTCAATTGGCATCAGAGCAGGCACCCTGCCTGTAATTTGGGTGAGATCCAGAGGACTTAATATCTGGCAAGCATGGATAGAGAAGGAGGATATGTCAATAGACCACCCCTACTAGATGGCACAAACTATGAGTATTGGAAGTCAAGGATGTGTGCTTTTCTAAAGTCTATTGACAGCAGGACTTGGAAAGCTGTGATTAAAGGCTGGGATCATCCTGTGTATACAGACAAAGATGGTAACAAGACTGAGGTTCTGAAGCCTGAGGAGGAATGGACCAAAGCTGAAGATGATCTGTCACTGGGAAATTCAAAAGCTTTGAATGCTATCTTTAATGGTGTTGATCAGAATATGTTCAGACTTATCAAACAATGTACTGTGGCTAAGGATGCTTGGGAAATTCTGAAAACCACTCATGAAGGAACTTCTAAGGTGAAGATGTCCAGATTGCAGCTGCTGACTACTAAGTTTGAGAATCTAAAGATGAAGGAAGATGAGAATATCCAGGATTTCTATATGAATGTACTTGATATGGCTAATTCCTTTGATTCTCTTGGGGAGAAGATGTCAGATGAGAAGCTAGTGAGAAAAATCCTCAGGTCCCTGCCCAGAAGATTTGACATGAAGGTGACAGCAATTGAAGAGGCTCATGATATTACCTCTATGAAGCTTGAGGAGCTGATTGGGTCATTGCTCAATTTTGAAACTGCCTTTTGTAAACAGACTGAGAAGAAAGGAAAAGGTGTGGCTTTTAGTGTGAATTCTGAAGCTGATGATCAACAAGAGTCTGAGGAGGATGACTTATCAGAAGCTCTTGTGTTGCTGGGAAAACAATTCAACAAGATTCTGAAGAATGTTAACAGAAAAGCCAAAGCCAAAGGTCAGAACTTCAGATTCAATAACAAGAAGCAACAGACTGATGAGAAGAAGGCCAAGTCTGAGGAGAAAAGCAACCAAGCCAAAGGTGTGCAGTGCTATGAGTGTGAGGGCTATGGGCATATCAAATCTGAATGTCCTACTTTTCTTAAGAAGCAGAAGAAAAGCCTAGCTATTTCATGGTCTGATGATGGTTCTGAAGATGATGATGTTAGTGAATCTGATATGTGTGATACTGGTCTGGTTGTGAGGTCAGGAGCTATCTTGAAGAAGGAACCTGCTTTAGAGTCTGAGACTTTTTCAGAGTCTGACTCAGAGTCTGAAGGTTCATCTGTGTCTGAAGCTGTTAAAACTTCATATGATGAACTAGCTGACAACTACAGGAAGTTGTATACCAGAAGTGCTGAGGTTTGCAAACAAGTGCTGGATCAGAAGGAGACTATTTTTCAACTGGAGGCTGAAAAGGGAGAACTTCTTGTGCAGAATTCAGATTTGAAAGAAGAAGTGAACCAGTTGAATTCCCAACTTGAACATATGAAAAAGCAGGTTAGAATGATGAATACTGCTACTAATGTGTTGGATGAAATTTTGGGTGTTCAGCAACAAGGAAAAACTGGATTAGGCTTTGATGATCAGATTCAGAACTCCAAACAGAAGATTCCAGTTAAACAGTTTGTTCCTGCTACTCAGACACATGATTCTATGATTGGAACATCTCAGATGAAACCTCAGAAGGTAGCCCAGTTGCAAGGTCAGAAGCATATACAGTTGAGACCTCAAAAGCATACTCAGATGAGACCTCAGAAGCATATTCAGATGCAACCCCAGAAGTACAACAGAAGAAGGAGGAATCATACTTGGACCTGTCATTATTGTGGTAAGAAGGGACATATCAAACCTTTTTGCTTTAAACTGTATGGATATCCTGAACACTTTCAATATAGAAAAGTGCAAACAACTGCACCCAGACACAGTGTTCAGAAGGTGTGGAAACCTAAGGTTCAGAATGTAGGCCTGATTGCTCATACTTCATTGAGAGCCACCTCAAAAGAAGACTGGTATTTTGATAGTGGGTGTTCAAGGCACATGACTGGTGTGAAGAAGCTACTGAGCAATATCAGATCATACTCCAGAAGTTATGTGACATTTGGAGATGGTGTAAAAGGTCAGATTCTGGGAATTGGAGATTTGATCAGAGAAGGTTTGCCCAGACTTAATGATGTGCTACTGGTGGAAGGATTAACTTCGAATCTGATCAGTATTAGCCAGCTGTGTGATCAGGATTTGAAAGTTAATTTCAACAAGCAGGAGTGTATTGTTACTGATCAGGATGGAAAAACTCAGATGAGAGGCTGCAGATCCAAAGACAATTGTTATTTGTGGGTTTCTGAAGAAGAAAGAAGTCTGACTTCTTGTCTTATGAGCTCAGAAGAGGAAGTCAAACTCTGGCACCAGAAACTGGGACATTTGCACTTGAAAGGCATGAAGAAAATCCTAAGTACTGAAGCTATCAGAGGTGTGCCTAATCTGAAGATCAATGAGGACAGTGTTTGTGGTGATTGTCAGATTGGAAAACAAACAAGAAAGTCTCATCCCAGATTAGTTCACCAGGTAACTACCAAAGTACTAGAACTTGTTCATATGGATTTAATGGGGCCTATGCAAGTTGAGAGTATTGGAGGCAAGAGGTATGCTTTTGTAATGGTAGATGACTACTCAAGATTCACATGGATCAACTTTGTTAGAGAGAAGTCTGATACTTTTGAAGTGTTTAAAGACTTATGTACTCAATTACAAAGAGAGAAGGACTGTGGGATTGTCAGAATCAGAAGTGATCATGGCAAAGAATTTGAGAACAAGAGTTTTTCAGAATTTTGTGCTTCTGAAGGTATAAAGCATGAGTTTTCTGCACCTATCACACCTCAGCAAAATGGTGTAGTTGAGAGGAAGAATAGGACTTTGGCAGAATGTGCAAGAGTGATGCTGCATGCTAAGAAACTTCCATATATGTTCTGGGCTGAAGCAATGAACACTGCATGCTATATCCATAATAGAGTCACTCTGAAGAAAGGAACAGCATCTACATTGTATGAACTATGGAAAGGAAGGAAGCCTACAGTCAAATATTTTCATGTGTTTGGCAGTAAATGTTACATTTTGGCTGACAGAGAAAATAGAAGAAAACTGGATCCTAAGTCTGATGAGGGCATATTCCTGGGTTATTCAGTAAACAGCAGAGCTTATAGGGTGTTTAATTCAAGAACTAAAGTTGTGATGGAGTCCATTAATGTGGTAATTGATGATCTAACTGCTGAGAAAGATAGAAGTGAGTCTGAAGTTGTTCCAGAGTCTGAACCATCAGAAGAACAAACTTCAGAAGCTGAAATTCATCCAGAGTCTGAAGAAGCAGATGTACATCCAGAACATAATTCTACCAATAAAGGGCCATCTATTAGAATTCAGAAGGATCATCCTAAGGAGCTTATCATTGGGAGTTTGGATCAAGGGGTCAGAACCAGGAGATCAGAACCAGCTGCTACTGATTCATGTTTTGTGTCTAAGTTTGAACCCAAAAATGTGAAAGAAGCCCTAACTGATGAATTTTGGATTGAGGCAATGCAAGATGAGTTGAATCAATTCAAGAGGAGTGAAGTGTGGGATCTGGTTCCAAGACCTGAAGGGCTGAATGTGATTGGGACTAAGTGGATATTGAAGAATAAAACAGATGAAAATGGTACCGTAGTCAGAAACAAGGCAAGGTTGGTTGCTCAGGGGTATACTCAAGTTGAGGGACTTGATTTTGATGAGACCTTTGCACCTGTGGCCAGACTAGAGTCCATAAGACTACTGTTGGGTGTATCCTGCATTCTCAAGTTCAAGCTATTTCAGATGGATGTGAAGAGTGCATTTCTGAATGGATATCTGCAAGAAGAAGTGTATGTTGAACAGCCTAAAGGATTTGTGGATCATAATTTTCCTAATCATGTCTACAAACTGAAGAAGGCTGTGTATGGATTGAAACAAGCACCAAGAGCATGGTATGACAGACTGACTCAATTTCTTGTGGCTCAAGGTTACAGAAAAGGAGGTTCTGATAAGACTTTGTTTGTGAAAGATGAAAATGGGAGTCTGATGATTGCTCAGATTTATGTGGATGATATAGTGTTTGGAGGGATGTCTCAGAAGATGGTCAAACTGTTTGTTCAGCAGATGCAGTCAGAATTTGAAATGAGCTTAGTTGGTGAACTGACTTATTTTCTTGGATTACAAGTCAAGCAAATGGAAGATACAATCTTCATTTCTCAAAGTAAGTATGCCAAGAACATAGTGAAGAAATTTGGATTGGAATCTGCTGCTCACAAGAGGACACCAGCTGCTACCCACCTGAAGTTAACTAAGGATGAACATGGAGTTTCAGTAGACCAAAGTCAGTACAGAAGCATGATTGGGAGCCTATTGTACTTAACTGCAAGCAGGCCTGATATCACATTTGCTGTTGGAGTATGTGCAAGATACCAAGCTGATCCTAAGATGAGTCATCTGACACAAGTTAAAAGGATCCTGAAGTATGTGAACAGCACAAGTGACTATGGAATCATGTACTCACATAGTTCAAGTTCTGAACTGATGGGATATTGTGATGCTGACTGGGCTGGAAGTGCTGATGACAGGAAGAGCACCTCAGGAGGTTGTTTCTTTTTGGGAAATAACTTAATTTCTTGGTTCAGCAAGAAACAAAATTGTGTTTCACTGTCAACTGCTGAAGCTGAGTACATTGCCGCTGGGAGTAGTTGCTCACAACTGGTATGGATGAAACAAATGCTGGAAGAATACAACATTGAACAGGGAACCATGACCCTATTTTGTGATAATCTGAGTGCTATTAATATCTCTAAGAACCCTATTCAACACAGCAGAACTAAACACATAGATATCAGACATCATTTTATCAGAAATCTTGTGGAGGACAAAGTTATTCAGCTGGAACATGTAGCTACTGAAGAACAAATTGCTGACATTTTCACAAAGGCCTTGGATGCTAAGCAGTTTGAAAACTTAAGGAGCAAGTTAGGTGTGTGCTTATATGAAGAATTCTAGCAATTAAAGCAAACTGGATGTGAGGAAGGTAGAGTACCTGCCAGCTTTGTTAGTGCTAAGTGTGATGCTGTCTCTGATACTAAGTCTGAAGTTCAAACTGGGACAGTAGTTGAAGATGTTTGTGCAGTTTTCCTTCCCTATTTGAAGTCTGAGATTTGTCAGAATTTTGTGGCTAAAAAGGGGGAGAAAATCCTATGCAATGCGTTGGCTCTGATACCAAATATTAGAAGATGTATTGCTGCATTTCAGATGTTCAGCTGTCAGTGTTATTCAGAAAGTGTGTTTTTGATTCAGAAGGTGACTAATTTTGATCTGATACCAAGTATTATATGTCCAGATATGATCAAGGGGAAATATGTGTCTCAGGGGGAGTACAAGATTGTTATGATCCTGAGTATTTATGGTCCTGAAGAACAATTGTGTTCAGCTCCTGAAGTGTTGACTCTGATATGCTCTGATACCATAAATTCAGAAGTAAGGGGGAGTTTGATGTATGCTGAGTATAGGCTAAGTTGCAGGGGGAGTGTGTGTGATGATCAGAAGTTGATCAGTAGCTCTGATACCTTGGAGTAGCTCTGATACTTTGTTTGTGATGATCAGGAGTGTGCTTCAGTAGCTGATATGAACTGAAGTTGGTTTGTGGTATCTCATGATAGTCATAAATGAATCCGCTGCTAATTACTATGATTGATTATTGTGGAGTTCTTCATTGCTGAGTTGATTATAAGGAAGATTGAAGAACTTGGATGGTTTTAGCCAAAAAATTGCCAAAGGGGGAGATTGTTGAGTATTTTGGTGTTGGCTGCATTGTTTGGCAAAACCAAGGTATTGAATAGAAGCATCTCCATATGTAGAACATTTCTTCAGTTGCAAGTTTTGTGTTTTGAAGTCATTCAGAAGCAGAAAATGCCATCAGAAGCTGAATGCACTGTAGCAGTTCAGAAGCTGATTTCAGGTTCTGAAGCCAGCGTTGACTTTTGTTGACCACATCAGAAGCTGGGTTTTCAGATTAGTTTTTGCGCGTATCTTGGGAGATTTAGCAAGGATTTATCTTTGTGTAAGTGCTTCTAGAATGCTGAATTATTTGGAGAAGATTTTATTAAAGATTTGGTTCAAAGATATGAAATTCGTATCTTCTGTTTTAAATCTTTCAAAGATACAAAACAGTTTTATTTGTTATTTGATTGGACCAATCTTATTTCAGTAACAAATCAATTCAGAAGATTTGTTTGTTATTTATGCTGCAAGGCTGAAGGCTATATAAGGAGGAGGGTTGTTGCTATTCAAGATACGAAATAATAGAGTTTAAGATCAGAGAATTGAGTCTTAGTATTTTAAGCTTTTAGCTTTATTGTGCACCACTCTGTTAGAGTTGGTTTAGGTGTTTGATTGAGTTGTAATTCATTCTAAGCCTCTAGGTACGAATGAAGTTGTGTTTTTGAAGTTTTCTGAAAAACAGAGTGTTTTTGATTAAGGGTTTCAAGTAGCTGGGTTTAGTTGCTTGAATAGGAAGTTAGTGGTCTCTAATACTCAACGTGTTGGGTAGAATTCAAGACTAGGAGGAAGTTAATTGCTTAGGCTGGGAACTGGGAGTCAGTGTCTTGAGTCATAAGGATTAATTCCTATAGTGGAATTCCTTCCTGGATTGGTATCCCCCAGAGTAGGAGGTGTTTACTCCGAACTGGGTTAACAAATTTCTGTGCCTTTTTTACTTTCCTGCACTTTAAATTTGCTGCCTGTGTGTGTTTGTGTTTGTGCTCTGTGTTGCAAACTATTGTGCCCTGCGTGTTGTTCAGAACCTGTTAGGTTCAGAACCTGATAACTCTGTTTGTCTCTTATCATTGCCTGGCCAGAATTTCACTATGAATCTTCATGGAGATATGATACTATTGTTTCAACTGATGATATACTCATTCTTTCATTGTGGAGTAGATATAATGCACTTATTGATGTGGGTGGCTTCTAGCTTATCCACTTATGTGATTCCTGTTCTTATAACAAAAACTCAAGTGCAAACATCAGTAGATCACCATTCATAAAACTTATCATTTATTCCACGAGGTTTGTTATCATTAAAACATTCATCAAAAAGATTTTTGCTTCAACAATCTCCCCCTTTTTGATGATGACAAACCTTTTGAATAAATCTTAAGTTTTATGATGGATATAATAATAAATGTAAGAATGTTCATGGATATGCAATTAAACTCCCCCTAAACACATGCAAGAGTTTAATTCTTATCAAACTAATTAAACTCCCCCTCAACATATGCAAAAGGTTAATTCATAACATTCTTCATAAATTAAATCCATTTTATATTTTCTCTCTCCCATAATACATATGTCTCCCCATCCTAGGTTTTTCTCCTATCATATATATATCTCTCCCCCTTTTGTCATCTATCAAAAAGTACTAGGGATGATATAAAGGAAAAGTGACATAATCTTGGAAGGTAAGAATCACAAGACATTACATGTAATTCACAAGTGTATTCATATATCAAACTCATGGTTTAATTTAAAACACATTGCAGGGATCATGATCAATCATTATTTCAATCAGTTGTATAAACAAGACATGAAAAATGATAACATATGCAACTATTTCAACATATTCCAAATATGAGATATTTTTCTCAAAATTTGAGAAAATGTTTTTGTCCTTGATTTCAATGTTTTTGAAAAGATTGATATTTTCAAGTATAGAAAACTCCCCCTAAGTTTTAGAGATGAATGTCCTATTACATTTCAAATCTTTTGATTTTCTAAGAAAATAATTATTTTCTTTAACTTATTGTCATAGCATATAAGTTTTTCATTTGGACAAAGCCATGCTAAAAATTAGAAAATGATTAACTAATCTAAGTTGAGTCTTTAAAAGAGAAAAGATCAATTAATCTTATTTAGCAATTTCTGAAATTGAGAGAAAATGAAGTATTTGTGGAAGCGGTGAAATCAGAGTTTAGAAAAGATCTTTCTCTCTCTAGAGTATTCTCGTGTTGGAAAATATTGCTGATTTTTTTTTTTTTTAAAAGATGAAATGCTTTAAAGTATCATTTGATGCAAGATAGTTTCTTTAAAAGAAATCAATTACAAGCAACAATTTTTTGACACAATTTGTGGAAAACACACATGTTTACAATCAAATATGTGATTATGTTTACTTGCATTTGTAGGTGTGTGTGTGAGTGATACCTTTTGAGTGTTGATCTTTCAAGTTTTCATGCTTGAAAAGTATGTTAGACACTTAAGGTCAAATTGCAGAATAGTCTTATGCAACAATTTTATGCACAAACACATATTGATATGCCATTTATGTTTACAACTCTATCTTTGTCTTCAATTTTTGCAATTTAGAGTAAGATAATTATTCAACAATGCTTAAAACAAACTTTTATGTTCAAAGCAGGGTCAACAAAATATGCAGACCTTAGAACAATTTTTGAAGATTATAACAAGATCACACACAACATCAAAATGAAGATCAAGTATATAAAAAAGTCTTCTAATGATAAATTCAAACATAAGATTCATTTGAAATCATGTTTGAAGAATGGTATTTTCATAAACCATATCAAAATCATGTGCATATCTTCACGTTTCAGATTATTGTGAAGTTTGACAAATTAAGACATTTTTTATGTTTCATATCAATGAATAATCATGATTCAACATTTATGATCAAACATAAATCTTCCTATGAATTATTTAACAACAATGATGATTTAGTTTGCAGTTCATGTCAATAACTCAGATAAAAATGCATCAGAATCATTTATTTCAAATGTGAAGAGATAAGTATTCACAAAATGATGTAACACATTTAACATTTAACATGATAATTAAGAAGGGATTTGGGGCAAATAATGAGAGAATATTATGCATGAATTTATACATAACAAAAACAACCCCTAGTTCAATTATTATAACACTAATTTATTTTAAATGCACCCTTAATATATCTTGTTAAAGCATAAAACATCATGCAATGATTTTAATCATCAATTATGACTTGTGCAGTTGCAAATTAGTATAATACCATCATGGAAGGAGTATGAACAAAGAGTGAAAAAATTATTGCATTTAAGTTTAAACATTTGATATATGCACATGTTAGACATGACATAATTTGATGCATTCAATTATCATATTTATTATAGTGCAAATAAATGTGTACCTTATGGGATGATATCCCTCACTCTGAGATTCAATGAAGAGAGCATGTTTCTCTTTCTTTGAATTACTTTCTCATTTGGATGGAGAAGTCCAAGCATCAATAAGCATAACCTTCTGAAGCAGTTTAATCATCAGTAGCTTTCTCTTCTTCTTAGTCTTTCCAGCTTTCTGATATGAGTGTCTTTTATCATATCTAGATGTTTCAGAATCTGCAGACATATGGTCAACAAATGGAATGCTTTGTTCATGAGGAATGTTTTCTTGAACATTCTGAACTTGAGTAGCATGAATTGCTCCATCATTTTCCATCTGAGAATCCTGAAAGACTCTTGCATTGAAGTCTGAGCTGAATTCCTCCACATTCAGATCAAAACCAGCTTGATTTCCAGCTAGCTCGTCTTCATCAAATTCCTTTGTGGTTGTGTTTTCACTAAGCATGTGTGTGGCTAGAACTTTAGCAACATCATGCATATCTTGATCTTTTAATGACAGAGGGTCATTTCCCATATCAGATTCTAGAACAAATTCTTTTTCATCAACATGGAGTTCATTCATGATGTCTGTAACATCAACTTCAGATTTTGAAATTGTTTCAGCAGTAGAAGATTTAAAGGATCCTTCTCCAATAAAAGCTTCCAGCTTTGTTAGCTTTCTGAGGTATTTCTCCAGAAGCTTCTTCAATTTCATCAGCTTTCTGAGTTCCCTCTTTTAGTAGCTGCATTAACTTTTTGAAGTCATGTTTCAGTAGTTGCATCAGCTTCCTTTTGAAGTTCTTCAACATTCTGAACTTCATCAGCTCTCTAAACTGCTTCATTAGCATTATCAGCAACTTTTTGGAGGGTTTCTCCAGGGATGTCTTGATCCATTGTTGGAGGCTCTGCTTCCATATGATCATTTTGAGGAGATGCATCTTCTTTTTCTGAGAGATTTCCAACTTTCTCAACTTTCCTCTTATTCCTTGCTTGAAAACAGAGGGATGAACTTTGAAGCTTTCAACTTTTTGGATTGAGTAGCTTCAGCATCATGAACATTATCTTGAATATTCTGATCTTCAGTTTCAGATGTTTCTTGAACAATTTGAACTGTTTCATGAGCATTTTGAAACACATCAGTGTTGAAGTCTGATTTAGATCTTCTATGTTGAGATCAAAACTCGTTAAAAATTCCATTTGTTCATCTTCTTGTGATTGAGCATTTTCTCCACTCATCATCTTAGAAGCCAAGATTTCTGCAACTTCCTGAGTATCTTCATCAACTTCTTGAGCAACTTGCTTAGTATTTTTTTCAACTCTCTGATCTTGGTCAAGAGGGTTTTCTTTAACATTCTGAGGTGTCAACCTTCTGATGTTCCCTTTTTTTTTTGGCAACATTCTCAACTTCTTTTTGAAGAGATGCATCACCAGCTGAGTCAATCTTCTGAGTGTCTTCTTTAGTGATTGCAGCAACCATATGAGCCTCTTGAGGTATCTCATCATCTTTCATTTGAGTGACAACCTCATCTTGCACAATTTCAACAACTTCATCATCTTTCTGAAGTTGTTCTTCATTCTCACCAGCAACATTCTGAACTGCTTTTCTTGCAAGCTCAGCAACTTGTTTAAACAACTCCAAGGCTGGAGGAGAATGAGCTTCATCATCTTTCAGGAGATCCATCTCCTTCTTTCTTCTAAATGCTGGATAGGTTTCTAACCTTCTCAACTCTTCTTTTCTTCCTATTTTTTTTTTTAACTTTCTGATCTGCATGTCTTTTCATAGATCCAGATGTTCCTGAGGTTGGAGGAGTTGGCATGTTTGAAGTGGTGATGTGAAGTTGTCCTAAGGTTTTGGTTGTGAATGTCATGAAGGTGTATTTACTTTCTTCACCTTCTAGAGATACTTGTGCAGCCTTAAAGATGGGAGTCATATGCATCCATATGGCAACTCAACAACTTTTTGTTTGACAGCCAGATAAGAATCAATCATGTATTGAAGAGTTATGAAGCAGAGGTTGAGTTTTGTTTTGGTCATGAGATGGTACATGATACATAAATCAGTATCAGTTACAGCATCAAAGGTTCCACATCTAGGGAGTAAAGTGTGCCTAATCATGTTATGGATGATTTTAGGGACATCTTGAAAGTTTGTGGAATTGAAATCATGATCAGGTTTAATGTGTTCTAGGATAGGTTGTGGTTCATGTTTAGGTGATGACAGATGATAGCTTATTAGAGGTGTACAAATAAATGAAGTTTTGGTTGTTTGACTTGAACTCATTTTGGATTGTTCCATTGTTCTAGAACAATTCAGCATCATCTTGAGAATCATCATCATTATGATCTCCATACGCATTTCTTGAACAACAGTTGTCCAAGATCAAGGCTTTTCTTAGACGGTCAAAAGACGTTCCTGCAGCACAAATGGGTAAAGCTTTTGGTACCCATATTACTTTGGGTCCTTAGAGGTTAATGTTTCTCTTTTCAAGAGATTCTTTCTTATGACCACATTCTGATTTAAGATAATCAGATTTGTTGTAATAAGAACATTATATTTTACCAATCTCAACCTTTTGATAACATTCTAATTTAGTGTAAAAAATATGATTCAGATCTTTTATGAAAACACTTTTCCAATCTGGTTTGTTTAAATCTCTATGATAACAAACTGCTTCTAGACAGTAATATATGTTATAGTAAAAACATTAACCTTATCAACCTTTTGAGAGTATTCTGATATAGGATAATATGTCTTTTTGAAATAAGGATTTTTCTCAACTTTCTTTTTATAAAACAGCAAACAGATTTAGAATGATGAATTCTTTTGTAAAATGAACATTTTTAATTTAGATTCTCACTTTTGTTTGTAAGAGTTTCTGAATCCTAAACCAGCCCCCTTTTTTTTTTAAAAGATCTTGACAGACTTCAGAAAATTGGTTATGTCCTTTTTCAAAAAAAAAATTACTACTCTTTTGTATGTGAGAGGTTATGAATCTTGAACCAACATTTTAAAAGGTCTTAATAGACTTCAGAAAGTTGGTTATTTTTTATTTGTTAAAAAAATTTACTTCCCTTTTGTTAACAGACTTCAGAAAGTTGGTTATGTCCTTTTTTTAAATTTTTACTTTCTTTTCAAAATAACATTTTGTTTCAATAATTTAGAATTTTCTAAGTCTTGCAACTTTTTTGCTCATTGAGAATCTTATGTTTCTCAAACATTTTCAAATAAGAGTGTTGCAATTCTTGAATGGTTTTAAGATATTTTTCATTCAAGATTAGTAGTTTCACATTTTCTTTCTTTATTTCAGAAAACTTGTTTTTTAAAGGTTCATACTTTTAAGATAAAATGCATGAGTCATATGAAATATTATTAAACACTTTGCATAAAAGATAAGGATTAGAATTTATTACCTCTTCACTTTCTGTGTTTGTCTTTACTCATGTATTGACTTTTTCTTTTTCTTCAAAGTCTTCGCAGGATGCCATCTTTGCACTTTCTTGTTCAAAGGACGTCTAGTTTTGAAATATCCCACATTGTTGCATATGTGACATGTACTTTGATTTGCAAATTTTGACATCACTTCTTTCTGGATCTTTTCCTCATACACTGTTAAGTGCTCAAACCATAGAGGCAGAGCTCTGATACCAATTGAAGTGGAAATAATAGTCACAAGAAAGGGGGGGTTTGAATTGTGACCCTTTTTAAATTTAACAGAATTTTATAGTGGTTCACCCAATGTGGGTTAGTCCACTCCTCACAATCTTGTGAGATTTTCCACTATGATGCTTGAGATAACCTCTCAAATCCTGCACCGTACAATCTTGTTCCCTTGGAACGATTACAACCTGTATTCTCTAAGCCTCAGCAGGCTCTCCACTTTCTGTGCTAAGTCACACCAGACCTTGCACTATGTTACTCAACCTAGACTTTAATACCCTTAAAACTAGATGAGATTTGCTCTTTACAATTGATTGGAGTTTTGAAGAGATGTTGTCAAGATGAAGACAATCATAAGAGAAGAAAGGAGGGAGAAATTATCTTTAACAAGATAAAAGAGAATTGATTTACACTTTTAGAGACAATTTGAAATCTCAGTGATGATCAATTCGAAATGCTAAAGCTTCAAACACTTTTCATATGTTTTCTTGTATGCTTTGCAATGGTGTATGTAATGCTGAGCCTTTCACTTCTATTTATAGAGTTATTGGTCTCTTGTAGCCGTTGGAGGGTGACCAATGGTCTTGTGCCATGTGTCCTGGGCCCCACTGACTTTTACTTGAAAATCTGGGTGAACATTCTGAACTTCAGAATGTTGTTGTGTTCTTGAGAATACTTCAGAACGTTGTTGCATTCTTGATGATCTTCATCTGGGTTCATCATGTATGAATGAAGATATGAGTTTCTGGGTTCATCATATGCGTCTCATATGATTTTCTGGGCATTATCCATAAGCAGTGACTTTAACACATACATCAGAATGTTGCTGGATAATACTTTCCCAGATTTGCCTTGGAAACAGTGCAGGACAGATAAAGTGGAACTGTCACTTCATGCACATGCTTTAGGGGATTTTGCTGGTCTTGTACAGTACCAACTCCCTTATGTGTCAAAATCTTATTGATTCTGAATTGGAGATTGTAATCTTGCTTTTGCTTTACTTTTCCAACCACTCTATTGTTGCTGTCAGAATTAAAGCATGTGCTGTATTGAACTTTCTGAACTCCGAAAGTTCCTTTTGTTTTACTTAGGATGATTTGTAAGACTTCCATTTGATGTAATCAAATCCTAATAGTAAAACATCAATGAAGTGCAGTAATTTAAACATCTAGGATTATATTCCCTTTTGGAATATTCCTATCAATTCAATGTTCATAGTCTTAAATGAACATTGAATATCCTTTTTGACATTTATCTTATAAATGCCTTTATTGCTTGATTGATCCATGCAAGTATGCTTTCCTGGACATTTATTTATGCCACGTGTGACTTGTATGTTTTTGATAGTGTTCTTGAATTTCTGGGCTTGTGTAAAAGTAGCCTTATGACAGACTTTCTGAACTGTGAACAAGCTTCTGAACTGTGTTCAGCTTCTGAACAATGTTCAGCTTCTGAACTGTGTACAAGCTTCTGAACTATGTTCAGCTTCTGAACTGTGTACAAGCTTCTGAACTGTGTTCAACTTCTGAACTCTTCTGAACTGTGTTCAGCTTCTGAACTATGTTCAGCTTCTGAACTGTGTCCAACCTTCTGAACTCTTGTTCAACTTTCTGAACTTTGACAAAGTTCTTTCTTCTTAGTGGTCTTTGATTCTTTGTATCTTGGTATGGTTCATACTTTGTTCCTGTCTTAGTTAATCACTCAAGAACACATTAAATACCAAGAACTATCAAAGTCCATTAATCATTTAATCACCATAGATGTCTTTAATGATTTCTTGATCCAACGTCGAAATCTTTTTCTGCATATGATATGTTCATATCACATCTGTTCTTGTATGTTCTTGGTGTGGACGTTGAATTTTGGGTTTGCTCTAACGAACCTTCTGAGCAACCTTCTGAACAACCTTCTGAACTTCTTCTGGGTTCATACATATGACCTTCAAAATGTTTCTTCTGGGTTCCTTCTTTTTTGATGGTTGTACTTTATGCTGAACATTCTGATGTTCTTAAACATTCTAATGTTCTTCAATACTTTGAACCTTATGAAGGTTGTTTATTTATTCCCTTCAAAAACTACTTGAAGCATATAAATGAGAGATCATTTGTTTTGACAAACAAGATGATTCTTTCTTTGAAGTCCAAAAGAATATTTCTTTGCATCATTGCTTATAACCGATGACTTTAAATATTCTTGTTTATCCATGAAGTAATCCTTTAATATTTCTGGAAATATTCTGGGTTAATTGTTCATGATCATTATGAACTACATTCATATGAACATTCTGAACTCTGAACTTCTTATCCTTAGAAGCTTTAGAAGTGTGATACTTTGAGGAGGTTCTGAGACTCTTCCTAACTTGTATGCATATTTCCTTTTATCTTGTTTACTCATGGAGGATCTTCACATCATATAACATAAAACTCAATGTGAGTTTTGTCACATAACTTTAAGCACCTTCTTGTGTAGCTTGTGATGTAAGTTCTTCCATCATGATTCTTGAGCTATGAATCTTCATGGAGATATGATACTATTGTTTCAACTGATGATATACTCATTCTTTCATTGTGGAGTAGATATAATGCACTTATTGATGTGGGTGGCTTCTAGCTTATCCACTTATGTGATTCCTGTTCTTATAACAAAAACTCAAGTGCAAACATCAGTAGATCACCATTCATAAAACTTATCATTTATTCCACGAGGTTTGTTATCATTAAAACATTCATCAAAAAGATTTTTGCTTCAACAGTCTCTTGACTTTGTGTCTTGAGCAGGGAAGTCTCTTGACTTTGTGTCTTGAGCATTAGAAGTCTCTTACTAGGTGTTTGAGCATTGAAGTCTCTTAACTTTATGTTTTGAGCAATTGTAATCAGTTTGATTATAGTTAAATCTATTTTTAACCACTGCATAAACACTCTGAAAAAGTTTCAGAACTTGATTCTGAACTTAAACAGTTTTTTAGAAAGAAAAAGAAACTACCCACACAATTCAACCCCCCTTCTTATGTGTTTTTCTCACCTTTAAGCATTAATACTTGTTTACTTTTACTCCCCCTTTTGTCATCAACAAAAAGAAAATTTCCAGAATTTTAAGAGAGTTTGAAAACATGTGAGATAAAAATGTTCAGAGCATTTTTGTTCAGTACATTCTGTTTAGTATCACTGAACTATTTTAGACAAAATTGTTCAGATCATATACCAACTGAATGTTTTAGCACAACTGAACTCTTTTCAGAAAACTGAAAAACAGAGCATTTAGCTCAGTGCTGCTGAACTCTATCAGACAAAATTGTTCAGAGTTTTTAAATAGGTTTGAAAAACTGAACATGTCTGATACCAATTTGAGCAATTATGATGAAAAAATGTGTCTGTGTTTTTGTTAAAATATTTCAGAACTGAAAAACAGAAAAACACATTTGCATATTAATGACTTTGGGAGGGACAAAGTGTAACTTTCAAAGCTTAATTCATCATTGCCCAGAGTTATAACTTATCAGATTCTGACCAAAAGTTAGATAACTATGCAGATTCAGAAGTCAGAAATTCAGATTCTGAAACTCAGACTCTGAAGTTTTTTAGAGGCTTAACTTTCTTCAGATTCTCAAAATGAGTGATTGATAAGTCTTAGCTACTGATGAACTTTAGAATCTCAGTTTCTATTCAGAGTCAAGCAATTTTTCAAGAGATAAAATGCATGTTCAGATTCTTTTTAATAAAGTTAAATTTGTCTTCTGTGAGGGGTTTTGTAAATATGTCAACCCATTGATGATCAGTATCAATGAATTGAATATCCAAAACACCCTTCTGAACATAATCTCTTATAAAATGATGTTTAATTTCTATATGCTTGGCTCTAGAATGCAGAATTGGATTTTTAGACAACAGATTACAGCAGTATTATCACAATATATAGGAATGCTGTTTTCATGAATCTGATAGTCTTCCAACTGATGTTTCATCCAGAGCAGTTGTGTGCAACAACTAGCAGCTGAGATGTATTCTGCTTCTGCTGTTGACAAAGCAATAGTTGCTTGTCTTTTGCTGGCCTAGGATATCAGATTCTCACCAAGAAATTGACAATTTCCACTGGTGGATTTTCTTTCAATCCTGTCCCCAGCATAGTCAGCATCACAGAATCCAACTAGCTTATAATCTAAGGATTTCTTATACAGAAGTCCCAGATTAGTTGTTCCTTTCAGATACCTGAAGATTCTCTTCACAGCAGTCATATGAGATTCTCTAGGATCTGATTGGAATCTTGCACACAAGCATACACTAAATAAAATATCTGGCCTAGAAGCAGTTAAAAGGATTGGAGGGAGGGGCGCAAGAGTGGAAGAGAGAAGGGAGAGGGTTTGGTTTTAGAGAGAGAAGTGGAATGGTAAAATGAAGAATTTTGGGGTTTATCCCTTTTTATAAAAATCCTGGCGTGGCAATTACCAATTTGCCCTTCCTTAAATATCTCCGATACATCGTCCTTCTACTGATAAATACTTGAGTCTGAAGCGGGACATTATAATCTACCCCCTTAAAGAAATTTCGTCCTCGAAATTTAGAATTCCCCTGAAATCATGAATGAATAGATCCATCCTACCTCTTTCTCTACTAGTGAAAACTCCAAACAAATGCTTATCGGGATTCCATAGCTACTCTGGGGATCTGACACGTAAATTATTCATGCACCCCAATTAACCCTGACTGGTTAAAACTGTTCCATAACCATGGTTTCCATCTCTGTAAATTAAAAATGTGCGACAATCTCTTTTCTAACCGAAAGGTATGATGCAAATTACATAATTTCTTACCTGGTAGGATGTGTGGTTGTCTGAACCAACATATCGATCTTACTTGACTATGTCTCCTGTTCGACATACTTCTTGCAAATCCAATTTAAAATTGTTAAATCTTGGATTCCCTTACTGCATTCTATAAGTTTTCCTTCATTGACCGCTCAATCTTATCCTGAAGACGTCGGGTCAATCTTATCTCCCTCAAATATTCCAACTTTCGAGAGATCTATTACATTACAATCGTACCATTCTTTATATAGAATTATCCTTGCACTGAAAAGCATCTGGTATTGAGTATTCTCAAACGGAAGTAAAGTCTACTGCAACTACTTCCACTATCCAAACACGAGGAGGCTTCACTTATGGTACCTGCTCCTTTCTTTCTGACATCCTAGTGTAATACTTATCATAACCATAAGCATTACTTCCATTTCCACTGCAGGAATCCTTAAGAGCTCGAGAAATCTTATAAGCTACTCGTGCCCCGTCTTAACTAGTCAACGATAACGCGTACTAAAAGTCTTAGGAACTTTCTTCCTTACTAGGATTCTGACAATCTTGCATCATTCAAGATATTCCTTAATCATAGCGTTAATGTTTTCTATTCCGATAAATCCAAAACTTATGGGAGTTTAGTCCAAGTGATGAGTGATATAAGCCGTCTCACATAACATTATATAACAATTTATAGCACATAAATTACATACATGATCGAGTACGTGTACACTACTAACGGGTATACAATACATCACATTATCCTCGTCCAACTAACGGTACATCATTCTTAACTCATGCTTATTCCTTGAGCATACATTATCACATAACATAGATCATGGTTACACTTGTCGATATTGTGAACTCATTTCTCATTTCTGAACACCGAGTTCAAGATCCTTGTTTTCAAAAGAAAGCTCTATTCTGATTGCTACGAAAAATAGCACACTTAATCTTTAATCCTTTAATCATAACCTGAACCTACGTAGCCCTTTACTGTAGACTACGAGTGACTTTTAATCTGCATAGAAAGTTCTTCTTCCTTTACCGGTGAACATTAAGTTCAAGAATTTTCGAACTCTTCAGCTAAGATACGTTTGATATCAACAAACCTGCTCGGTCAGAACCCTCATACTTTAACATTCCTGACTGTGTACCACGGTTACTAATACATGTCACATAACTGAAAATCTGTTACACTACTATCTGAGTAGTATAAACTTTCCCTGATAAGTATACACAATACTAAACATAACCTGATACATGCAACATGTTATCATAACGTGGGCACAATGTGGATTAAACTCACATGCCACTGCATTGTCGTTTCTGATCAATTTTTCAAATTCAAAAAATATCATCTTGCAAGTGCAACCTTTACTAATGTAGCCTTATGCTTAATCCTTTTGACTAAACTTACTCTTCAAGTCCACTTGAAGTTACTGAGCTAAAATAGCTAAATTACCGTATTAGCGGTGACTTCCCTTGCTCTAGACTTATGGTGCTAGAAACACATCCTTCTTATTCTTATCACAAAATCTTAAACTGCTTCGATTTCCATTCCTTATGAGTTTCGAAATTTGAAGTATTCCTCGGCTTAACTTTTAAAATTTCCTGCTAGAACTTATGATAAGTTTGAGACGTCTCTGCTTACTGATATTATGTGGTTCAATAATTGGGCACTTATTGTCTTTCATGCGGTACAGCTGATAAGGACTTCACAAGCATCCTTGTTCCCTAAGCTTCATCTTAGAATTGTTCGTTAACCCATCCTTGGATTACTTTTCCGCTGCGCGACTCTATACACCACTATTAAATTCCCTAGTTAACCTCATTCCTTAATGACTTGTAGCTATCATAGCAGAACCATCTTACGTTTGTTGATTCTCTTGTGGCTTAAACCACCTGTTTAACTTACTGATTGATCGTCAGACTTTGTGTTCCTTTCGGACATAAACCGTATACCTACTTTCGCGAAAATACGCCAAAACCTGTAAGCAGTTTCCCGCAACGGTTACGAGCCCAACAATGCCCATGACAAAACAGCTTATACACTGGTTCTAACTTTACTTTCCATACTCTGAATTCTGTAACCATCTCATGGTCAGCTTAACATGTATAATCATTGAAACATTGCAGAAACCCTGAAACAACTGAAGTTCACACATTAACCACTTGTGGCAACTTCAAAAAAACAAATTATGGCTTCTGGAGATCCACATCTTTCATATACCAAATCCATTGATGGATCGAGTCTCGTTCTATAATTATCCGTAAGGATTTCATATCCATTACCTTCTCCAAGACAACTTAGGTCCACATAACTTTACCATATCTCTTAGGTTACTCCTCGGGTTTCTTCGGAAACAATCCAAGGTCTGTATATTCTACCACCTTGAAAGCATACAAACATAAGGTGATCCCTGTCGGCTTTCCAGAATACTTGTGTAAGGAACCCATCACAAGAAAACATAGAACTCCTTACATTAACTACAACCTTAACTTTAACTCGTGCGTTAGCGACGATCTTCCTGATGCTAGAGCCTCACAATAGTTCTTGGCTAATTCCTGTTTATTCTCAAAATCGGTCTACTATAATCCGACAACATACGATTCAATCTTTACTTCATGCCCTTAACAGGGGTCTCCTTCACTTATCGTTACGCTTGCGTTTCTCTTACAAAGCATCTTGATGACACATAATAAAGGAAGGTAATCTGTCCCAATAATTCGCTCAATCCATAAATAAGTCTCTTAATTGCTGGATATTAAATTCTCATTCCGAGTTCCTAGGTCGGAAAGGTGAATCTGTAGCCTGTTTCTGAGTCTGAAGCTTCGCAGAGCTAAGTCATGGTCGCTCTGCGATCGTAGCAGAACTCAGAATCCTGAAACTTGAGTTTAACCTCAAAATCTTGGTTCCTAAGTTGCAAATCATTCCTCAGAGTATTCCATAAGGAGTCATACTCATAGTTTTTTCCGAGACATCTTCGGTCTCTAAAATCTCACCATAATTCCTTACTTCTTATGTCTCCTCAAACGAGACATTTCTCAATGACGCGTCCATCTATTTTAAGGTACTTCACCTTATTCTTAAATATCTTTAATATTCCTGAAACTCAACCATTAACAGGCTCTGTTACTTTACGGTTTGAAAACCACTACTTGGCATTGAATACTTCTTCGCCAATTCTTCTCTTAAAATATGACATCTTAAACAACGCTCTTTATGCGCTTCATTCCGCCATGGTCACATTCATCTCTCAGATATTTATCATAACCGTCATATACTAGAATGAGTTGATCAGGCTCAACTAGATGTGACCTTTAGAACAATATCTGAAACCCAATGGTCCCACTACATTTATTGAATCTTTAATGACCCAAGGCACGATCTAAATCGACCTGCTCTGATACCAATTGTAACACCCATACTAATTTTATCTAGAATATTAGCATGTGTATTAGACTGATACTGGATACATTAAATTTTCAATAATAACAATAAATAATACAACTGAATGAGTACAATCTTCTCGTTATACAACTGTTCAAGTACCACTATAATTACTTATACAAAGACTGATAAACTCCTGAGCTGGTACTTGACGAGCAACTGCACTCCATCCAGCGTCTTCCTGAAGAACTTCAACACGAACCTCGTGCTAACCTGAAAACCTGCACCAAAAGGAATGGGATGAGACATAATGTCTCAGTGAGCTCCACCCAACCTACTGTTGGCAACCTCGGGGAACCTAGGGTCGCCATGCCTACTTTTGGCAATCTCGGGGATTCCTATGATCGCCAAGCTCTAACTTTTCCCATATAGGGTCTATTCCTGCCTATCCCTGCTATCCTGTGTAGTCATAGTATCTAGACTACATCCTGCTAAACTAGTGATCAGGGGAAACCTAGGATCACTGCCTGAGCCTGACAACTGAATAGTCATGAATTCTAGACTATAACCTGATAACTTAGTGATTGAGGGGACTCCTAAGATCACCACCTGATACCTGCCTAATGGTATTACTGCCTGATAACATAATAAGGTATATACTGATACATAATATTATGTTAGATGTTAGCGTTGAACAAACATTAATATCTGAGTTCATTTTACGGAATGCCCCCAGGTGGAGTAACCCCGAAGCACATTCCCCTGATAACCGGTGAAAATTCCTATCTGAGGCTAATCACCGGACTCCTCTTGCCTGTGTGTGTGGTTATCCTCGCGGAAGATTCCTTCCCGTTCCAGCTGTATCTGGAACCCCCTGTGCTCTCTAACTGGTCGAGAACACAGAAGACACACTATAAACTTATGCGTGGTTATCCTCACGGAAAGTTTATGCCCGTTCCAGCAATGCTGAAACCCCATGTGCTTTCTAACTGGTCAAGAACACAGAAGACACAAAGTTTATCCTGATAATTAATATTATTCCTGGTATATTAAATATACTTATCCTGATAATTACCTTGTACCACTAACTAGGGTACATCCTATCCTGAACTGTTGCATATCTGATGCATTCATTCACGTAATTAATCATGTGATACTTAACCTATAAAATAAGGTGCTAAGCTTATCGTTCTCATAAGCCGCTTAGTCATTGTTGGGAAACTGAACCCCTTAAGCTTATCTGTAGCTTTGAATGTTAAACATTCCTAGTACTCTTGTACTTCCAACTGAATACCTCTCAGTTCCTCTTAACCTATTAAAGGTTCTAGACATATCGTTATCATATGTCATACTTATGGGCTTACTATCCCATCTATAATAATTTCCTGAAATCCTGTGGGTAAACTACCCTTCACTCTGCATGATACATATCTTTATCTTAGGTTAATCCTGGAAAGTCTATGAGTATCACTATCCCAAAGCATATCGAAGATCATTGGCATGGTACAATTATTTGTCAAATAAAAGAGGTTCTGGGCCATTTCGCTCTGCGAACCCCAACTTCGCTCTGCGATCCTGCGTCTGAACCTTCAGACTCTGATCTTCAGAGTCTGAACCTTCAGAACCTGGTAATCCTGAGTCTGAAGCTTCGCAGAGCTTCTGAAAGCTTCGCTCTGCGAACTCAGCTTCTGACTACTTTGCAGAGCGAGGTCTAGGCGATGGGTAGGCGAAGATAGGCAGTCGCAACACTCTGCTACTTCGCTTTGCGACCCTGGGCGTCGCTCTGCGACTGTAGCAGAACACAGAATTTCTGAAAACATGTTTTAATCTTAAAAACCTTGATACCCAGTTGTCCAATGATCAAAGTGAAATTCTGGCAGGTACTGAATCAGAATGTAAAACAGAGTACCAGAAACACAAAACAGAGTACTTAAAAACAAGTTCAGAAACAGCAATATAAAGGACAAAAACTAAAGAACACAGAGTATTTGTTAACCCAGTTCGGTGATAAACAACACCTACGTCTGGAGGATACCAATCCAGGAAGGAAATCCACTAAGTAGAATTAATTCTAAGACTCAAGACACAACCCCTGTTCCCAGTCTTGTCACTTAATCTCTACCTGTCTAGACTTCTACCCAGGACCACCTAGGTATAAGAACCCTACTTACTTCCCAACCAAGTAACCACAGCCCAGTGATTAACAACTCTTCAATAAACTCAAGTATGAAGAAGACACTCTTCAGCATAACAAAAACATCACTTGTGCTTAAAAGCTTTAAGTGAAAACAACCTAAACAAAACAACCAACTCTAACAGATGAGTGGTACAAAACAAAGCAATAGCTTACAGACTCAAAAACTCTAAAACTCTAATTTTTGGTTTTTGATACGTAAAATCTCCAATAGCAATGTCCTCTTTAAATAGTCTTCAGCAGCAACATAATTCTGAACACAATAATCTTCAATTGATATAGTTCTGAAATACTTTAGAAGCTCATAAAAGCAAATATATTTCTAAAATATATTTTGCAAAGATTCCTTTGAAAATATATTCATCAATAAAATAAACAAATCTGCAAGAAAGATCTTCACAAGAAATAATCAGCCTTCTGGAAACATCAGCCTTGATAAATCTTCAACAAATCTTCAAAAGATACTGAAAAGAAATAACAGAATTCAGACGCAGAAACCAGCTTCTGAAGGTCAACAAAAGTCAGCGTCTGAAGGCAGCTTCTGAAGGTCAACAAAAGTCAACGTCTGAACAGTGCGTCTGATGACCAGTTTAGCGTCTGATGAACAGTACCAGCTTCTGATGAACAGTACAGCTTCTGAAACCCAATTTCCAGCTTCTGAAGACACAAAATAGCTTCTGAGGACGCTTTGCTTGTACAATATGATTTTAGCAAACATTTAGCCAATAACCAAATATCCAACAATCTCCCCCTTTCCCAAATTTTTGGCTAAAATCAAATTCTTCACAAAGACAAGTTCTTCACTCAACACAAATACTCAACCATGAAGAACTACACACATTTAAACATAGCACCAGAGTCAACAGCGGATAAAATGCTATGTTAAACCAAACATTCTGAAATATCACACCACATCCTGAAGCACACACACAACTTCTCAGTTTCTGAAGCACACAAGTAAACTCCCCCTGAAGCACAAACACACCAGCTTCTGATAGGAAACACCCAGGAAACTCCCCCTGAAACTCAGCACATCACAAATAGCTCTCCCCCTCAATTCTGAACTGCAGTAAACTCTAAAATAGTGCTTCTGAAACTTAACCAGTACACAGCTCAGGAACTCTACACTGAAACACTCATCCTGAGCTAGGGACTCCCCCTCAAACACATCTTCACAACTCTTTTTGTATTGCTTCTGAATTCTGAATAATACTGTTAACTTCTGAAAAAACTGAATTCTGAACAAAACAAACTCTGAACTTTGAAATGTAGTACATTCTGAACAGCTACATTCTGAAACCAAACACAAGTTTTTCTCCCCCTTTTTAGCCAAATAATCTTGACAAAACACAGACTTCACATAGGGAACAAAAACTGAATTTTTATCACAGATTGTATTAGACTCAGTATCAAACTCAGCATCTGCAACATCTTCATCTCCCTCACTTCCAGCTTGCTCACCCTCAGTAATCTATAATTGCAATAACTCCTCATACAGACAAACTCCCAGCTTGCTTCTCAGATTCTCAAATTGCTTGGCATCCAAAGCTTTTGTAAAAATATCAGCAATCTGTTCTTTAGTATTAACATGTTCAAGCTGTACAATCTTCTCCTCCACAAGGTTTCTGATGAAGTGAGTCTTATATCAATATGCTTGGTCCTGTTATGTTGTATGGGGTTCTTTGAAATGTTGATTGCACTCAGATTATCACAGTACATAGTCATAACATCCTGTTCAAGATTGTATTCCTTCAGCATCTGCTTCATCCACACCAACTGAGAACAACTACTTCCAGCTGCTATATACTCAGCTTCAGCTATAGACAATGATACACAATTCTGCTTCTTACTGAACCATGAAATCAAAGTGTTACCCAGAAAGAAACATCCACCAGAAGTACTCTTTCTGTCATCTGCACTTCCTACCCAGTCAACATCACAATACCCAACTAACTCAGAACTTGCACTGTGTGAGTACATAATACCATAATCACTTGTACTGTTGACATACTTCAGAATCCTCTTCACCTGAGTCAAGTGACTCATTTTTGGATCAGCTTGATATCTAGCACAGACTCCAACAACAAAGGTTATGTCTGGTCTGCTTGCAGTCAGATATAACAGACTCCTAATCTTGCTTCTATACTGGTTTTGATCAATAACAACACCTTGTTCATCTTTAGTTAACTTCAAGTGAGTAGCTGCAGGTGTTCTCTTATGACTAGCATTCTCCATCCCAAACTTCTTGACTATATTCTTTACATATTTACTTTGTGAAATGAATATAGTATCTTCCATCTGCTTGACTTGAAGACCAAAAAAATATGTAAGCTCACCCACAAGACTCATCTCAAACTCAGATTGCATCTGCTGAACAAATAGTTGAACCATCTGGTTTGACATCCCCCCAAAAACTATGTCATCAACATAGATTTGTGCTATCATCAGACTTCCATCTTCTTCTTTCACAAACAATGTCTTGTCAGTTCCTCCTTTTCTGTAGCCTTGAGTAACAAGAAACTGTGTGAGTCTCTCATACCATGCTCTAGGTGCTTACTTCAATCCATACAAAGCTTTCTTAAATTTGTAAACATGATTTGGAAAATTAGGATCCACAAATCCCTTAGGCTGTTCAACATAAACTTCTTCCTGTAAGTATCCATTCAGAAAAACACTCTTCACATCCATCTGAAACAGTTTGAACTTAAGAATACATGCTACTCCCAAAAGCAATCTTATGGACTCTAATCTGGCCACAGGTGCAAAGGTTTCATCAAAATCAAGTCCATCCACCTGAGTGTATCCTTGAGCAACTGACCTTGCCTTGTTTCTGGTCACAGTTCCATGTTCATCTGATTTATTCTTGTAAATCCACTTAGTTCCAATGACATTCATACCTTCAGGTCTTGGAACAAGGTTCCACACTTCACTTCTTTTGAACTGATTCAATTCCTCTTGCATAGCTTCAATCCAGAATTCATCAGTAAGAGCTTCTTTAATATTTTTGGGTTCAAATTTGGACACAAAACATGAATCAGTAGTCTCTGCATCTGATCTTCTGGTTCTGACTCCTTGATCAAGACTCCCAATGATTAAATCTCTGGGATGATCCTTCTGAACTCTAATTGAGGGTCCTTTACCAGTAGATACATGATCTGGATGAATTTCTTCTTCTTTAGACTCTACTTCATTTTCTGCAACTGGAGCTTCTGACTATTGTTCTTCTGATGTTCCATCATCTGGTACCACTTCAGACTCAACTCTTTCTTTTTTAGCAGATAAATCATCTATCACAACATTTATAGACTCCATTACAACCTTGGTTCTGGAATTAAATACTCTATAAGCTCTGCTATTTACTGAGTAACCCAGAAAAATTCCTTCATCAGACTTAGGATCCATTTTTCTTCTGTTTTCTCTATCAGCCAAAATGTAACACTTGCTACCAAAAACATGAAAAATACTTGACAATAGGCTTTCTTCCTTTCCATAACTCATACAGAGTAGAGGTGGTTCCCTTCTTCAGAGTCACCCTATTGTGTATATGGCAAGCTGTATTCATTGCTTCTGCCCAGAACATATAAGGTAAATTCTTAGCATGTAACATAACTCTAGCTGATTCTGCCAAGGTTCTGTTCTTCCTCTCAACTACACCATTTTGCTGAGGTGTTATAGGTGCTGAAAACTCATGCTTGATCCCTTCAGAAGCACAGAACTCAGAAAACTTCTTATTTTCAAACTCCTTCCCATGATCACTTCTGATTCTGATGATGACATTATCCTTCTCTCTTTGTAACTGAGTGCACAGATCTTTAAACACATCAAAAGTATCTAATTTTTCTCTAATAAAGCTAACCCATGTGAATCTTGAATAATCATCAACAACCACAAAAGCATACTTCTTTCCTCCAATGCTCTCAACTTGCATAGGTCCCATTAAATACATATGTAACAATTCAAGTACTTTAGTTGTTACCTGGTGATCCAATTTGGGATGAGACTTTCTTGTTTGTTTACCAATCTGACATTCACCATAAACACTGTCTTCATTAATCTTCAGTTTGGGTAGACCTCTGATAGCTTCCATGTTCATGACTTTCTTCATGCCCTTCAGATTCAAGTGACCCAGTTTCTGGTGCCAGAGTCTGACTTCTTCTTCTGAACTTAAGAGACAGGTGGACAGGCTTGTTTCTTCTTCAGACATCCACAAATAGCAGTTGTCCTTTGATCTGCAGCCCCTCATCAGCATTTCTCCTTCTTTATCAGTTACCAGACAATCTTCCTTGTTAAAATTCACTTTCAACTCTTGATCACACAGCTGGCTTATGCTGATCAGATTTGAAGTTAGCCATTTCACTAATAGCACATCATTAAGTCTTGGTAGTCCATCACAGATCAAGTCACCTATACCAATAATCTCTCCTTTAGCTCCATCACCAAAAGTTACATAGCTGCTGGAATATGGCTTTAAATTACTCAAAAGCTTCTTCACACCAGTCATATGTCTGGAACAACCACTATCAAAATACCAATCTTCCCTAGAGGTGGCTCTCAAAGATGCATGAGCTATGAGGCCAACAATATTACCCTTGGGTTTCCATACCTTCTGAACATTAATTCTGGTTGCAGCAGGTTCCACTTTTCTGTACTGAAAATGCTCAGGATAACCATATAGCTTGAAACAGAATGGTTTAATGTGCCCATTCTTTCCACAGTGATGACAAACCCATGGATGATTTCTCCTCTTTCTCTTGGACTTCTGAGGTTGCTTCTGAGGTTTCATCTTAGATGTGCCTATCATGGGATCATAAGTTTCAACAGCTGGAACAAACCTTTTAGCCGGATTTTTCTGTTTGAGGTTCAAAGCCTTATCAACAAATCCTATGCCATTTTGTTTCCCTTGTTTCTGATTCTCCAATATTTCCTCCAGCACATCAGTAGCAGTATTCATCATTCTGACTTGCTTTTTCATGTTTTCAAGCTGAGAATTCAGTTGGCTCACTTCTTCTTTGAGATCAGAATTTTGCACTAAGAGTTCACTTTTCTCATCCTGCAGTTGACAGATTGTCTTCTTCTGATCCACAAGTTGCTTGCAAACTTCTACACTTCTGATGTATAGGCTTTTGTAATTGTCAGCCAGTTCTTCATAAGATGATTTTTCAACTCTGGCTTTAGACTCTGATGAAACTTCAGACTCTGATAGTGTTTCAGACTCTGATAATGTCTCAGACTCTAAAAATGCTTCAGTCTTTGAAAGAGCTTCTGAGGGCTTAACCTTAACATCAGACTTGTATCTTCTAGTTAGGGCAACAACATACTTAGCAGATTCACTCTCTACATCTTCTTCTGAGTCTTCATCATACCAGGAAACAGCCAGACTTTTCTTCTGCTTCTTGAGATAAGTAGGACATTCTGACTTGATATGACCATAACCTTCAACCTCAAAGCACTGAACACCCTTTGATTGATTGCTCTTCTCATCAGTTTTGGTCTTCTTCACATCACTTTGTTGCTTACTGTTGTTGAATCTGAAGTTATGACCTTTAGATTTGAATCTCCTGTCAACATGCTTCAGAATCTTATTAAACTGTCTCCCCAGCAACCCAAGTGCTTCTGATAAGCCTTCATCATCCTCATCAAACTCTTGTTGACCCTCAGCTTCAGAATTAACTGCAAAAGCAACTCCTTTTCCTTTCTTCTCAGTACGGTTATTGAAAGCTGTTTCAAAATTCAGCAAGGATCCTATTAACTCCTCAACCTTCATATTGGAGATGTCATGAGCTTCCTAAATAGCTGTCACTTTCATGTCAAATCTTCTAGGAAGTGACCTGAGTATTTTTCTAACAATCTTCTCGTCAGACATCTTCTCTCCAAGAGAATCAAAAGAATTAGCCATATCCAGAACATTCATATAAAAGTTCTGTATGTTCTCATCCTCCAACATCTTCAAATTTTCAAATTTTGTGGTGAGTAGTTGAAGTCTGGACAACTTAACCTTTGAAGTTCCTTCATGAGTGGTCTTGAGTATCTCCCAGGCATCCTTGGCTATGGTACACTGCTTGATTAGTCTGAACATGTTCTTGTCCACTCCATTGAATAGTGCATTCAAGGCTTTGGAGTTTCCAAGTGCCAATTAATCTTCATCCTTTGACCATTCTTCCTCTGGATTCAACACAGCAGTCTTCTTACCATCTTTGTCCAACACAACTGGATGTTCCCAACCCTTTAGCACTGCTTTCCAGGTCCTGCTGTCTATAGATTCAGGAAAGCACACATACGAGACTTCCAGTACTCATAGTTAGAACCATTCAACAGAGGTGGCCTGTTAACAAAGCCTCCTTCCTTGTCCATGCTTGCCAGAAAAACCTTCCCTGGAGCTCACTCAATAACAGGCAGGGTGCCTGCTCTGATGCCAATTGAAATTCTGGCAGGTACTGAATCAGAACGCAAAACAGAGTACCAGAAACACAAAACAGAGTACTTAAACACAGGTTCAGAAACAACAATATAAAGGACAGGAAATAAAGAACACAGAGTATTTGTTAACCCAGTTCGGTGATAAACAACACCTACGTCTGGAGGATACCAATCCAGGAAGGAAATCCACTAAGTAGAATTAATTATAAGACTCAAGACAGAGCCCCTGTTCCCAGTCTTGTCACTTAATCTCTACCTGTCTAGACTTCTACCCAAGACCACCTAGGTATAAGAACCCTACTTACTTCCCAACCAAGTAACCACAGCCTAGTGATTAACAACTCTTCAATAAACCCAAGTATGATGAAGACACTCTTCAACACAACAAAAACATCACTTGTGCTTAAAAGCTTTAAGTGAAAACAAACTAAACAAAACAACCAACTCTAACAGATGAGTGGTACAAAACAAAGCAATAGCTTACAGACTCAAAAACTCAAAATCTCTAATTTCTGGTTTTTGATACGTAAAATCTCCAATAGCAATGTCCTCTTTAAATAGTCTTCAGCAGCAACATAATTCAGAACACAATAATCTTCAATTGATATAGTTCTGAAATACTTTAGAAGCTCATAGAAGCAAATATATTTCTGAGATATATTTTGCAAAGATTCCTTTGAAAATATATTCATCAATAAAATAAACAAATCTGCAAGAAAGATCTTCACACGAAATAATCAGCCTTCTGGAAACATCAGCCTTGATAAATCTTCAACAAATCTTCAAAAGATACTGAAAAGAAATAACAGAATTCAGACGCAGAAACCAGCTTCTGAAGGTCAACAAAATTCAGCGTCTGAAGGCAGCTTCTGAAGGTCAACCAATGTCAACGTCTGAACAGTGCGTCTGATGACCAGTTCAGCGTCTGATGAACAGTACCAGCGTCTGAAGACCATTCCAGCTTCTGATGAACAGTAACAGCTTTTGAAACCCAATTTCCAGCTTCTGAAGACACAAAATAGCTTCTGAGGACGCTTTGCTTGTACAATATGATTTTTGCAAACATTTATCCAATAACCAAATATCCAACACAAAGAAAACATGCCAGAGACTCATTTTGAACTATAAAAACGTACTGTATCCAAGGATTAACTGGAATCAAACATATGTATCAAAAAGGGGAAAAACTATCCTTTTCTAAACCTAGCAATTAAGTTGTGATCTCACACAAAACTGACCCAAAAGGGTAAATTGTTACTCTAAGGAACCCACCTGAATCCTTGCTGGTCTCTGACACCTTCCTTGTGCCAAAACCCTAGCTTGGTCTTACTTCCTCTCTTGATCCTCTTTGCTTCCTTTGGCTCAAAATCACAAACCTTGCTTGCTTGCAAGTGGCTAGATCAAGAAGGGAGGATGATTAGATGAAGTTTGATGAATATTGAAGGATTGGAGGGAGGGGCGCAATAGTGGAAGAGAGAAGGGAGAGGGTTTGGTTTTAAAGAGAGAAGTGGAATGGTAAAATGAAGAATTTTGAGGTTTATCCCTTTTTATAAAAATCCTTGCGTGACAATTACCAAATTGCCCTTCCTTAAATATCTCCGATACACCGTCCTTCTACCGATAAATACTTGAGTCTGAAGCGGGATATTACAAGTGATATTCTAAATAGTAGAAATTCTTTAGCAGGAACGATCTTTTATAAATGACAATCGGTCCTGTATATCAAAGTTAGTTTAGTAAGTAACAACTTATCTCGTGCATTTAAGTTAATTCTTAAATTTTATTAGTGAAAATTTGTCAAGTATATGATAGTTTAATTTAATAAATGTCAACTTCTCTTTTGTATGATAATTCTATATAATCAATGTGAACCTCTCCAATGCATTTTAGTTGAAAAAAGTTAAATATTTTTATAGAATTGAAATAATGTGACAGTCTAAATAGTAGAAACATTTTAGCAGGAACAAGTTTTTCCATGTATAACAATAATATGCACTGTTACGATTGCCTCACGCACTATTACACCATCATCATTTATAGGATTTTATTTACTTATATTGTATATATAATGGTAATCCAACGTGACATTTTATTTTCTTAAAAATGTTTAAAAAAGGTCAAATATAATATTTTTAATAACAAAAATAATAGGAATATGCGAAAAAAATATAATCCAAACATATTTTTTCCAACGGTAAGTTGGACCTACTTTGAACAATTTTTTTTTTGTGATGCACGCTTTTTTAAGAAGGACAATTTGAGTTAATTCTTAAATTTTATTAGTGAAAATATGTCAAGTGCATGATAGTTTAATTTAATAAATGTCAACTTCTTTTGTGTATGATAATTCTATATGGCAATGTCAACTTGTCCAATGCATTTTAATTGAAAAGATTTAAATATTTTTATAGAATTGAAACAATGTGATAATCTAAATAGTATAAACATTTTAGCATTAACACATTTTTCAATGTATAATAATATTATGCACTGCTACGACTGCCTCACGCACTATTCCACCATCACCATATTCGTTTATAGGATCTTCTTGACGCATATTATATAGATAGTGGTAATCCAACATAACATTTTATTTTCTTAAAAATGTTAAAAAAAGGTCAAATATAATCTAATATATTTTTTTAATAACAAAACTAATAGGAATATGCGAAAAAAAATAATCTAGACATTTTTTTTTTCAACCGTAAGATGGTCCTACAATAATTAAATTTTTTTTTCGATGCACATTTTTTTTAAGAAGGGCAATTTTATATTTTCTACATAAAAAGTTTTCTTTTACTTTACTGTTAAATTGATGATTTATTTTCTTGTACTTGTATCAACGACACACGTTGTTGTAATCTATATTTTTATTGTATACGTAATAAAAAAATGAATTGTATAAATCTCAAATAATGACACCCATTGCAGATAAATTTTTTAATAAATTAATTAAGAATCCACATTTTTCAGCATTGGATCGGTTAAAAAATACAAATAATTTTTAAAATACATCTCCCTTTTTAATTTTGACTAAATGATCACAACTATTGATTAAGAGTACACATAATATTTAATTTATTCTAATTGTAAATACTCATATCAATTTTTAATTTATCTCTCTCATCTTCTTTTACTATTATTTTTATTTACACAAACAAATACTCATTTGTTGATTTTATTCTCTCTCTTTACCAAATGAATGAATCTGAGAAGCTCTAAGAAACCCTAGCCGCCGCCGAATCACTGTTCACGGCCTCCATAATCAATCTCCGGCTGCCTCTGGCTCAACCACACTCATAATCTTGATCTATTCCTTATCCTCTATCAATCTATTCAATTTATTTTCAGATTTGTAAACATCTCAACCACCACCTTCTCGGCCAACAAAAAAAGACTCTCCTCCATCGACGACCTCCGCGCCGGAAATTGCAACCACCGCGGTTCGTGTTTTCATTAAGGTCAAGTTCTTTACACCTTATCTTTCTCTTCTTTATGCACTCGTTTTTTTTTTGCTTGCTGTGATCTGGAATCTTCCTGCCAATCAAAAGGATAAACATTAGATCAACCAGACAAAGAAGTCACAATTGAGACGTTTTCTTATGAAGATATTTTGTATATTTACTTTTTTTTTTGTTGTTGATTTAATTGTAAAATTGTGTTAGGACTGTGTTTGGATATGTACTTTTTTGTTGATATAATTGTAAAACTGTGTTTGGACTCGTTTTCTACATTTTCTTATTTTGCCTCGTATGTGATGTTGATGAATTTGAACATAAAAGTATCGTTTGTTAAATATGTCTTATGAAGCTCAACAAAAAAATGAAGACAAAACAATAAAGAAATAATGAGTTTAATTACATTTTCATAGCTTTGTGAAGATGAAAAGAAATTCTTTTACCTGCCTGTGTTCTTCATTTTAAAAAGAACAATTTTCCTGCAATGAGATAAAATAAAATGAAGTTAAAAAAATGAGAAGAAAAAATGTAGATGATAGTAAGTCAGAAAGAAGAGGACAAGGAAAATGAGAGAAAGATGAGAGAATAAGAGAGTATTGAATGATAAATATAAAGTGTATTTGAAAATTGAAATTGAGAATTTGGCTCCAATGATATGTATGAGTAGTAATATTGAAAATAGTGAAACATTTGATTTATTGGGTTTTGTGTCAACCAAAATCTGTCATATAGTTGGCATGTAATGGAAATGACTTTTTAAAGAGCAAATAAACTAGACTATAAGCTTTTTGTAGTTACATGACATCATTATAGTTAGTTGTGGTCATTTAGTTGAATAAAGTAATTTTTAGACAACTTTTACCCCTAATTGTGTGATTTGGCAAGCAACCAGCATGGGGTATTAAAAGGTTTTCCACAACATCTTCCCTTCTTATATTAAGGGAGGATACTGATCACAATCTCCCACTCTGCAGCACATATGAGCAGTACTCGACAACGAACCCTTGGTGGCGGGGGTCATCAAGTATTAGACTATCTGAAGCGCATGCGAGCAGAGAATCATGCTTTCTTTTATGCAGTCCAGGGTGACATTGATAACGCGGGTGGGAATATATTTTGGGCTGATGAGACATGTAGAACGAACTACTCGTATTTTGGGGATACCGTTATATTCGACACAACCTATAAGACTAACCAGTACCGGGTACCATTTGCCTCTTTCACTGGGTTTAATCATCATGGTCAACCTGTTTTATTTGGTTGTGCTTTGATTCTCAATGAATCCGAGTCCTCGTATATATGGCTATTCAAAACTTGGCTTCATGCCGTCTCTGGACGCCCCCCTGTCTCCATTACAACCGACTTGGATCCTGTCATACAAGTTGCTGTTGCCCAAGTTCTTCCTCCAACTCGCCACCGGTTCTGTAAATGGAGCATATTCAGAGAAAATAGAAGCAAGCTGGCTCATTTGTATCAATCAAATCCTACTTTTGAAAACGAATTCAAGAAATGCGTTCATGAGAGCGGGACTATTGATGAGTTTGAGTCTTGTTGGCGCTATCTATTGGAAAGATACTACATCATGGATAATGAATGGCTTCAGTCAATGTACAATGCACGACAGCATTGGGTCCCCGTCTACTTGCGGGGCAGTTTTTTTGGAGAAATATCTTTAAATGATGGAAATGAATGTTTGAACTTTTTCTTTGATGGATATGTGAATGCATCCACCACATTACAGTTGTTGGTTAGACAATATGAGAAGGCCGTATCAACTTGGCATGAAAGAGAACTAAAAGCAGATTTCGAAACTACCAACAGTAACCCAGTTTTAAGAACACCGTCTCCTATGGAAAAGCAAGCTGCAAGTCTTTATACGAGAAAGATGTTTATGAAATTCCAAGAGGAGTTAGTAGGGACTATGGCAAATCCTGCTACAAAAATTGATGATTCAGGAACTATCACCACTTACCGAGTTGCCAAATTTGGAGAAAACCAAACATCTCACACTGTCGCTTTTAATTCTTCGGAGATGAAAGCTAGTTGCAGTTGTCAGATGTTTGAATATTCAGGAATCGTTTGCAGGCATATATTAGCAGTCTTCAGAGCTAAAAATGTTCTTACACTTCCGTCTCACTATGTGTTGAAACGCTGGACAAGGAATGCGAAAACGGGTGTGGTGTTAGATGAACACGCATCTGATTTGCCTAGCAGTTCACGCGAGTCTTCGACAGTATGTTACAACCATTTGCGTCAAGAAGCAATCAAGTATGTGGAAGAAGGTGCTAAATCAATCCAAACATATCATGTTGCAATGAAAGCTTTGCAAGAAGCTGCCAAGAAGGTTTCTACCCTAAAAAAGCAGAGTATTGGAACAGCTGAGGTACCTACAATAGCCAACGGAGGCAGGAGTGAGTTGCTTACAGGAAATGAAGATGTTTCAAGCCATCAATCTGTGGTTAGTTTCTTTGAACTTGTCATCTTTCTATAGATTGTAAAGCATTAGGTAGGATTTCTCACTAGGGAAATCATATAAGTGTCGTTACTTGATGAATTCTACACCGAGCTGCTTCCAAGGAATTATACTTTTACTGACTATTATTTTATGTGTTAAAGCAAACAAAAATTAAAATTGTAGAAATGGAGGGGGAAGGAGAAACTCGCCCCCCTGTACAATTGATAAGCAGGGAACTTGGAAATCATTCATATTGTTTCTAGGTAATCATTTTCTGTGTTGCTAAAATCAACAGCACTAATATTTGATATTTTTCTTTGAAAAAGGGGAATGAGCATTCTTCCCTTTAAACTTCGAACCTTTTGCAAAGTGGTGCCACTGTCACTGTCACCAACTTTAAACCCATTTCAATAAATCCTCAAACTTTACAGTTTACATAATGTTCCCCTGAACCCTTCAAACTCTAATAGTATCCTTTAACTCATTATCTCAAGTGTGCTTAGCATGTTACTATTTGATCCATCCATCAAATGATATCTTCACCATGTGGTTTTCATGTCCCCCTATCTCATTCATTGTCGTCTAGGTTTAAATAAGTTGCAATTTGCTCTGCACCGAATCACCTATCAAATTTGAAGCCCTTGGAGTGTGAGCCGTGATAGCTTGGTAATTATGTTAGAGTGTCTTTTTCTAATGGTGTCGATAACAGAGAACTTTGTCTCCTTTTGATATTGTTTATTTTGATGTTTGGGTTCGTATTCGTTTTCCCTCTATTTTAGGATGTAGTTATTAGATAATTTTGATTGGTGTTTTATCAAGATGTACTCACTCTAATGAAAGATCCTTTTGAATTATTTGAAGCCTTTCAAACTTTATGTTTACAAGACCCAACTTGGGAAACTAATTTGAATTCTGTGTATTGGCAATGTGAAAGAATACTTTTTTTTTGGTATCGTTCAGCTCCTTTAGGACTTCTTATGGCCAATGTTGTTAATGAGCTGTCATGGCGGTTTTTGTGCCAGAAGCCACAAGCAATTTATTAAGTGCCATCTAGATGACACAACTTAAACCTTATGTTTCAAGGCTGATGCAACTTTTAACATTTTGGGTCACATTGTTCTCACAGTTTTAATATTTGATAAATTGCATGTCCAATTTCATTGTATAATTCAATACAGTATTTTTAAATTATTCAACTTATTGGTATATTGGGAAAATTTTAATGATTAATTTAGAAAAATTAAAAGTTGAAGGTTTCTTATTGCTAAAAGGCTGAATATCCTTTTGGCTAAAGTGTACTTTTGGCCCCCTAAGTTTCAAAATGTTGCGATTTTGGCCCCCTATTAAAAAAAATGAAAAATTTGGCCCCCCAAGAATTTGCCCCCTTTGCAATAGTAGTCCTTTTGGCCAATTTTGACCTAGTCAACGCCTATGTGGCAGGCAATGTGTGTAATTACTTAATTAAAAAAATTAAAAAAGCCACATAATCATTTTCTAAATTAAATAAATGGAAAAAGAAAATAAAAAATAGAAAAAATAAAAAAAATTTAAAAAAAAGAATTTGATTTCTCTCACAACCCATTCGTAATGCTTCATAAGAATTAAAATTACCATTTGAATTCTCATTCAAAGGTAATGAAGATTTGTTACCATGATTATGAAGCTGTCCTTGTCCTGCATTCAAAGAAGAATTACCCGTTTTGCTACTCCTTGGTTGAGCAACAACAACACTGTTTTTTGAGGTTGCAAAACCATGGCTTCTTGAGTTTCCACCTTGTTCACGATTCTCAGAACCTTTGGAGGACTTTTTAGGAAGTTTACCAATCCCTTTTTGAACATAATTCATCAAACAGAACGAACACAAGCAAAAAAAAAACTTTTTCGAATCTGAAAAACAAGGTTAGACCTGATATGAAGATGGTGAAGAAAAAAAGACACCCATTTTCTTATCTAGGAAAGAGAACAAACCCAATTCTCTAATTTTACTCATAGTGGTGTTGGATTGAACTTTGAACCATACCCAATTTGATGATTCAGAGTTTATTAATAACCATTGTAACAGTCTTCGAACGCGCATTCATCAGCGCAAGTGCCGACGGAATTGCCGGGGCATTCACCTATGCCTGCCTCCATCCACTCGACCCAATCAAAACATAGATAGATAAAGGAGAAGAAAAAGGAAAAGGAAAAGGAAAAGAAGAAATTGAAAATGTCGCTGCAGAATTGAAATTTTTTCCATTCCTAATTTTTTTTTTCTGGGTGAAGAAGATGGAGAAGGAAAAGATGAAATTGTTGGAATTATAAGTTGAAAACCCAGAGTCACGTGTTATTCCTTTTCTAATTTTTTTTAATTCATCCTTTATACGCGTGGCTTTTTTTTTAAATGGTTCTTTACACACGTGGCGTGCCAATTGGTTAAATGAAGTGACACATAAGCGTTGAAAAAGTCAAAATTGACTAAAAGGATGATTATTGCAAAGGGGCTAAATCAACGGGGGCCAAATTTTTCATTTTTTTTAATAAGGGGCCAAAATCGCAACATTTTAAAACTTAGGGGGCTAAAAGTACACTTTAGCCTATCTTTTTTTTTTCAAAGCAAATGTACACTGTTTATATTATATGATTTTATTTTATGTGAAGAACCCGTATTCCATATGTTTTGGTTATTAGAGTATTACGTAATAGACAATTTATCTTCTTTTGATTTTATGAATACGATGATATTTTTTTCCATCTCCTTTCAATATTGTAAGGAGCTGAAAATGCATTGTCATCCAGTAAATTTGTGTTGAGCCTGTAGTCTTGAAGTTAAGCAAATTTTGAGATCATTCTTCCATAGTGCTTGTTGAGGTGCCTGACCTTAATGCCACTCATGCAACAGGCAGAGAAGCAGAAGAAAATCCGAGAGTTGACTGCTGAGTTAGAGACCACAAATCAACGATGTAATGTTTATAGGGCAAACTTGCTGGCGGTGCTAAAGGACATGGAAGAACAGAAGTTAAAGCTATCAGTGAAGGTCCAAAATGCAAGACTTAGTTTGAAAGAGTGACTACATCAATTACTGATAGGTTTTAGACTGTCTAGTTTGATTTATATTAGCTTATTATGTTGATAACCTATGTGTTATCTTAAGTATATGGTTAGAGGTTAAATTTAAACAGTGCTTATTATGTATTTATTGATATGCTATAATCTGATTGAATATTTAAGTTTCACGACAAGTTTTCAATTAAGGACATTGTATTATTGAATTCACAAAAATGCTGACAACCAATGGAAGAGAAAATTAAGGGTCATCCTTATACCTGATTTTTTAATGTATTGGTTTGTGTCACTTTTTCGCGAGTACATTATATTTTTTTTTTTTGCATAGACTAGACATGATATTTATTGATGTAGGATGTGAACAGGTTTTTCTGTCATGTCATTTGGTGAAGTGTGGAGTTGTTCTTAGTTATCCATTTCACGGCATATATGGCTGGTTGGTTTGGTTAAAATTGTCCGGATTCAGGGTGTATATGGCTGAGTTGTCGAATTGTCCAGACCGCTAATCCGGACTATTTAGACTTAAAAAAAAATCAGGTTTGTTACGCCTCTGAACTGGCCAATCCGAAAGTGTAAAATGTTTCCAACAAGAACAGTAATAACAATGCAGAGGGGGGGACGAGAAATTTTCTTTCTGTGATGATGTAACTTTTGTTTCTGTTATTACTGCTATTTCACAGCTGCAGCAAATCAAATTAGCTGAGCAGCTGCATGCATTTGTTCTAAAAAGTTTGCCGGTTTCATCGTTTATAATTCTCAATGCTATCATTGTTATGTACCCGAGGTGCACTCTTGTTGATACTTCGTTTAAGGTTTTTGATATGATGTTTGAAGGGATACTGTTTTGTGGAATACCATAATATCTGCTTTTGTTGTGTGGTAGACATGGTAGGGAGAGTTGGGAGGGTGGTTGAAGCCTATGAGTTTGTCAAGGGATTGGGTGAGGAAGGTAACACAATAGAAATTTGGGGATCTCTTCTTGGGGATTACAAAAACCATGGGTTTGAATTATGAAAAGTTGTTGCCAAAAAGTTGCTGAATATGGGTAGCGAGAAAAGGACAGGATGTCACGTTTTGCTCTCAAATATTTATTCAGAGGAAGAAGAGTGGGAAAATGTTGATGGAGTGAGAAAGCAGATGAAGGAAAAAGGTTTGCAGAAGGAAACGGGATGTAGTTGGGTTGAGATTTCTAGGTTTGTAAACTGCTTTGTATCTAGAGATGAGAAGCACCTTCAAAGTCATGAAATATATTATGAATGAATTGAATAATTATCACTAGTTTTATCAAAAGAATATGTTGGTTTCTTTATTCTGGGCAGTTGTCATGAAAGTGAGTTAGGTTCATTCATCGTGAAAACAGTTACAAGATTGACTATAACAGATAATAATTGAGTTAAGTTTTCTATAATTCTAAATTCTATAAAATTTCTAATCATCTCATCCAAACACAAATTTACAAAAATGTTTAATGCAATGATGATCTCTAATGAACTGCACGATACATTTGGACACAACAATTACTTTATAATAAAATTATGTGCATTTGTAAACTATTCTTTTCACCACAATTTTTAACATTCATTAACTGTATTTTAGATGAATTTTTATTCATCTTAATATAGTTTTCTAACATTTGATAAATATAATTTTCTAAATGGTAACCTCATCATGAATTCTAATTGATAAAGAGATTATCTTGTTTTTGTACAAAAAAAAAGAGATTATCTTTTTTATATTTATTGTAAGTAATAACACCATACATGTGATGCATTCATTGTTGACTATGATAGATATTAACTTTTTTTTAATAGAAAGATATTCATCTTTTTCATATTAAGATATAATACGCAAACGTACAAATTCTGTGTGATAATTACGCTTATGAGATGTAATAATTCACTCTTTACATCGTCAGGTAATTATTCCAATTTCCTTAAAAAAAGTAATAATTCTAATTATTTATATGGACTACTTGAGATACAAATGTTAGTTTTATAATACAATTATATGTTGATAGAACATATAATTTATGATCAGAATTTTCAACATTTCTTACTTGAGTTTCGGACAAACTTCTATTCATTCTAAAACTTTTCTGACATTGAATAAATACAGTCTATAACTGATAATCTCATTTATATTTTAATATGGTGAGTGACTGATCTGTCTGTAATTCTCGAAAGTATCGTCACTATGCATACGACACAACCAAGGTTGAGTGAGATGAAATTTATCGTTTTCTATTAGGATGATCATGTTATATCTCTTACCTATTTTATTAATAAAAGTAAAATTTTCAAATTTAGTAAAAGTGGCTTCATACACTTATTTTTCATCTCTGAAGAATTATGGGTCCTATTTCAACAAAGTTGAAGTTATAAAACAATAGGCAACCCATGTACAGAATATCCTAGGAAAGGGCACATGTTTAGGCTAGTTTAGTTTGCTTAATAGATTGATCAGTTAGTCACAAAGAGAAAGTTTGATTGAGTAATGAATATATACAACTAGATCTAGACCCGTGCGTTGCGCGGGAGATCATGGACAAATGTATAAATTTATAAATTTTTTAGATAAAAACTTGCAATATCAGGTGTATATATATATATATATATATATATTAAGGGAATCAGATATATTAGAAATCTGGAATTTTCAAAACCACTGATAAATTTCTGCATGCTTAAATCAAATGGAGTTTAGTTTGGAGATCATAATGCGCCCAATGGCTATATTGTGCTTGATTCACTACCATGTTACGTGGAAATAATACTAAAACAAAGTTCCCTGTATAAAGGAGCTCTATGTAGTTGTACCATCATCACAAGTATTTGGTTAACACTTGCACATGTCATAGACTCGGTAACACCGGTTCTCTTAATAACTACAAATTTAAGTTGACATGCTTAAAATTTTCAAAAAATAAGGTGATAGAACCACCACTCACCAATGCATCATTAACAACTATAGGATAACATGTATCATAAAGTTTATTCTCAATTTGAACTATCAATTAAGGTTCATAAATCCTAACAATTCAAGAGTCGTACTTCAAGATGTTGGTGTTTGCACTGGCTCGAATATGATATAATAGTGGAATCATTATAAAAAATGTTAACGCAATACTTATTTTGAAGTAATTATAAAATGGATAGATTTATTGACACGGGTTTGCTTCAAAAGGTTTATTAAATTTATAGATTCAATGGTGAAGACTAACTTATAGCAATTTAACAGGATATGACATGAGGGAGAAATCATTCATTCTATGTAACAAGGCATTAGCTATTTTCCATTTCTGTTCATTGTTGAGTATGATTTCATTTGAAGTAGGTAAAATCAAGTTCAAAAGTAAAAAAAATCTTACCATAGTTCTTCATATGAAATGAATTAATTTAGCTCATGAAAAAGTGATACTTTACAAGATCATTGTCATATTTCTTTCAAAAAATAAAGATCATTGTCATATTGGTGCTTATATTCACGTATTCAATGATGAAACGCATCTGATACATACATCGTCTGTGTTTGAATGTGTACATATCAAAATTACTTTGACAATTTTTTATTATTTAGTGCGTGTTTGGATTGACAATGAGTTTGACAGAATCACATTGAACTATTATGATTCTAACAAGAGCTTCAATAAAATCACATTGAACCACCTTGAGTTCACTAATCTCACCGCCAATCCAAACCTGCCTTAGACATTTCATCACTTTCCTTCCAAAATTACCTCATAATTTTGAATTCATAGTGCCAAATAAAAGGCTTCATTTATTTGTGTCTTAATAGCCAATTGTGAAAAATGTCCTAAATCAGAATACATATAGCTTCTGAGCCTGCAACATAGAGCGGACAATACCGGGAAAAGATAAGCAAACGTCAAGCATACAAGAACACAACTTCCTACACATACTCCATAAAAGTTTGTCACACAAATGCTTATGTATAAACTATTTCTATAACAAAAGATAAATTAAAGTCAAATTATTTGTATGAGCTATAAACTATTTTCATAAGCTATGATGTAGAGCTTATTGAAATAAGCTAAAAACAACTTATGAACATGTTATAAGATGTTTCAATAAGCTCTCTCCCAAACAGCCTCACAAGTACATAAACTCAAATAAACCAATACAAACACGACCCAAATGTCAATTAGTGTTTGAATGCATAGAGCAATGCTTCACAAATACTCCATTCAAACTAAAATATAAGCAAAAATAGTAGATGAAAAGCTAGGCCAAATACATCAACTTTTCAACTACTATGTTTGCTTATATTTCGTTTCAGATAGAGTACAAATTATATAAAATATATATTAACTACCAATGGTATTTTTGCTAGTTCATGAATCCTCAAGTCATAATTTCAAAACATATTGCTGAGAAATTTATAAAAGTGTTATTACCCTCAAGCAAAAGGACTAGTAAAATAAATCAACAAGTAATATTACCAATGAAGTTATTATTTACGGTGATTCAAATGACTTTTTTGTAAAAAGAACAGAATACTCATGTACAGATTTCAAACTAAAAATAATTGTCCGGTGTACTAAAGCTCCTACCATTTGGTGTATTGTACATATTCTTATCTTGTTTTTACACAAGAGGCTGTTTCCAAGATTTGAACTCATAACCTTTTAGTCACATGACAAGAACTTTCCTGTTTTGTCAAGACTCCCCATTACATTCAGATTTCAAACTAACAATGAAAAAAGTCAAGTCAATATATTAAAGTGTAATTGGGGTGACTTCATGCTATATAATATTTGAACAACTACAATTTATTGAAGTTGACAAAACCAGGCCATATATAGTGATTATTTATAAAGCAAAGTGAGATTGCACACACTGTGCCTGACTAGTCTAACTGTTGGAAAAATTAGGTCTTAAATCAAATAACAGATTTCATAACACATGTTCAATATAATTTAATTATGAATAGCGGAAGCAAATATTGAACATGAATATGATTGGATCTTCGACATGTTTGATTTATCAAGGATATCAATCATTAGGTATTATGAACACCTGGAAGCTTTGATGAGTGCCTTCTCAACAACGATAAACGGAGAGAAGAAGTGGTGATCTGAAACACACGACATAGGGTTAGCGGCGGCTGATTTGGTTCTTCCTCAACCGGTACCTTTATGCCTCAGGTTCTCTTCAGATGGGGAGAAGAGAGAGTTTTGCCGTGTACGGTGTATTGGGGACCATAGCCTCTTTTATATTGGATGGCCATTAGGGTTTCCCATTATTCTGTTAATGGGTCATCCGGACATCCACCCATATTGAGTCCATATCAATTAATTAATTATCTAAATAGAAATCTAATTAGCCTTATTACTTAAATTGATCACTAATCAATTAAGGCTCTAAATTGATAAATAGCTAATATAATTATTATTACGATATTTGCCCACATAATGATATCAGAATATAATTAAATAATAAAATATTCCAACAATCTCCCACTTGGGCTACATATCTAAATAATTATACCAGAATTCTTTAGGCGCGCGTCTGAATGCTATTTATCTTTAGATTTCAACTTTACAATCTGGTCCACTTCATACATTAATAATGGGACCACCGCGGCTGTCGTCACTGACGTATAATGTGACGGAACCCCAACGACCACCATATCAATGCACTTGATGACATAGATCGATATGGATGAGTGGCATGGAAATTTCATGTGATGTGATCTCTAAATCATGTCTATTTCCAACTGGTCCAACTGAAAACTTTAGTGAGATCAAACTGAAGTTTGCAAATTCAATATTTGCACAAAATGATACAGAAATGTTTATAACCAAAATAACCTCATAAATTTTATTTCTGCAGAAAATCATAACATAAAGTCTGTATCGATATCAAAACAGAAGTATAGAATATAGAATAAAAGAGACTCCCACTAATCTAAGACATCCTTAATGACAACAACCATATGAAAGACTTTATGTGTCATGTCTTTGATTAGTGGGTCACCTAGCATAAAGTTTGTCTCTAATGTTCTATTCAATTCAACAATAATCTATAAGGTAATGAACTCTATAAAATTTGTTGTTAAATAACTTTATGACTAAATTATGTCACTATATATAACTTAAGTGGTCTTTCAATACTTTTAACAATATGCAACCAAGTGACATAAATACTTACAGTTATATTTCCTGAGTTAGGATGTATATTACATACACACATCCAAAAGTCAGAGTCTAACACACTAATGATCTCCAAATTGTCAGATCCCTGATGAATATAAGCTCTTTTGTTCTCTTTAAAAAATCCTTATGGTTGCGTTTTCAACAATTCAAACTTTGAATTGCTCAAATATCTGCCAAACAATCTTATTATATACGCTATTTCCAAATGCGTATAATAAAATCGTACATAAAAATCCTATATGCAAAGTGTAGGAAAATACTTAAATTTCTGAATTCATAAATTTCCTAATGGGCAACATTTGAGACTGAAAAATCTCTCTCGGTGATTGATGTCATCCAAAAATTTATTAACTTTAATGTCAATTTATTTTCAACTTTACTGATATAACTCTTTTGTGATATCCGAATAATACTTTGAGAAGAATCTCTAAGTATTGAAATGCCTAATACAAAAGAGGTGTCCCCAGGATCTTTCATCACTAGCTTTTGTTAGAGATTTCCTTGGTTTCACATTACTAACATATATCATAGTTGACTAAATAAAATAAAATTGACACATTAAAATAGGAATATAAATTTACTCCCACTGAGCTTACTAAATCCACAACTCTACTTAATATTATCTCAAAACCAAATGAGACAATTACTTTATGAGAATTTGTGGTAACACTAAAGAGACAAATTTCTTACCTTATAAGTGGATTTCACGACTTTGTAAACCATCTACTTTGTATCAATTGACACAAAAACTTTATTCCGTTGCACCATATTATATCATTAATGTCACCATTAGGAAACACTATATTGAAATCCATCTTATGCAGCTCCAAAATTATAACAAGCAAACTAGTATCATGACTGTCTTAATAGAGTCTTTTAAATAAAATAAATAGAATTTCTCTTTTCAGTCAATTCTTTATGATACTAGAAGCCCTAGTTCTTGAGGGTGTTGAGTTTGATCTATATGAATTAATTTCATAACTTGATTGAGAGGAAGAACAATAATGTCCTTATGAGGTTCCAAATATACTATACTAATAGTAACAATATGAATTGGTTTAGAACCAATTTCCTCATTCAATATTATTCTAATTCCATATCTCTCCCCCAAACTCAATATCCTCAAGAAAACTTAACAATTTATGTCTCAAACATTTCCTTAAGTTGTGGGACGAAAAACTTATAGTTTTCAAACCCTTAAACAATTATAGAATGTCACAAGTCATAACTGAATTGACTCTAATAACTAAACTTAAAAGACACATTGAATCATCATTTGAAAATAAAACTCAAAATATCTTGATTTAGTCAAGGAGAAATTAAAACAAAAATTAATTCAAATAATGATTCACCAAATTGTCTTTTAAATACAAAAGTAAGCCAGCAACGAAAATCTAAAATTAGTATAAAATGAATAAACAATCTTTGTCGACTTTGTCCATTCTAAATTGATATATCTTTCAACATCATTGGACATAAGTTAGTCAAAATTACCTTTCTTTATTTGCCCTTATCTTTTTGAGGTATTTTTCGAATGAACACTATTTTATTTTCTCTTGCTTCAGCTTTTCTTTATTTGCACACTTTATGAATTGATCCTTTAAAGGATCATTTCTAACTTTAACAGTTATAAACTTAATTGTGCAAAGAGAATACTAAATGCTGAATTTTCGAACAAGTCATCTGATAGTCGAAATTACTGAATTTTCGAACAAGTCATCTGATAGTCGAAATTATAATGTCTCAGCAAGATTAAATATTTACATAATGTGCTCAATATTTTCTTTGCCTAATAATCTTAATGAAATATCACTCTCCAATGAGAGATTGTCTTTCTCTGTATTGCTTTAAAAGCACTTTAGTTTAAGCAAAGAAAATATGACAAAAATTGTTAACTTAAATAACACTGATAAGATTTCTGATCTTTTAACTTTATGATCGCATAAGACCTATAAGATTTGGTGTATACTCACTTGTCAAACTTGATTCTCACATTAAATACTGAATTTGCAAGAGAATGCGAGTTTCACCACCCTTATATAAGGTCTAGATCCAAGAACAATGTTAATATTATTCTTTAATTCCTAAAAGTTAAAACTTTTAAGAGTTAAAAATTTAACTCAAATTAACATATACATAAACCGTATTAGCTTAAAGAGAACAAGAGAAGCAAAAACACTCACAAAAATACCTAGTGCACCATTAATATCAAGTCTTTAAACAATAATATCAATTGCTAGTGGTATTTTACAGCAATGATCAAACAATGACAATTTACTTTGACAAAGAATAAATTCTTATAATTGTCATATGCTTACCATTATATTCGTGTGGATGTAAACTCTTAAATGTATAAATAAGTTTACACTCACACAACATTATCACACATGTCAATAAAATATTATAGAAACATGCATCTTTATTTGTAAATAAAAGACCTTAACAAGATACCAAGCGCACCATTAATTCCCAATCTTCGGATTGAAAAAATTAACTGCAAGCGATACTCTCAACGCAGTGATCAAACATTGGTGATAAGTCCCGTCAAATAATAGTCACCTTCGGGCATCCTATTATCCACATGGAAAAATACTTTATAACCACCACATATTTACCACCACATGTATGTAACTATCCGGCCAAGTTGTGCCTTCCTTGGGGCCGACGACAACTCGCATAAATAATTACACACTACATCTTTTGTAATTTCAGTTGAATCGAATCTACGCAACAGAGGTTACTTGGGCAACATTATTGTTTCAACCGACTCAACCGTAATTACTAGATAATTTTAATATATATTAAATGGGGTGATAAGTCTTGTCAAATAATAGTCACCTTAGGGTATCCTATTATTTACATGGAAAATTACTTTATAATCACCATACATTTACTATCACATGCATGTAATTATCCGGTCAAGTTGTGCCTTCCTTGGGGCCGACTACAACTCGCATGAATAATTGCATACTACGTCTTTTGTAAGTTCAGTTGAATTAAATCTACGCAACAGAGGTTACTTTGGCAACATGTTGCTTCAACCAAAACAACTGCAATTACTAGACATTTCACAATAAATTAAATGTTTTTAAATGGGAATGATCTTTAAATTTACAAGGCACTACTAACATAATGTAGGCCGAATTAGTTCATTATGTCGCTAAGTAACCATAAGGCCACTCAGCAACCCTTAAGTGTGAAGACAAGTTCACAAGAATTTGAAAGAAGATGCAAGTCAAAAATCACACCAATGTGTGTATGACAATACATTTACAGGTATCGCATAAAAGCGAAAACATAAATAGCATGAAATATGTCCAAAAATGCATGATCGGAGGAAAAGAAAAATAATGTTATTGTAGAATCGTAATAACAATAAAATCAAACATCACAATCATGCTATAAACCAAATATTCAATTTTAAATCAGAAGAAAATTGAATCTTACATGCCAAAAACATTCATACTACAATTGATTCATGTATATAAACTGAATGATTCTTTAAACAAAATAAAACATAACTCTAGCATAAATGTTTTCCTAAATAAAGGAAACAAACATTATATGTCTATAAATAAATAAACAAAACTAGAATTATTATTTTCCAAACTTTAAAGAATCGAATTCTTACTTTTTTGTACTAAAAATTTCTTCATAATATTTTGAGATTCATTATTAAAAGGCAACATATATATCACAAATATATTTTAGCTTTTTATTTGCCTACTTCTCAAAATAAACTTTATGTACAAAATCTTCGTGAATCAAAACTAATTTCAAATAGAAATTAAGTCGCAAGGTATGATAACAATATCTGAAAATTATTTTTACCAAATGATTTAATATAAAATCAAATCACCAAAATCAAAATAAAATCCAAATCTTTATTTATCAAATCCATATCCTTATTTGTTGGCAACAGACCTCCTACGCTGTAACTAATAAGGGTTAAAAGCCATGCATGATATTTTGAGTCTTTAGTGATATATTAATCTTTATATTGGATCAAATCCAAAGTTACAAAAAAAAAAAAATAAACTTCAAAATATCAGTTTAACTCTAATATGTGAAAGGCAAAATTCACACCAATTACTGAAAATCAATTTTCAACAGAATAGACAATATTTGCCAGGCCTGATTTATTTTTTCAAATTAAATCGAACACAAGAGATTTGTTTCAAATTATTAAACATAAAAAGAAACAAATTAGACATAACTAATTTATTATTTCAATTGGAAAAATAAATTGAATCATCAATGCATTTCAGTCAAGAAAAGCATCACCGATTCACCATGTAGTTTCAGAAGAAAAAAAAGACACCATGTTTTAAATTGAAACGCAATTACCAGGCTTAGCACCAACAACATATTTCTAATTGAATTACTGTTATAAATATATATTATAAAAATAACCCAAACGACACAACAAACATAGCGATTGACAATCTCAAAAGTCAAAACTACTACAAGGTACATATCGATATCAATCGGTTGAATCTAAAACAGAAAAGATAATTAAAATCGAATAAACCAAAGAATCACACTCGAAGGCCATACGTGCAAAATTATATCGATTCATATCTTTAAAACGTCTAAAGTCAATAAGTTAGGGTTCATAAAATTCACGAAAAGCAACAAGACCCAAATATGGATGAATCTCAATAAATCAAAACATGAAGACCTGCTCTGATACCACTTGTTGGAAAAATTAGGTCTTAAATCAAATAACAGATTTCATAACACATGTTCAATATAATTTAATTATGAATAGCGGAAGCAAATATTGAACATGAATATGATTGGATCTTCGACATGTTTGATTTATCAAGGATATCAATCATTAGGTATTAGGAATACCTGGAAGCTTTGATGAGTGCCTTCTCAACAACGATAAACGGAGAGAAGAAGTGGTGATCTGAAACACACGACATAGGGTTAGCGGCGGCTGATTTGGTTCTTCCTCAACCGGTACCTTTATGCCTCAGGTTCTCTTCAGATGGGGAGAAGAGAGAGTTTTGCCGTGTACGGTGTATTGGGGACCATAGCCTCTTTTATATTGGATGGCCATTAGGGTTTCCCATTATTCCGTTAATGGGCCATCCGGACATCCATCCATATTGAGTCCATATCAATTAATTAATTATCTAAATAGAAATCTAATTAGCCTTATTACTTAAATTGATCACTAATCAATTAAGGCTCTAAATTGATAAATAGCTAATATAATTATTATTACGATATTTGCCCACATAATGATATCGGAATATAATTAAATAATAAAATATTCCAACACTAACTAGACACATGTTTTAGCAAGAAAGTTACTTTGACATTGGTTCTCCATTTTCATCCACTAATTTAACCAGCATGTGATAGTTAACATGAAAAGAAAATGATTCAAAATAAGATTTTATCCATACATAAAACAAATCCATTTTGATACAAACCAAACTTTTAAACAGCCTTGGAAGTTGGAACTGCAATTCATAAAAAACGATAAAAGCAATACATGAACACAAAACAAAGGTACTACAAACATAAAATAAAAGTACTCCAGACCTAATGTTATTAAATATTATCCAACAAATATACCAATAACTAAGTTTTTTAGGGTTTGTTCAAAACCAAGGGTCTTTTAAAATCGATATTCCTCTTCACCAGCGTAATAGCCTGTGGAGCGAGAAATTTCAAACATCTCTTCCTTGGTTAAGTCCACGCTTCCATTAAGGCCTATTTCGTCTTAATTAGGTTGTGGCGAATAATCTTAGCATAGTTACTTTTTGAAGACTTTGAATCGGTAATGCTTCTCTTTTTCGGAAGAATATACTTTTCCATATATATTCCTTGCACCAGCTCTCAAATAGTGGAGGTGTGATCTCATCCATATACTTCTCTTTATACAAAAAAACAAGCATCAAAAACACTGATCTTAGTTTGATATGGATCCCTACATGACTGGAAAAAGTTTTATTTCCGCTAGAAAAAACAATAAAGGTATCGAAGAAAAGAAAAGTAAACCACAAAATTCGACTTTGTAAGACACTCTCAAATAGGTTGAATTGTTGATTAGATCTAACTGCACTTATTTGAGAGTGTCTTATAAAATCATGCAAAACACGACATGATAGTTGAAGGTGACTCCGCGAAGAGTGTATCCAAAATTCTTTCATGATGTTTTCTGGTTCAGCAATAACGTTTGCTCCGGGCGGATTTAAAAAAGGTTGAGCGTGCCATTGGTAGTGTTTGTTTTGTGAATGGAGAAAAGGATGGATTCGTCATAATAATACATGTGAAGGATGGTTTGCAAAGGAAAAATGATCAAGATTGCTGGGTTTGTAAACTACTTTATAACTCAAATTTAAGGGAAATGGTATTGTATGCGAAATTATATACCTCCAAAAATTACGAAGGCAAAAAATTTTAATATCACCCTATAATGTCACCCTATGATAGCACTTCCGCAAATTTAAATATGTTTTTTTTTTTTTTAGTTCTGATGAATGAATTGAATAATTATCACAATTTTTTCAAAAGAATTTATTATGGGTGGTAGTTGTCGTGAAAGTAAGTTACAAAGTTAGGTTCGTTCATCCTTAAAATAGTCACTAGATCGACTATAACTAGCGTAAATAATATGTACATCACACAATAGTACGTTCTCCCCTTTTTCTTTTGGATTTTGCTGATTGGTCTTTATATAGTTTTTGCAATTTTTTTTTGTTGAAAGAGCAATTTTTTTTGGTTAGTCTATATATTTCTGCACAAGTTTTCAATTTGGTCTCTTAAATTTTTTAATTTTAACTTTGACATATTTGTTTTGAAAAAAATTCAGCTAAATTACATATTTGATTACTGAGTTTCATTTTGGTCCCTTAATTAATAAAAGTTCTGTTTTGGTCTCTTAATTCCATCTCTGTTTGCGAAAAATGTCATTTCCTTTAGTTTGTTAATGTTTAATATTCATGATATGATTTTAACCATTTGATTGCAGATTCATTATATGATGTGAACCACCAACACATAATTTTCTTCATCTTCTTCCTTCCTCTTTTCCTGGAGAGCACTTGTGTACCATAATGGTACCAATGTTATATAACATTGCCCAATTAGAGTGTGCCACGTAAGCTAATTCAACTATTCTCTCTCATCTTTTTATGTTTAAAAAAATTGTATTGCCACGTGGCACACTCTAATTGGGCAGTGTTATATAACATTGGTAGCATTATAGTACACAAGTGCTGTCCTCTTTCCCTTCATCTTCATCAACTTCATAATATTCATCAATCAAACCCAAAATAAACCAGAAAAATTGATTAAAAAAAATTAAAATGTTTCTTGTTTCTTTTAGAAACAAGATTCATACTTAAGATTAACCCAGAATTAATTATTATTACTAAGTCTACCTATTATTAACTATTGTTCATCAACCTTTACCAATCTAGAACCCTTTCACAAAACCAGTTCCCGTTTCTTCTATCTTCTTCTTCTTCTTCACCCTTTTATAAAAGCAGTCCCGTTTTCTCTCTCACCAAAAAGTACATAATTTCTCTTATCACTCCCTCTGGCTGTTTCCTCTCTGCTTCTTCCCTTCCTTCTCTCTGTTGAGCACAACTTCAACTTCTCTGAGCACCCAGAACCTAGAAAAACGCCAGAGGATGCTAATTTATTCATGATTATGTGTTTGGAAAGCGTGAAGGTGGCTGTTGATGATATTTAGGATTAGGGATTTGAAAAACTAATTGTTATTTTCACCCAAATTGTTTCTCGAAAATGAATCAGTGTGTTGTTTGTCAAGATAAATTTGGGAATCAATTAATCAGAGAGGGGTTAGTGATTTGGGTTGAAGTGAATCAATTGAGAAGAGATGAATAAAAGAAATGATAAAAATTGATTATAATTATTAATATGTTAGAAAAGCAATTTTGAAGATGTTTCAATAATTTTGATGTGAATCAATTATGTTTTTTTCTTTCTTTCTGGGTTTCTGATGAAGTTGTTTTGAAGATGACGAAGGTGAAGAAGAAGGGGGAGAAAGAAGATGAAGAAGTATCAAATAAAATTAGGTGTTGATGATCCCTTATTAAATATCATAGACCTTCAGAATCCAATGGTTCTCTATTTGAAAAAAGATGAAAGGGTTTAAATTAAAAAATTATTAAGGTCTATGGTAGACCACATACAATGTTGGTCCACCTTATACATTTAAGGTTAAAAACTAACAGAAATGATCTTTTTGGCAAACATAGATGGAATTAAGAGACCAAAACGAAACTTTTATTAATTAGGGGATCAAAATGAAACTCAATAATTAATTAAGGGACCAAATATGCAATTTAACCAAAAAATTATCATCTCAACCTTTTTTTATATATTTATACTTTTACCCCTAAAAAGATTTTTATTTTATTACTTTATTTAAGAAAAAAATTAAGATTATAAAATTTCAATTACGCTATGAAAACAAAAAAAATAAAATAGAGAAAATGCAATTAAAGCATTTGAATTGTCTATAATACAAAATTCTACAAAATTTCCAATCATTTTATCCAAACGGACATTTATGTAAATGTGAAATGCAATGAATCTCTATTAATCACTGCACGATACATTTGAACACAACAATTATTTTAATTTTTTTGTCAAGTATTTGAATAGCTAGAATTTCACCTTTAAGGTGAATAAGTAGAGAATATGAGGTTCGAACTTCAATCCCTACATATGTAATACAACATTTCTACCAACTGAGTTATGTTTATATAGGACCCATTATTTTTATAATAAAATTATGTGCATTTGCAAACTTTTTTTTTACCACAACTTTTGACATTAACTGTATTTCAGATGATTTTTTTTATTCATACGACAACTTTTCTCACATTTGATAAAGATAATTTTCCAAATGGTAGCCTCATCATCTTGAATTTTAATTAAAAGAGAGATCGTCTTGTTTGTATTTATTGTAAGTGATATCATGATACATGTGATACATTCATGGTTGATTATAATAGATATTAACTTTTAGAAAGACATTCATCCTTTTCATATTAAGAAATAATATGCAAATGTACAAATTATGCGCGTTAATTACTCTGATGAGATGTAAATAATTCACTCTTTATTTTGTTAGACAATAATTCAAATTATTTATATGGACTACTTGAGATACAACTGGTTATGTAATACAATTATATGTTGATAAATCATATAATTTATGATCACAATTTTCAACATTCCTTACCTGAGTTCAAGACAAATCTCTATTCATTCTAAAAACTTCTCTGATTCTGAATAAATACGGTCTGTAACTGGTAATCTCATCTTATATTCTAATTGTTAGCGCAACAATGGTTGCTTGCAATGCAAGCCAAGTTTCTAAGACTTTAGGGTTTTGGAATTTTAGAGAAATTGAGAGAAAGAAGAAGAGAGACTGAATGTTGTAATGCTATGATTTCATTAGTATTGAAAACCATTACAATATTGCTTATATACAAAGCTTATTTACATGGCTTGTTTGACAAGTAATCTAAACAAACCCTAACTATGCTAAAAACTAGCTAAGTCTAACAAACTTGTAACAAACTCACTAAACATGTTTTAATCCAAACTAACTTGAATTAAAACTAATCTAACTTGAATTAAAACTAACACTAATATGGTGAGAGACTGACGTATCTGTAATTCTCGAAAGTAATGTCACCATGCATGTGACACAACCAAAACCGAACAAGATGAAATTTGTCATTTTTTATTAGGATGATCTCCGTTATATCTCTATTACCTATTTTATTTTTCAAAAAAAAGTAAAACTTTCAAATTTAGTAAAAGTGACCTCATACACTTATTTTTCATCTTTAAAGGATTGTAGGTCCAACTTCAACAAAATTGAAGTTATAAAATAATAGGCAAACCATGAAAAGAAGATCCTAGGGAATGCACACATGTTTAGGCTAGTTTTAGTTTGCTTAATAGATTGTTAGTTAGTCACAAAAAGAATGTTTGATTGGGTAATGACTAATTAATACAATTGGTAGTTACAAAGCTTTTCTATCAAAACTTTTCACAGGCAGTTGAAATTTCAACTTCCTTATAATAAACATGTATATTTTAAAACATCAAAAGAGTTTTATGATAGTGAAACCAAAAAAAGTGGAAACAAAAGCAGAAAAAGATGAAGAAGAGGAAAATGACCTTGTGATAATTGATGAAGATCATGAGACAGAGGAATTGAACAAGAAAAGTGAGGATTTTATTAAAAAGATGAAAGCAGCGTTCTGTTCTGAGAAAAGAGCTTACTATGACAATTGTTATTTTGATTATTTTCAGAAATCTCTTGTGGTTGCTGATTAATTGAGTTGCAATGGAGTGTAATTAAATAATCCTCTTCCTTAAACATATCTTTATATTCATTCTTTTTTGTTTTTTGGTTCAAATTGATCCACAAAGGTTTTTGCTTGTTGGAATTAAATCATTCTCTACATGATTCTGTGTTACAGTATACTACCTCATTTCAAAATGAAACAAATGAATATCTTTCAACCTCAAGCCCGCAACACCATGCATCTGATCCATTGTTGGTTTCGATCTTGTATAATCCCTCACGATTTTGTCCTTTGTAAATGGTGAATTGGTGCTTTAGCGGGTTGTAGATCTTGAGTGTTGAAAACTATCCTTAGAAGGTAAAATGATTTATGTTTTGATACATCCATCTACAAATGAGTTGAACTATAAATTTGTGTATAAAAATCAAGTCTATAATCATAAGCTACAATTTCTAACTTCAAATAGAATCAATTCTGCAGGTAAAATCAATTCTACTTGAAAACAACCAAACATGTATGACAGGGTTACAACACTTGGACTAAAATCAGGAGGGGGGTAGAGTTTTCTTCTCTCTCTCTAACTGTTTGCTCAGTAAGAATATTATCAAGTATATTATTTTTTATGTTTGATAGCTTCTACTTTGACCAAGCTATTATGCTTCTATTTGCAGATTTCTCCTTCACTAGCCTAATTTTGTATTGACTCCTCTCTCCAAGGTTGTTTTTATTCTTCTGTAAATCATACTTTTTGTGTCTCTACTGCGTAGCCTTAGAGTTTTACATGACACTGAAATATATTGAATTGATACAAGTGTGAGCTGTTTGAGTATGCTTTTGTGTCAAATGAAAATAATAGATTAATAAAACTATCTGACTAAGTTGATCTGCAACCTCTTCTCTGATGTTTTTTCTGAAGATGAGATAAAGAGTCAAAATTTAGTTAAATGATTGGATTTTGAGTGAAAACAACTTGTGTACTTTTTGGGATTGCAGGATATTAGATATTTGAACTAGGAATCTGAACTAGATAGAGAGAATGTTACAATTACAATTAGATGCAATCTACTTTCAATTCATCAGTTCCATAGTAGCAAAAATGTGAATGACTACCTAAAATATCGTATTTCTAATAAGTGCATTTGATGCTGTTGATGACTTCTTGTGTCTTGAAGCCATGTAATATTGATCCACATTCATAAGGTTTTTATGAATTTGATTTTACTAAACTGAATAATGTTTTTCAGTTTAAGTGCAGAACTATATCAGTTACCTGTCAAAAAACACTTGTAATTTGATTTATGTAGTAAATTGACTAATACCCTCCAAACATATTGTATGTGGTCACTAACATAAATTCATACATGATTCATAATATAATCAATCAAACTACCTAAGCAAGTGTAGGAAGATCCACCCTCTAACAATGTCTTCCTACAATGTTCACTCATATCTTTCACTTTCTTCCTTACCTCTCCATCTGTATCCAACACACTCCTTATTCCTTTCTCGATCTTGTCTGAAGTTAAAAGATAGTCACGCCCAACATCGTACTCCATCCTATAATCCACTGCAATCTCCACACCCATCTTCAGCTCAGACACAAGTTGAAAAGCATTGGTTTGTTGATCAGCAAAGAGTGGCCATGTGGCAATAGGCACACCATAATATATGCTCTCGAGAGTCGAATTCCAACCGCAATGTGAAACGAAGCCTCCTGTTGCCGGATGAGCCAGTACTTGGACCTGAGGAGCCCACCCAATGACCCTTCCAATCCCTGCTGTTCGATCTAAGAACCCTTCAGGTAAAACCGCGACCAAATCAGAAAGAGAGTAATCAGATGTCTCACCCATGGTTCCCTTTGGTGGGGGTTTTCGCAGGGACCACAGGAAGTGAGCCTCACTTTTCTCAATAGCATATGCAATCTCCCTAATTTGATCCTCATCGAAAGAACCCTTGCTCCCAAAGCAAAGAAAAACTACTGAGGAAAGAGGTTGGTCATCGAGCCACTTAATAATGTCATTAGAATCAACAATACCATTGGGATCGGGTTTGGTCTCGAGGTTTAATACTGGTCCAACCGGATAAATGGGAAAACTACGTAGACCCGGATCTTCTAAGAATGAGTGAACTGCATGAGATTCTAGCTCATGAAACGAGTTTACTATGATCCCACTTGCTTTCTTGAGTCCTCTGCCATAGTAAACGAAAGATGATTCCCACTCATTGCGCAACACCACAGTGGGAAACGTGTTTGTAGGAACCGGGTTAGCAAAACAAGGGATGTCCAATTCATCATGCTGAATCAGCAATCGAGTGGCTTCGATGTTGTCTTCCAAAAGTGTGTGAAGATGAAGCACCAAACCAAGGAAAGCAACACTGGAAGTGTAGTAGACGAGGGAAGGGACACCAAAGTCGTTAGCTACATCAATCATGGTGGTGCAGAACATGTCAACAACAAAGGCAGCGAGCTTTCCAGTGATATTTGAAACAGCTTCTTTAACGTTGGTTTTTTGGGTTTCAACAAGAGCGCCTACAGAGCTACCTACATTAGAGGTGGAGGAAACATGAGTATTTTCAGGGAGGTTGATGACATGGAGATTTTCTGAGTCAGAGGAGGAAAGGGTTTCTGCTGTTTCAGCAGGACTGTTTGGAAACTTGATGACTAAAACCGTTACACGGAGACGGTTATCACGGTTGATGAGAAGCTTAGCAAACTCAAGGGTGGATACTAGATGTCCCACACCTGGAGAAGGGATAAACACCACTTCTACTTTCTTCATCCTAAACAACAACTAAAATATACTATTCACTCAACTTAGTTAATTAATTGGCTAGCAAGAGGCACATCATATATATTGCGAATGATGTCGTGGCTTTGCTGGTTGTGTGAGGAGGAAATTTAAATGCTGTTGACTATGTTCATAAATGTTGTTGTCTTTATTAAAGACAATAATGGATTATTGTTGAGGACAGTTAAATTGGATGTTACTGATATTTGTGTGGTGAGCAATGGTTTGGAAATCTGAATCATTATCTTATCTTGTCTAGTTGGGTAATATGATATAATAGAACGTGGTCAGTGAGGGACAGGACTGAGCAACACTTAATTGATGGTAGAAACTAGAAACCTAGTCTGTCTATTTATGTTTTGAAGGAGGCTTTTCATATATCCGAATCGACTAGATTTGCTTTTCTTGTAAAATACTAAATTCATAGATGGTCAGGATCACAACAACATATCACTTTTCAACTGCAAAGCACAAATTGTGATCAAGTTTCATAACCCTCGTTTACATACCAACTTTAAAAAAGTTTTCATTTTTTTTTTCCTACAAACCTTATCTTTTAACTGACACTTGTAGTTTTCAGTATCAGATTAAGATGTTATTACCTTTGTATAGTTTTTAATTATTACACAGAATAATATCATTCTAAAAACTAAAAATTGCCACTTCTACAAAAAAATGATATTTATTTTGAATTGTATTAAACAAATCATCATTTTAGAATGATATATCATATAAATTAAAATTAATCAACGCCAAAGAAATTCATTCTCAAAGCATTGTACAAAATGAAAGTATTCCTGATCCTCAAGCAAATAGATCAACACCAATAATAATCATCAGGTCACACATGTATAAAAACTTGAAATTGCCATCCATGAGAAATGCAACACAGATCAAGAAGATGAAATGTTCCTGTCAGAACTTAGTTTTTATCTTTCTTTTCTATTATACAAATTCAATACAAATTCAACTCAACAACAATAAAGATGGAACATATAAAATATAAGTTCACCCTTCAATCGTACCAAACATTTCTCCACTCCTATAAATGCCAACAATTACAGCATAGGATATCCTTACTTAGTGGCGCAACTGCAATTATATAACAGCAATTGCAACATTGGATCTCTTTACTTGGTGGCTTGTGCGATAATATTACTCAAGGAACTGGCTTCCTCCTTAGCAGTCTCCACCAATGAATCCTGAAAGACGATGCCATACAAATTTGGATTCGAAAAACTGATTGAAGAATCAAAACATACCCAAAAGAGAAAGACCATTGCTACCTGTGCAGCTATCAACCGGGCAACAGTTTTTTTGCTCGACTCCTGAAGCTCGCCAGCAATTAGAATTTCATCAAGTATATAATAGGCCTTCCATGATCAAAAACAAAGAACAGGTCAGAAGGGAGATTACTAGACCAAATAATGACAGGTGATGTGGTCAATAATTGAGGCTCATTCAGTGTGGATCCACCGTGGAAGGATTATTAATAGGAGTTAAATGGAATTAAGTAGGCCTTGTTTTGAATTATGGAAATATATTACATTAAACTTGGCCTTCCATGATTACAAACAAAGAACAGGTCAGAAGAGAGATTACTAGACTGAAAATAATGACAGGTGATATGGTCAATAATTGAGGTGCATTCAGTGTGGATCCACCATGAAAGGATTATTAATAGGAGTTACAGGGAAATAAGTAGGCATTATTTTGAATTATGGATATATATCGCATTAAACTTGGACATACCTTATGGAAGTTGAATATCAAGTCCAGTTCACAGACCTGCAAATTGACAAGTGACCATTATCAAGTTAGAGTGACACGAGAAATGCTTCTTATATTATATACTTAAGAAAAGGGACTCTTCAAAAGTCAAAACTTTTAATAGAACTTACACTGCCAAAATACCGATCAAGAATCTCCACAAAATGATGAATCATTTCAAGTACTTCCAATTCGTTGTCAGCATCATCAATACACATACAGAAATAAAGACTAGCATATCTGCAGCAGATATTCATTATAACATGGTCATTTAAACATCAAGCCAAACAGAAGATTGCCTTGCAAAAGAGTATAAAGCTGTGTACTCTAGTCAAAATACCTTTTATAAACAACTTTATGTCCTCTCCACTCTACAAAATTACAGAGCTTGGGAGCACGGCTAAGAATCACTCCACTGAGCTCACGGATTACCTTGTCAATAAAAATATGAGATGTAAATACACATATCAAGGATGTTTATCATGGAATGTGGTATGCTCAGCGTGCAACGGCCATCACTATCACCAAAATACATAAAGATAATAACAAACTGCCATAATAAAAAGAATAAGTGATAGGTTGTTAGTTACCTTACTTCTTTCCTTCTGAGTGTAAGGTGAATACCATTTTGTGAGCCTAACCTTCCCTTGACGACTAATGAGAAGCACAAAGTGTATCTATATTTAGGAAGAAGAATAAACTTAAAGCATGCAAGTTGAAATTAGAAATGCATAAATAATAATGTGCCCACAGTACATAATTGAAAATACATAATATTAAAGGCAAACCAAAACCAAGTAGTGGAGTATCCTATTTACAATGGGGAGAGAGGCACAATCCTACCATTCATTATAAAGGTTCCTACACTTTCAGAATTCAATCATACAATAAATAAACATTCATACATATATGTATTTCAAGTACAAAATACAAGGTGAAAATCACTTTCAGGTAACTTCATGATTGATAGTAACAGAAACCCAAAACACAAAGAACGCTGTTATGTTAGTAGAGTTTCATCATGGAAAAATTTAGAGCAATGCTATTTAGCCACAAAAAGTTGACACCGTATAAAAATACATTCAATTTAAGTGTTCAAGTGATTGAAAGTGAGAGAAGAAATTAATAAAAGAATGAAAAGCTTATAGTATCCAGTGTCCATGTCAAACTTTTTGTGTCAAAATAACATTCTTCAAAAATTTAAATATAAGAAAGCTATGAATCACGACAAGACATTGAATCATTTATTGGATTAGCAGTGTTGGACAATTGAGTTAGCTTATTTATATCTATTCAATTTATTTATCCACACTAAACTAACTAAGGCTCTGTTTGGCAAAAAATAGACGATAGTTGATGAGCTTATAGGGAATAGCTTATAAGATAGCTTATAACGGATAGGCTAGTTGATTGAATTTGTAGTGTTGATTAAAATTAGCGGTAGAACTAGCTTATAAATATGAAATGTCATAAAAAAGTTATATTTGATTTTTTGCAACTAAGATGAGAGGGGTTAAATCGAGAGGAAAAATGATAAGTTATAAATTTTAAGCTATGAGCTAATTGAATTAGCTTATCAAAATAATTTTTAAACCAGTAAAAATAAGTTATAAGCTTGTGAGTAAAAAATTGTTACGGAATGAGTTTTCTTTTTTTTTTGTCATATGAGCTTATAAGCTATAAGTTCAAAATCCGTCATTGCCAAACAGAACCTAAGACTTGATCGCATCACCAAAACTAACCCGATTTACAAATTATGTGTCGTGTATGTGTTTAACACAGTGACGCATCTTCAATCAGTAGCGTCGGTGCTACAATCCAATGAACTAACTAACGTTTGATCGCATTGAACAAGTAACTAAACTAACTATAATAGATCTAGAAATTAACAAGCATGCATATTCGTAACAAATAGTCCATGAAACAGAACTGTAACAATTTCAGATCGAGTTTACGAAAGTAATATCACGAAGAAATTAAAATTCAGTTAAAATAACGAAAGTAGAAGAAGAAAGGTTGAGTAACTGACCATTGATTTTGGCGAAAGAGATCGAAATTCTCTCGATTCTGAATTTTGTTGAATTGAAATGGAAACGAATGAATGAAGGAATTATTACGATTTACGAATGAGAATTGAGTTGAAATCAGAAGATGAAGATCTGGGTTGGTCAGTTTCTTTCTGGACTTACTGTGGTCGACTATCTCTTTTTCTGGAAATGTTAAGTGCACCCTCCCTTTTTCATTTTAACACCCCCTCCAAAGTATATTTGCCCTCCCATTTCAATGACAACTTATATGACAACTATTGATTTACAAAGAAAATGAGGTATTGACACAAAATCAAAACAATTTAGAGAGAAAGTAAAAACATAATGTTAGTATAAAAGATAAAGTTGTCAAAAAATAGTTGTACAAATATCATTCCCCTTTCTAAAATACACCCACCTCTATAAATATTCATCTTAATCTTTTCCCTTTTCAACAAAAGTTTATTTATATCTCCTATAAAACAAAGTTCGTTTATATATTTCTTAAAAAAAACATAAATTTTCCGATTTTTTATTTCAAATAAAAAAATCAACAACAAAGTTAAGGCCTATGGGGCAATTTTAGATTGGCGGTTTTGTTTATGGAGGCTCTTTAGCCTTAGAGTTTTTCAGGATCCTTGATGTCAAAATGTATAGGTCTTGTGAAATTGAAAGCTCTACAAGTCACGATTTGATACTGTGAAACAAACACATTCTTAGAGGTGTGATTCTTTTACACCTTTAAAAATAAATCTGGCAAGAGAAATGTTAACTAGTGCTCCCCTGACACTAGTTAAAGACCTTAAATGGTAACTTTTTATGAAAATTTGTGTAATCAGTGCATTGAAAATTGAAAACTTTGACAATTTTAAAGAATAATTACTTAATTTAGAATGTTTAAAGAGTGTCTCAGATATACTATCATTCCTGAGTTATTATCTTCGACCTCGCGTTTGTGATATGAAAATACAATTATACTATTAGAAATTTATAGTCTTATAAGAGAAGGCTCTTTCTGTGAACGACCTTTTCAATTTCATATGCAGCTTAACACAATGGAGAAGTGTCCCACATTCCACCATCGATAAAACTTCTTGCTCCACGGTTAACGCATTATACTGCACCTACATGTGTATTTGATCACATGCAAACCCAATTAATTAAAAAACAACTTTAAACTTCAAATATCAAAATGCATGAAAAATATGAACACAAGATCCACTTAAAAACACTACAATAAGATAACTTAATATTAACATAAATAGGGGATTGGGAAGAATACTCGCACGAGTGCTTCTTTTTTCACAATTGAAACTTCACGGAGCAGTTTAATTAACTAAATTGGACAAACTATGTCAGGATCGAGACATTGCATAAGATCGAAAGGGGGTAGAGGATGTAAAACATAAAATTGCAACCAAGATCGAAGGATCTATCCAATTAATTTTGTAGAATTAAAAAGGGGTAATGAGATCACAAAACATAAAATCGTAACCAAAATCAAAGGATCCTACAAAAAAAAAAAAAAAAAAACTCGTACACACACATGAATACTGGAATAGGGATATCGTGGTTAGAAAAAGGGTAATTTTGGAGAAAAAGAGGGTGTACTTAGAAAATGGTTAGTGCTTTTTTTTTTCTTTCAAAAAACAATAATTTAAGTGTCATTTATATTAGTTTTAGACCTAACGCCCAAACTCATTACACTAAATTGGGATTCTATGCACGATCTGGATTGATGAGGCTCAATGAAATCGTAAACTAGATGGTTTTAGGAATTAAATCGAGATTTTGATAACTATGTTGATTATACTACAAAACTCAATACTCTCAAACAAACATTAAAATACAAACTGTGCAAGGGTTGTATTGGGCCTAAAATTGTAGTGTTCATGTTATGGGATGGATAACTAATTTTCCAGTTGCTCCATCAAATTCTAGATAGGAAAATGCTTAAATTGAAGAACCATAACGTGTTATCTTATCATGTGTAATCAGAGGAGAAAAAAATAAATAATCCTTGTTCATAAGGATACAATTATGGTTATTGGAAAACTATTAAACTAAACTACTGTTCTAGCAGTCTGTAGCTGTTCATAATCTTAAAAACATCTTTAAGGCTTAAGCCCTACTAGGTCATTACATAGGCATGGGCCAATCTTACGGAAGAATAACTAACATCAAACAACATATTTCTAGGAACCTTAAAACTGAAAAGGCTGAAGACGCAAATTAAAATCCTAAAATTTGTCACCCATTTTGGAATATCTACACAATTTGTCGTGCGCACGTAGGATCCCAGCAACCATGCCCCCAAGCATTTCATAAAAAAAAACACTCAATCACATATGACACTAAATCATTATGATCCAACTATCATGTATGTATCCTTTGATCATCTGATTTCAAATATTTGCACTCAATGATTGGTACTTTTAAAATTCTTTTTTTGTTTTCTCTCCAATATATTGCATACTTTCTTTCAAGTGGGCTTTGGTGTTTTAGCTTTCGTTTGATCGTTTAAGAAAAGCCAAAGCACAATATATATTATACAGTAGTAGAGATATTTGAAGCTGAGTGTAATGAAGTTCGAAAAGAGATATAAGCAATTTCTACATAAAATTGGAATATAGAAAGTGAGAAAACCTTTAAAATGAAATTGATATGATAAAGCAGATTCATATCACAAAATGGCTTCTTAATTTGTCATACACTTTATAAAAATTATGATATGTGCAGCTGTCAAGCCACTTTGAATACAGGTAGAAATCCTAACAACCATAGTCATATGCCACAAAAAAAAACTAGAAAAACAACTAACTATTAATTCCTCCAATCGAAAGAAGGCTTTCTTTGAAAATTCCCATCCGAGTATATTTATTTCCTTTAACCCCAATCTCATCAATTATTTGGGTGATTAAATCAATCCAGACTAGTTCATCATTTGTTTGTTTGAAGCAAACATCACCCTTCTTCCCAACTCCAATGGGACACTCAATGGAAGGTATGGGCCCAACAATAAAGAGTTTGATCCATGATTCCATCACACCAAGTTTACCCAAAATGAAAATGTGAAAAGTAGTATCTTTGAAACAATTTGAGATCATAGCAATTGAGTTATTTAACACCATCAAGCGTCTCTCTACTACAAAATCACAGCTTTCATCTATGTCTAAAAGCATAGGTGTTGTAAACAACACGTTATTGCAAAAATCAAATGACACCAAACAGCCGGTTGAATTATGTAGACGACAGTTACCCCACCAATGACTCACTCCATCAATGTACACTCTGGTACCTAGCTGCGGTGAATCATAAATAAAATCAGCAACATTGACATCGAGTATCCTCCAAGAGTTACTTCTAAGACTATATACTTCCAACAAGGGGTCATAAGATCTATCTTCGTATGGCACATCTTCATCTTCGTCGATTACATGGAAAAATGACATATATCGTATCACTTTATAGTCATCTCTAACATGGTCATCACCAAATCCATGGAAATGAAAGTATGGGTCTTGATAAGGTGGTACAAACTCGTCAGGGCTGGGTGGAATGACCATGAATTCAGTGGTAGCTGGGTTCCATAATACAGCTTGGAAGGTATTTACCATTCCTCTTCCTCTACTTATTATATCTTGGCCAAGACAGAAAATACCATTAATACTAACTGAACTTAAAATATAAGGATTACTAGCTCTGAAGCATAGCATGGGTACTCCAAACATGGAGAAGTACCGGTACCGGGTACGCACCCGTACCGGGTACACGTACAATACTCGTAACTTACACACCGTAACATATTCATTTTTACTTGTTGTTTCAGTGTAGTTGGTACATCAAAAACGTATGGGCGTTGAAAAAATAACCAAAATTATTTTGCTTTATTATTGGATTTCAATTATCTTTCTTGCTTTTGATGAAAATAGTAGAGGACGTGCACCAAAAAAGTAAAACTCTGAAGCAACATGATAATAGAAGTGTGGTTATACACATGATCAAAATACGAATAGTAATATACTATTTTTTTATTATAATTGATTTTTTTCTAACCATGTTTTAACAACAACAATGGTAGTAATTCACTTGAAAAATCTTTATTTGATGTTTTATATCAACGTACCCGTACCTTCATTTTTTTAAAAGTTGCCGTATTACGTACCGGTACCCGTACCTGTGCATCATAGATTACTAGCATCCTCTTGAATCAAAGGTGGCAAATCTAATTTGATCTTATTCTCAAATCTCTCATTGGGGAGCAAATAGAGCACGACGTGGTAACGCGGTACATTCTCAACTAGGAGGAGAAACATATCACCACCACCTCCGTCATCGGAACAATTATTAGTTAAGAAATGGGTACGGATCATGTTCATGAAATGAGAGTTTTCAAATAAGAGAGGTCATGATTTACGTATGCATCCAAAACGCTTTAAAGATTTGAGAGGTAATTTAGATAAAACAATATGGGCAAGATCGTCATGAATATGAAGATTGTTGGTGCTTACCTTTAACATCTTTTCATTTGTTCCATCCACTGACACAAATTTCTCCATGATCCAAACACACACTCCACCAATGAAACGAGTAATTTAGAGAGTGAGGAGGGTTTTGTGATTTTTCATTTTTTGAGTTTACTCTGAATTTTATACAAGAACTAGTATCCATGTATTTACAGTAAAAGTACAATAAAATAATTAATTAACATTTATGACGTATTATTTCTTAACTTAATAGATAATTTTTTTTTTGGTTACAACTTAATAGATAAGTTGTAACCAAAAAACTGAATAGATAAGTAATTCACCCCTAAAATAAGATAAGTAATTATAAAGTTTTCTAAATAGGCCAGGCCTATTGACCAGCCCTCTCTTTTAGTGTGGGCTCGACCCTCTCTTTTTTGGGGTAGTTCATCGAACCTATGTTGATTTAATAGATATCATTTAACTAAATTTACGAAAAAATATGATTTATTGGATGGATAATAGTTTATGTGATATGTTTCTATTAAAAAAAAATCTGATATGTAGTTTTATTGTTCATTGCATTTTTTTTTCTTTTTTTTAAAAAAAAAAAGAAATACAATAATAGATTTTGAAATACGGGTCGGACTGGCCCATCGGGTTGTGTAGTCCACTATTAATTGGGTTGAGTTCAATTTTGGTTGTTAATGAATCAAGTGGGCCGACCCACTCTGGTCCATTTATATAAGCTTGTCCACTGTACCGAGGCGGACTGGACAGAGACAACCCATCTGACAGCTCTAAGTGATTCTAAAATTTATTTTATTAATTAATTTTTAAACAGAAATAAAATTTATTTTATTAATTGATAAATATAAAACATACAAGCTATAAATTAGGTATTGCTTTTATTGGCAATGAACAAAAAATATTAAAAATAATTAAGTGAAGGGTAAAATCGAAAAAAAAAGTTACTCCAAAAGACTATTTTTTTAATACAAGGTAAAAATAAGACTTTTTTTTTTACAATGTTCAATATTTGTTTGTGGATTGTTAATATTTTAATGAGATTTAACTAGTTCTGCTATAAACTTTAGAAAACATCTACTATAAATTTACAATTTTGACCTCATGCATTAAATTTATGATGCATGGCCTTCTTGTCTAAAAAAATATCTTATTTTGTTTTAAATAAACAAATTTGTATTACTATCAAAATTACAATTTTAACGTCATACCTTAAATTTATGACACATAACCTTTAACTTCATGCGATCGTTTTTGCCGGTGAGCTTTGCCTCCGAAAGGTCGTCTTTGAATCAAACTGTTAGTTTCACATCACAACTATTGAGCGTTTCCCAAGATCTCTCCAAAACTGGGGAAGATGTATCGATAAGATAAATAGGAATCTGGAAAGCTTTGATAGAGTGAGTTTTGCTCACACTAGAAGGGAGGGTAATAGGGAGGCCCATGGGTTGGCCCAGATAGCTCATAGTTTACATGATGGCTATTATGTTTCCCATCCTATGCGTTTTCACGCACCCTATTTTTTTCCTAAAATACCCCTCGGATTTTAAAATCCGAACATATCTAAACTAAGTTCAGATTTTATAATCCGAAATATGCTTATGTATAATGAGCAATCAGAATCTCCCCATTTCAGTAGTTTTGAATTTTGCTTTTAAAAACAACCACAAAATTTTGCAAAGTAAAAAATGATAAAAACCTATCAAATAAAATCATAAAAATATAAAAATACCACCAAAAAAATCTAAAAAATCAAATAAAACTAATGCAAATTTTTTCAGATTTTTCTGAGAATATGAAAAATTAAAAAATTAAAAATGGGTCTAAACGATGAAATTTTGGATTTTGAGGGGCGGAGTCCCGTAAGAAGTCTCTTCTACGGGAGTCTTGATCCTTGATTTTTTTCTGATTTTCTGGGGAAGTTTCGGAGCAATCTGATCAAGTAGCCCGAAAACCGTATTTTTGACTGAGAACAACTAACAATGACCTAAAACAGAAGGATGAGAGTTAGAAAAATTAATATGTTCATTAAACTAGTTATCCATGTTACAAACATACACTGAATTTGTGCTGATACAGTTCGAATTATATAATCCGAACTGTTTTTTCCCTTGAAAAAAGGTGTTTAGTGGGTGTTCGGATTCTATAATCCAAAAAAAGGAAGGAACACGCCCTATTTTTTGAGGTTTTCGGATTATAATATCCGAATTGGTGAAAAACTCATTTTTTTTCACCCCATAACAAAAGAAAAACTGATTTCGGATTCTAAAATCTGAAATCCCATGAGCATTTTTGTAAAATTTATAGGGCGCGCAAGAAGGTGATAGGTGGGAAAAGTAAATGCCAAGATATGATATGGATTGAAGAAGACCCAAGTGATATCTTCCCCAACTGTATTTTGATTCCCATTAATTTCAATGTCTCGTTATTCAACTTTTTTCTTTTAAAAAAACAACTCTTTTTTTTTAAAACCATACACATTTTTTGTTTATTTTAAAAATTGATAAATTGTCATTTCTCAACTTTATCTTCTTTTAACCAAACAAATGGGCTCAACGAGAAAACAAGTTGATTCTTAGGTGGAGCAATTCTTGGTCTTGCTATCTCACAGTCAAACTCTATATTACTAGGGCCCCTTTTCCCTGGGAATCAGAAGTTTAACATCAAACAAAACTTCGTCTTCATTTTGGTTGTCCCTTCGCTGTTCAGGTTATTTTTTTTTTGCAAATGAATCACAAAAGAGTGTTGTTGTAAAATGCAATTCATACATGAGACAATTGTTTGTCATTAATCAATTAATTATTATTTTTTTATATCTTCTAAATAAAAATGATAATATTTATAATATACTACTTATAATTTACCATAATATAGGGTTAAATATGTTTTTAGTCCCTATAAATATATCAACTTTTCGTTTTAGTCCCTATAAATTTTTTCAGCGACTTTTAGTCCCCAAAAATTTTTCATTTTCGCTTTTAGTCCCCCAAATTTTTTGCAGAAAAGTTTATAATATTAAGAATCTCTCCCAAAAAAAATTAGTATTTTTAATGAAATATGAATTAAATATGAATTTTTATATTTTTGACGGTTAAAAATTTATATTTAATTCTTGTTTTGATAAAAAAATTCTAATTTTTTTTGGAGAGATATTTACAATATTCTACACATTTTTGCACAATTTCATTAAAAAATACATGAGTTGACTTAAAAATAGAGACCAAAAGTGATCATTGAAAATTGTATAGGTATACTAAAAGTTGAAAGAAAATTTTAATGGGACTAAAATGAAAATTTGATATATTTATAAGGACCAAAAACTTATTTAACCCTATAATATACCATCGGTTGTAATTTTGCACGTTTTTTTTCCTAAACTTTGGAAAACAAATTATTAAGAAAATGAATCTTCTATATACTATACATTTGAGGCTTATTCTCAAATGTATATATGGTAGTGCTTTCTTAAGTTGACACGTGGCACCTTGAACCAAACCAAGCAATTAATGAAATGAACTTCTGTTATATTTTTATTTTGATAATAATAATAATAATGTGACATAATTTTAGTATCCTATATTTTATTTTATTGAATGCCAAACAAATATGGATGAAAATAAATATCTTAATTCATATTAAAATATTTTAAATGTTGCCAAATAAATTTGTCAAAAAAAAAGGGGATTTAATTAAGTTTACAAATAATTTATTTGGTTAAACTAGGGGTGGGCATGGTTCGGTTCGGGATGAAAACTGAACCGAACCGAACTGAACTGTTTGATAAATTTAAAATAATTGAACCGAACCGAACTGTTTCGAACTGAACCGAACTGTTATTATTGGTACCATTGAAAACAAATATAAAAAACCAAACAAAATTGAATTTTAGAAGGTAAAACTGAACCGAACTGTTTCGAACTGAACCAGACTGTTTCAGTTCAGTTCTAGAACTGTTAGTAATGGTTCAATTTTTTTGGTTTGGTTCGGTTCGGTTCAGCAATTCGGTTTGGTTTTTTTGCTTACCCCTAGTTAAAACCATGTCAAAGATATTTTATTCAGACTATCATTAAAACAATTAAACACAATAGAATTGATTTACTTAACCAAATGAAAGAAAAAAAACGTATGTTCTTTAATAAAAAAAGGAAACAAACATATGTAAAGCCAAAAAAAATGTATCACAAGAGGTTTTAAGTCATTTGGCCAAAGATATTTTTTTTCAAATTAGTATTAAATCAATTAAATGCAATATGATCTCATTTTCTTAACCAAATGAAGAAAAACGTATGTTCTCTAAAAATAAAGAAAACTGTTACATGTAAAGCCAAAAAAAAGGAAGAAAACATGCAAGGGCAGAGCAAAAAAAAATATCACAAGAATTCTTAAATCATTTGGTCAAAGATATTTATTTCAAATTAGCATTAAACCAATTAAATGCAATATGATCTCATTTTCTTAACCAAATGAAGAAAAAATATGTTCTCTAAAAAAAACCTTTATATTTACAGCAAAAAAAAAAGAGGAAGAAAATGTGTAAAGGCAAAGGAAAAATTGATGCCAAATTAATTGTTCTTATTTTACCAAATTACATTGTGAAAAATTTTACCAAATTTTTCGCATCACAACTCCACATGTCTTTCTTTCTATTTGTTTAGTTTTCCATTGTTTAGGGTTAGAGATATGAACAAAGACAAACTGCTATTGGTTTTGATAATAAGGTTGTTTGACACTATTAGTTTTCTTATGATATAAGTTAATCTTTATTTAATTTTTGGTTGTCGTTATTCCAACCATTACTGAAAGTTAAAAATGGTGTTTTTGACCTTAATCATGATGGAGCCCCTGGACCAGATGGGTTTGGTGCTTGTTTCTTCCAAACATATTGGGAAGTTGTTCAGAAAGATGTGTATGAGGTTGTGATAGAATTTTTCAAAACTGGATGGTTTCTTCCTAACTACAATGCAAACTCTCTCATTTTGATCCCTAAAACTCCAGATGCAGATACCATAGACAAGTTCAAGCCTATTGCTTTGGCAAATTTCAAATTCAAAATTTTTACTAAAGTACTGTCAGACAGGTTAGCAAACATTCTTCCTTTCATTATATCTAAAGAACAGAAAGGTTTCATTAAAGGAAGGAACATCAGGATTGTATTGCTCTTGCTTCTCAAGTTGTGAATGTTGCTGATAGAAAAAACTTTGGTGGAAACTTAGCTCTCAAAATTGATGTTTCTAAAGCTTTTGACACTTTGAATTGGTATTTCCTGATCAATGTGTTGCAGAAGTTTGGTTTCAATGATACCTTATGCAGATGGATAAAAGCTATTTTACATTCAACTACTATTTCAATCTCCATTAATGGATCTCAACATGGCTACTTTAATTGTAATAGGGGAGTTAGACAAAGAGATCCTTTATCTCCCCTATTGTTTTGTATTGTTGAAGAGGTATTAAGCAGAAGCATAGCAAAACTTGTGGAGGAAGGTAAGATTGATCTGATTACTGCAAGAAGGAATGCTCAAATACCATCACACTATTTTTATGCAGATGATTTAATGGTGTACTGCACAGGAAAATTCTCTAATCTTGAAGCAATGAAGGAAATCTTCACCAGATATGTTGCTTGCTCAGGACAGGTTATGAACCTCAGGAAATCTTTCATTTATACTGGAGGTGTCACCCCTCATAGACTGCAAAACATTGTCAACTTGGGTTTCTCAGTTGGCACACTACCCTTCACCTATCTTGGGGGCCCCTATCTTCAAAGGGAGGCCAAAAAGCATTTGTTTCCAACCTATAGCTGATAGAGTCAGAACTAAACTTGCAGCATGCACTACAAGAAAACAATGTTTTAGCGTCGGCCAAAAACCCACTCTAACAGGGAAAAAATCGACGCTAACACTGAATTAGCGTCGGATTAGAGACGGGGTCGGGGGCAGGCTAAAAAATTTGAAGCTACTGGGTAGAGTGGGCTATCTGTCCTCCGAGGCTAAAATAGCGTCGGTTAAGCCGAGTCTAAAACCGACTCTTCGCGCAGCCGAGACTATTAAATTCAAAATCAAAAAAGTCAATAAATAATTTAGAGTTTGTCAGACCGACGCTAATTATAAAATTTAGAGTTGGCTGCACTAACGCTAAAGTCAACTTTAAACCAGTCAACTAAATCTTGTAGAGTCGGCCAACCCACTCTACGGTCAAACAAGTCAACTAAATCTTAGAGTCAGTTTGGCCGACTCTAAAGTTAAATTCCAAAAGTAAATTTTTTTCATTAGAGTCGGTACGGATGCTAAAGTCAAAATCATAATAGTCAAAGGAATTTGTAGAGTCGATATGGCGAAGGCTAGATTTTTTTTTTGGTATTTTTACTGTATATCCTGTTCTACAAAACTGAACCAGAGAAATCTACAAATCATTTCGTTTCATACCCTGTTTTGCAAAACAATACCACAAATCTGCTAAATATTTCACTTTATATCATGTTTGCCTGTAATGCCAATAAACTAATCAACACATCAAATAAGCTACAAAAAGTAATATTATGCTAACATAAGAAACACATTCAGTTTAACTGTTGTTGTGATACTACAAAATATCCCAAAACTACAAAATATCAAAGTTACACCACAGTATTACCAACAAAATAATCATGTCCAAAAAAAGTCGTTTTAGTACTAAAAACTAGTCTGAAACAACTAAGGCCAGGAGTCGCTATGCAATGATTGGTCGTCCAAGTTATCATCATAATGAGGATGTGAAAGAGGCTGGGTGGCACTACATGATCCGTTACCTGAACGATGCTCGCGCTCCATAAATAATTTTTTTAATTCAACCATTTGCATCATCAATTCCTTGTTTAGGTCTATAGCCACTTGAGATTGAGTCAATGCATTATCAACCTTCTCCTCAGCTCTAACTCTTGCTGCCCTCTCCGCCTCCAAAGACATCTAAATAGAGAAATAAAATATAAATATTTCATTATATCATTAACAGAAAAACATGTCATGAGGCATTATTTATAGGTAATTCACATGGTATTCATTACGAGAAAAACATGCCATGAGATTGTCCCACTTGAAAACAAACCAACAACAAAAAGATATCCCATTTTGTCAGCAAATAGAGTCAAACAGATTGTGCAAAAATACTCGCAGAACATCTCTAACAAATGGGTGGCTCTATTGTTGGTGTCTAATTGATCATGGAAAACAGAAATTTAACCTGTTGGTAATAAAATCATATAGAGCCCATAGTAGGTTAATTAGTTACATTAAGAGCTTGAAGTAAGTAAAATATATTGAACATTTTGAGGTTGAAATCTAAACAATCAGAAAGAAAAAAAAAGGAAATGACAGAATATTCACTATCATAAAGTCAATTACAGGACTCTAATCAGAAACAGAAGTTCAGGGCAGGTACTCAAACAACACTTAGATGTATATGTAGACATAATGCTGAAAATTCAAACCACACCAGCAAAATTTAAGGTGCCTTCTGCAACATTGAAACATGTTTCTTGATACAAGACACAACACAGAATTTTGCAGCATAAATCTCATGGGAATTTGCTAAAGGTATGATAGAAAGACACTAGCAGTAGCCAAATGAATGTCAAAAAATATATACAATCAATAACTTACATATGTTGACTCTGATCTACTATCAACTCATTCACCAGTCTTCCTCTTATGAGTTTGTAGAAATAATTCATTGGGGCGCAAATCCCTTTGAAGATTATTGGACTACAAATCATAAAAGATTGAAATAATCAGTATATAAATAATTAGTATAAACGATTCAAGAGTCAGTTTTCGTTAATATAAGTGCAATAAGTTTTATTAACATCAATATACAACTTAGATACAAGACTTCAAATTCAGAGTGTCATTTTCACTTACTAGCTCAAGTGCCACATCAATATGAGCCTTGCGGCCTAAGGTGTGGACTGCTCCACCTCTTGCAGAAGCTCGATTTGTCTTATTTTGATTGGAGGATTTCAAGAAATCAGGGTTTGTTTTCCAGTAGGTTTCAAGACCAGTCCAAGCATCCAGACTTATCCATCCAGGCCGCCCTTTCTTCCTTGCCTTTGTAAGCATGTCTGTTAGTCGTTTAGCTCCTTTTTGTTCAAACACGCGATAGACAAAACCTTGATCACGAGGATCCCAAGATACCTTCTCCTAAAAATATCATTGCTTAAGTAGTTGTTCATGTCTTGTACAAAAACTAGACTTGAAATTATAGAGCCACAAATGATATTATTCATGAAGGATATTCAAAGAAAAAAAATGCAATTTGAAATGTAAAATATTTAAAATCTCCACTGCTTTAACAGTCCAGAAGTAACACAAAACTCTCAACCCACATTTCAAACTACTATGAAGCTGAAACGATATCATAGTAACACAGGAAAATAGATGAAGATTACCTTAGTTGAAGAGATCGACGAAGGACAAGACGACAATTGAAGATCGAGTGCTGCAGAACAGGAGTAAGATCGAGTTCTGCAGAATAGGAGTAAGATCGAGTAATGCAGACGAGAGCTGAAACAACATGCAAACATACATGATTCAGATTTGAGTGTTATTTTTCCCAAACAAAATCAGTAAATAACTATACTAAACATAACTATGGCAATGTGGTTTTAGATTTATTTGGCAAAGCAACTAGAAGTAGCTTTTGTTTATTGGACTTTACACTATCTTAACAATTACTTTTTATCTCATTCACCATCATAAAACATTCAGATATGGATTTGTCAATATTCATAAACTTCTCTTTTTGGTTTCCAGATCTACATTCAAGGAAAAAACCATTGAATAATGTCGCTGCTTATCATCAAATCCACATACACAGTTTTTCCTTATCATTATAACTTTTGCATGACATTAGAGTAGCTGATTGCAACTAATAAATTAATTCCAGCTCTATGTAATTTATCAAGATCCGTAGTAAAATCAAATGTGCTCTAAGCAGTAGCAACGCAATTACAAGCCATAAATGAATTTATTCTGCAGCATGTTAATATGCAATGGAGACACGAAAATATATGTATAAAACACAGCAGCTTATTAATAAACAAAAAAAAACACAGCAACACATGATATGTATAAAATGCAGGGACACGAAAATATATTCAATTTATGAGAGACAAAGAGATTCACTCAAAGGCTCTTAAACCTATAAGTACAATTTCAGCAAAACATCACAGAGAAAGTTTTTGTTTTCTACTTCTCTAGTCACCTAATAACAACTTAACCCATTAATCCAATTTAAAATTGACAATCATGAACTTATGCAACCAACCGAGGATTACACCTTAAAACATCAATTATACCTCTAATTTCATGGATTTCAAGATAGTTTCAAGATTCTTATTATAATACATGCTTTTATTTGATACATTCTACATTAAGTACTTATGATGCTATAGCACACTTACATCTTTATCTATTGTTAAAACACTTTAAAATGGTTGTTCTCCAAATGCAGAAAACAGAGTTTTAAATGGGGCTGATGTGATGATGGGTTGGAATCAACAAAATAACTCTACTAACCCAACCAAAGCTCTAAACAAGAAATCCCAATGACTAAGATATCTCAAGTGGATCAAAACAAAGCCAAACAAGACCTCCCCAAACAACAATACCGGTGCATAGTGACAACCTCCAAAACAAACCAAAACAACATCCTTGACCATAACACAGATAGCCAACACAAGGTTGAAAGAACTTGCTTAAAAACCATAAGAATTGCTACCCCATCACACCCAAAGATGCTAAAACACTCTAACAATTCTAAGATAGACAGAGACGCGTAAAAACCACCTACAAAATCCAGCAAAAATAGAAACACTGACACCAATACAGTGTCAAATGGTTTTGACGGAGAACGATGTGCAAATTACAACTAAAATTAATGTAGAGACTAACTTGTTTTGATGTGCTCAAAACTCTAAATTGATTTAAAGGGGAAAGAACGTACACAATTAATGGCAGATAACATAAAGAAATTGTCCAAATTACTCAATTACACAAATATCAAAATAAAACCACCAACACCCCAAACAAAATTGATGGAAAAAAAAAACCCAACAGGATTCAAGGTCTACACCATAAAATGCCTACACATGTTTCTACACTTAAAAAGAATATATAGATAAGACCAAAAAGGTACCTGATTAGATAAGATCAGATAAAAATATCGGTCGCAACTTTCAATACCTTCAAACCCACCAATATCCTATCGAACAAAATCTACAAAAATCAGACACAAAAACATGTTAATCGAATTTCAAAATCATAACAAAAGAGAAAAGGAAAGGCTTACAGGTACGAGTGAGAAGGAAAAGCGCGCAGAAAACGACTTCGATTAGTTCGACAGTTTCGTCAAAGGGTGCAGTGAATTAATTCTTATGCGATGATGGGTTAGGGTTCTATTGAGAAGAATTTCTGGGGGGAGATGAGAGGGTTCAGTCAGAAGTTGAGATGATGGGTTAGGGTTTGAAGGGTTCGGACGGGAGGAAGTTGAGATTTGAAGAATCTTTGGGAAGATGTTTGGGAAGATGTTCGATGAAGTGATTAAGGTAGAAATGTGTTTTGGGTGCAGAGAAGAGGAGAGGGAGTGTAAAGTGATTACAGGAAAGTAGTGATAGGGTTTTTAGATGAGTGGTTGAGATATTTTGGTAAGTGATTTAATATAATTTTTTAGTGAGTAAATGTGAAAAAAAAAGAGGGAAAATATTTTGGGGGATTTTTTACTGTGTCTAAGAGAGGGAAAAAAGTGTGGGAAAAATTTAGGGTAATATTTTTGTTGACTAGAATAAAAAAAAAGTGTTATAATGATTCATATAGAAATTAAATTTTATTAGCAAAAACAGTAGACTCTATATCTGATCTAAAAATTATATGTGGGTCCTACTTGAGAAAAAAGAGGTAATAGTAATTTTATAAAATTAAATTTTTATCAATAAAAATAATAGAGTCAGACAGACCGACTCTAAATATGCTCTAAAAAGTAATATGTGGGTCCCCTAACCTTTAGCCTCGGCTGGGCCGACTCTAAATTTTTTAAAAAATAAAGGGAAATTAGAAATTGTTGCAGAGTGCGTTAGTCCGACTCTAAGTGGACGCTATTAGCGTCGGTGTCGGTGGCCGACGCTAAATTTTGAGGCTAAAATCATGTTTTCTTGTAGTGATGGAAGGTTTTTCTTTTATCAATAGCTGGTAGAGTGCAACTTGTCAAGTCTGTGGTTCAGTGTATGTTGATTCACACTATGTCCATTTATTCCTGGCCCACAAAGATCCTAAGAGAACTGGAGAAATGGATAAAAAAATGTATATGGAGTGGTGATATAGCAAAAAGGAAGATGGTTACAGTTGCTTCGAAAAAAGTCTGCTCTTCTCAAGATGAAGGGGGGCTTGGCATTAAGTTCTTGGTCTGTCTTAATGAAGCATCAAATCTAAAGCTTTGCTGGAATCTCTTACAGTCAGAAGAAAATTGGGCTTGCATCCTTAGAAGAAGAATCTTAAGAAGTAATAGAAGCATAAATCATCATATATCCTCTTCATTATAGAGTAGTGCCAAAGCTGAGTTCCAAACTTTAAAAGATAACACATCCTGGATCATAGGTGATGGAGAAATAATTAACTTATGGTTGGATTTTTGGTGTGGAGACCCAATAGCTCAAGTGTTTAACATTTCAGCTGACATCCTTAGCCAATTTCCCCAAAAACTCAGTAGCTACACCCTTAACCTCCAATGGAACATTCATGATGAATTGCATCTTCTCCTCCCCAACCTCAGAAACCTCATCACAAATGTTACCATCCCAATCCAAAATCATAAAGACAAACTAGTTTGGTCTCACTACTCTAATGAAGACCTATCAATGAAAGATGCTTATTTGTTCAAAAGGCCAAGGAATCCTAAAGATATTTGGGCCAAATGCATTTGGTCAAAAGATATCCCTTCATCTAAGTCCCTCCTTGTATGGAGATTCATGCTTAACAAACTCCATACAGATGAGAACTTGGAAAATAGAGGATGCAATCTCCCTTCTATGTGCTCCCTATGTTCTAATCAAGTGGAAACATCTTTTCATCTCTTCCTTGAATGTTCTTATGCTGTCAATATTTGGTGTTGGTTTGCTTCCACTATTGATATCCCCTTCTCTCTTCAATCTAAGGAAGATATATGGAACATGTGCAATAGAAATTGAAATCCACAATGCAAGGTTGTCATTACTTCTACCTTGATTAACATTTTAAATGTTATCTGGTATGCAAGAAATCAAATAAGATTTCATAACAGGAAAATCCATTGGAAAAGCTTAATCTCAACAATCATATCAAATGTATCTTTGTCAGGGAACTCATCAAATGCAATTGCAACCTCCAGTATCTCAGATTTTGTGATTATGAAAAAGTTCAATGCTAATCTGCATCCTCCCAAAGCTCCTCAAATTCTGGAAGTTATCTGGCAGCCTGCTATATTCCATTGGATTAAATGCAACACTGATGGCTCTGCTAATTCCTTTGCATCCTCATGTGGAGGTATTTTCAGAAACAAGGATGCAGATTTCCTCCTTTGCTTCTCTGAACATCTTGAGCCAGGTAGTGCTTTCTTTGCTGAATTATCTGGGGCCATGAGAGCTATAAAACTTGCTAATCAATATAACTGGCACATTTTATGGTTGGAATCAGACTCTGCCTTGGTTATTAAAGCCTTCAGTAACCAAAATCTTGTTCCTTGGCAATTAAGAAACAAATGGAATAACTGCCTTTATCTTCTACACATAATGAACTTTATGGTAACTCATATCTACATAGAGGGTAATCAATGTGCTGACATACTTGCCAATTTTGGTCTTTCCTCCACTGCTTTAACTGTATGGCTTGCTATGCCCATTTGTATCAGAGAAACTTTTGTCAAGAACAAGTTAGGTATGCCTAACTTTAGGTTTGTTAATATGTAAGGAGGTTTGGTTTGGCCCCCCTCCTTTTGTTTGCTTTCTTATATATATACATTTTGGTGGCCTAGCTCTTTGCTAGCCACCTCCTTTTTGCAAAAAAAAAATTTACAATTATATATATCAAATTTAAATTTCTCAAAGAATCGTTTTTTATTGTGATGTTCCTCAAGTAATGGTTTTTTTTAACTTCTTTTTTCAATTTGTTTGATTGGTTTGATGTTTCTTATTCCAATCAAGTAAATAATGTTATTTGAATTGCTCATTTTTTTATGCTATTTTTATTTTATTAATTTTATGCTCAATGAAATGTGTCACTCACTGATTGAATTCGTTCTTGATATCTCACATCTCTAATCCGAGTAAATATACATCTTTTATCAAATGTATTTATGGCAATGTAAACCTCCCAAAATATGGTTATGACACGTGGCACAATGTACTAAACAAAGAACTATCATGCATTTGACATTTATTGCTATTTTTTTCAATTTTTTTCATAAAACTATTCTAATTTGATGCATTGCTATCATCTATTGCTATTATTTTATTTTTATTTCCATAAAACTATAGAATGACATGAATAAAAAGTGACTATAGCTATTCCAAATTGATCAAGAATATTATTGATATGATTTGGTCAAAGAATTATGCATTAAAACAATTTTAATACGATACTTTTTTTTTTTACAAAATCTCTATTTTTTTAAGAACCAAGTTAAAAATTATATCAAATGCATGATATCACGACAATGCTCGTCACAAAAATACTCTCATCACATTCATCCCAGCTTAAATAGAAAATAATTATACATGGTAATTTTTAAATTTAAATGTCATATTATCATATAATTATATAACCATATTAGTACAATTTATAATAAAACATACTATTGGATGTAACAAATAAAACATACTATTGGATTTGTGTCAAAAAAAAAAATACTATTGGACAAACACATTAATTTGTTAACCGTGTACATTAAAATGCATTTAAACTCATTTATACAATTAAAACACATAATTTAAACCTTTTAAGTTAATTTTGACTGCATAATTTTGTAATGGCAACAAACCTTTTCAATAAAAATGTATTTATTTGTTCTTTATAATTTTTTATTTTTTGTAAAATTAATTTAAATCTTGAGAAACTCAGATTAATATTTATTTAAAATTGTTCAATTTAACTATTTTTAACTATTTTTTGTAAAATTGTTCAATTTAACTATTTTTTATTTAATTTTGGTTAGATTTTATTAATTTTCTTCATAAAATAGGAAAAAACTCAAAATTTCAAATTCAAAGTATAATTAAAAATATTAAATAACTAAAATAAATTTGATCAAAGAACAAATCTTTAATCAAATTATTAATTATTGCGATTTGTACAAGGAATATGATTTGTACACTAAAAGCATATTTCTTTGTAAATTTCATAACAGGAAAGGAAAAAAGGGCATTTAATTTTTTTAATTAAAATCAGCGGCCCTTTTTTCCCTCCTTAAATGATATTGTAGCAGCCCGTTTTTTTGTATTTTTTGTATTTAATTATTTTATGTGTGCTTAATTGTTTATTTTGGTGATTTATTGAATTTTGGGGGTTGAAGGGTATTTTAGTAATTTTGGGCGAGTGGCATAATTGTAATATGTGAGAAATTCAAAATTTGAATTTAGTGGTGCATAAGTAATTTAGAGGAGGTGTGAGCTTAGTAAAAATGTAGTGTTATTTTTGGTGTCATGAGAATTGACTAAGCCCATAAAGGTGAGTTAACATAGTCCATTAATATATAAGAAAATTGTGTAGTGTTAGTTTCATTAGGTCTTCACAATTAACACAAAACTAGAGAGAGGTAGAGAGAAAAAACAAGAGAGAAACTTGGAGAAGAGGAAGAAGAGGAATCTAGAAGAACTCTAGGGGAGATTGTTGATTTCAAGTGGGTTAGCAAGAGAAGTGAAGAAACTAAGGTAAGAGGAAAGATTATCTTCATTAATTAGTTTTAATAAGCTTGAGGTATGTTTGGAAATTGTAGCTTATGATTAATTGTTGTTGAATTGTTGTGAATTTCGTGCTCATCTTATTTGATTATATTAAGCATGTCCAAACTTGATAATTCCATGCTTTCTTCATCTTAAACTTCATTTTTCATTATGTTAAGTTGATACCTTGATGAATTTTGATGTTTGTGATGATTAATATGATGATGATCAAGTGATGTTTGGTGATTCTGTAATTGATTATGAGTATGAGTATGTAATTTGTTTGAGAAATCATAAAGTTATGTGGGATAGGTTGTGAATTAAGTGATTTTGTGAAAAGTGTTTATTTGACTGAATCTGTTTAATTTGTTGCTGTTAATATGTGTTAATGTTAAGTTTATGATTGTGAGCAAGAAACTATGATTATTGAGTGGTTTGTTGTGAAATAAGTTGTTGTTGTTGTTGTTGTTTTGATGAAAATGACTTAATTAAGTGAAAAATGAATAAGTTGTTGATAAACTGAGAATGTTTTTGTTGGAAGAGTTACAGTAGGTGTGTGTAGTGATGTTAAACATGTTGGAATGAAGTTATTTAAGCTGGGTATGTTTGTTTGTTAAATTTGGGTGAAAATGAGTTTTTGAGACGAACTTTGAAAATTTACCGGAAAATCTTTGTGAAATTCTGGCAAGTACTGAATCAGAACCGTAAAACAGAGTACTAAACACGCAAAACAGAGTACTTAAACACAGGTTCAGAAGCAGCAAAATAAAGGACAGAAAATAAAGAACACAGGATATTTGTTAACCCAGTTCGATGCAAACTTCACCTACGTCTGGAGGATACCAATCTAGGCAGGAAATCCACTAAGTAGAACTAATTCTAAGACTCAAGACACAGCCCCTGTTCCCAGCCTTATCACTTAATCTCCACCCGTATAGACTTCTACCTAGGAACCCCTAGATATAAGAACACACTTACTTCCTAATCACGTAATCACAGCCCAGTGATTATCAGACACTCAACACAAATCAAGTATGAAGACACACTCTTCAAAACATCAAAGACATCACTTGTGCTTAAAAGCTTTAAGTGAATTACAACTCAAAACAAACTAAACCAACTCTAACAGATGAGTGGTGTACAAAACAAAGCCTAAAGCTTACACAGACTTAAAAAACTAAGACTCTCTAATTCAACTTCTGGTTTTTCAAATCAAGTCTTCAATAGCAGCACGTCCTCCTTATATAGTCTTCAGCAACACACATAATTCTGAACAATATAATCTTCAAAGATATAATTCTGAAATTCTTTAGAAGCTCATAGAAGGAAATATATTTCTGAAATATATTTTACAAAGATTCCTTTGAAAATATATTCATAAATAAAAGAAACTAATCTTCAACAAGATCTTCATGTAAAATTACTCAACCTTCTAGAACCATTAGCCTGGATAAAACTTCAAACAAATCTTCAAAAGATACAGAAAGAATTAACAGAAAAAACGCAGAAATTCAGCTTCTGAAATGCAACAGAAGTCAACGTCTGAAGGCAGCTTCTGAAGGTCAACAGAAGTCAACGTCTGAACAGTGTGTCTGATGACCAGTTCAGCTTCTGATGAACAGTACCAGTGTCTGAAGACCTTCACAGAGCGCAGTGGCTTCGCAGAGCCAAGTTATCAACTTCTGAAGTACTGTAGCTTCTGATCCAGCTTCTGAAGATGCACAAATGAGATTTTCAGCCTCTGAAGACATAAATTAACTTCTAAAGACGCATTGCTTGCACATTTTGATTTTACCAAACATGTAGCCAACCTTCAAATATCCAACAATCTCCCCCTTTGGCAAATTTTTGGCTAAAATCAAATGAACCACAAAGATAAGTTCTTCACTCAACAAAAAATTCAACCATGAAGAACTACACATATTTAAACATAGCACCAGAGTCAGCAGCGGATAAAATGTTATGTTTAACACAAACAACTTCAGCTTCTGAAGAACACAAGTACCACAACCAAATCACATCAGCTTCTGACAGCACATGAAAACAACTCAGTTTCTGAAGCACACAACTCTTCTGGTACATAAAAACTCCCCCTCAACACATACTCAGGCACAACTTACTCATGCACAACCAACTCTCCCCCTGAAGCACAACATCCAACAATACTCCCCCTGAACATATCAGCTTCTGACAGAAAACTCCACACAAACTCAGAGCATAACAACTCAGGAGCACTACACAGATCCACTCCCCCTGAGCCAGAGACTCCCCCTGAAACACATCTTCACAACTCTTTTTGTATTGCTTCTGAATTCTGAATAAAACTGTTAACTTCTGAAAAATAAAATCTGAATCCTGAGACTTAGTATATTCTGAACAAGCACATTCTGAAATCAAACACAAGTTTTTCTCCCCTTTTTTAGCCAAATAATCTTGACAAAACACAGTCTTCACATAGAGAACAAAAACTAAATTTTTAACACAGACTGTATCAGACTCAGTATCAGACTCATCTTCATCTCCCTCACTTCCAGCTTGCTCACCCTCAGCAATTTGTAATTGCTATAACTCCTCATGCAGACACACTCCCAGATTGCTTCTCAAATTTTCAAATTGATTGGCATCCAAAGCTTTTGTAAAAATATCAGCAATCTGTTCTTCAGTATCAACATGTTCAAGCTGCACAACCTTCTCCTCCACAAGGTTTCTGATGAAGTGATGACGTATATCAATATGCTTAGTCCTGCTATGCTGTATGAGGTTCTTTGAAATGTTGATAGCACTCAGATTGTCATAATACAGAGTCATAACATCATGTTCAATATTGTATTCCTTCAGCATCTGCTTCATCCATACTAATTGAGAACAACTACTTCCAGCTGCTATATACTCAGCTTCAGCTGTAGACAATAATACACAATTCTGCTTCTTACTGAACCATGAAATCAAATTGTTACCCAGAAAGAAACATCCACCAGAAGTACTTTTTCTGTCATCTGCACTTCCTGCCCAGTCAGCATCACAATACCCAACTAACACAGAACTTCCACTGTGTGAGTACATAATACCATAGTCACTTGTACTGTGAACATACTTCTTTCTCCCAATGCTCTTAACTTGCATAGGTCCCATTAAATCCATATGTAACATTTCAAGAACTTTAGTTGTTACCTGGTGCTCCAACCTGGGATGAGACTTTCTTGTTTGTTTACCAATCTGACATTCACCACAAACACTGTCTTCATTAATCTTCAGTTTGGGTAGACCTCTGATAGCTTCCACATTCAAGACTTTCTTCATGCCCTTCAGATTCAAGTGACCCAGTTTCTGGTGCCAGAGTCTGACTTCTTCTTCTAAGCTTATGAGACAAGTGGACATGCTTGTTTCTTCTTCAAACATCCACAAATAGCAGTTGTCCTTTGATCTGTAGCCCCTCATCAGCACTTCTCCTTCTTTATCAGTTACCAGACATTGATCTTTGTTAAAATTTACTTTCAACTCTTGATCACACAGCTGGCTTATGCCGATCAGATTTGAAGTTAACCCTTTCACTAATAACACATTATCTAGTCTTGGTAATCCATCACTGATCAAGTCTCCTATTCCAAGAATCTCTCCTTTAGCTCCATCACCAAAAGTCACATAGCTGCTGGAATATGGCTTTAAATTACTTAAAAACTTCTTCACACCAGTCATGTGTCTGGAGCATCCACTATCAAAATACCAATCTTCCCTAGAAGTGGCTCTCAAAGATGTATGAGCTATGAGGCCAACATTATTAGCTTTGGGTTTCCATACCTTCTTGAGATTGATTCTGTCTGCAACAGGTTCCACTTTTCTGTGCTGAAAGTGCTTGGGGTAACCATATAGCTTGAAACAGAATGGTTTAATGTGCCCCTTCTTTCCATAGTGATGACAAACCCATGGATGATTTCTCCTCTTTCCTTTAGACTTATGAGGTTGCTTGTGATGTTCCATCTTAGATGTGCCTATCATTGGATCATAAGTTTCAACAGCAGGAACAAACCTTTTAGCTGGATTTTTCTGTTTGTTTAAGATCCTATCATTAAAACCTATGCCATTTTGTTTCCCTTGTTTCTGATTCTCCAATATCTCCTCCAGCACATCAGTAGCAGTATTCATCATTCTGACTTGCTTTTTCATGTTTTCAAGCTGAGAATTCAGTTGGCTCACTTCATCTTTGAGATCAGAATTTTGCACTAAAAGTTCATTTTTCTCATCCTGCAGTTGACAGATTGTCTTCTTCTGATCCACAAGTTGCTTGCAAACTTCTACAATTCTGATGTATAGGCTTTTGTAATTGTCAGCCAGTACTTCATAAGATGATTTTTCAACTCTGGCTTCAGACTCTGATGAAACTTCAGACTCTAATAGTGTTTCAGACTCTGATAATGTCTCAGACTCTAAAAATGCTTCAGTCTTTGAAAGAGCTTATGAGGGCTTAACCTTAACATCAGACTTGTATCTTCCAGTTAGGGCAACAACATACTTAGCAGATTCACTCTCTACATCTGCTTCTGAGTCTTCATCAGACCAGGAAACAACCAAGCTCTTCTTCTGCTTCTTAAGATAAGTAGGACATTCTGACTTGATATGACCATATCCTTCACACTCAAAGCACTGAACACCCTTTGATTGATTGCTCTGCTCATCAGTCTTGGTCTTCTTCACATCATTTGGTTGCTTACTGATGTTGAATCTGTTGTTCTGACCTTTTGATTTAGATCTCCTGTCAACATGTTTCAGAATCTTGTTAAACTGTCTCCCCAGCAACACAAGTGCTTCTGATAAGCCTTCATCATCCTCATCAATCTCTTGTTGATCCTCAGCTTCAGAATTAACTGCAAAAGCAACTCTTTTTCCTTTCTTCTCAGTACGCTTACTGAAGGTTGTTTCAAAATTCAGCAAGGATCATATTAACTCCTCAACCTTCATATTGGAGATGTCATGAGCTTCCTCAATAGCAGTCACCTTCATGTCAAATCTTTTAGGAAGAGATCTGAGTATTTTTCTAACAATCTTCTCATCAGACATTTTCTCTCCAAGAGAATCAAAAGAATTAGCCATATCCAGAACATTCATATAAAAGTCCTGTATGTTCTCATCCTCCAACATCTTCAAATTTTCAAATTTTGTGGTGAGTAGTTGAAGTATGGACAGCTTGACCTTTGAAGTGCCTTCATGAGTGGTCTTGAGTATCTCCCAGGCATCCTTAGTTATGGTACACTGCTTGATCAGTCTGAACATGTTCTAGTCCACTCCATTGAATAGTGCATTCAAAGCTTTGGAGTTTCCAAGAGCCAATTCATCTTCATCCTTTGACCATTCTTCCTCTGGTTTCAGCACATCAGTCTTCTTTCCATCTTTGTCCAACACAACTGGATGTTCCCAACCCTTCAGCACTGCTTTCCAGGTCCTGCTATCTATGGATTTCAGGAAAGCACACATACGAGACTTCCAGTACTCATAGTTGGAACCATCCAACAGAGGTGGCCTGTTAACAAATCCTCCTTCCTTGTCTATTCTTGCCAGAAAAACCTTCCCTGGAGCTCACCCAATAACAGGCAGGGTGCCTGCTCTGATGCCAATTGAAATTTTGGCAGGTACTGAATCAGAACTGTAAAACAGAGTACTAAACACACAAAATAGAGTACTTAAACACAGGTTCAGATGCAGCAAAATAAAGGACAGAAAATAAAGAACACATGATATTTGTTAACCCAGTTCGGTGCAAACTTCACCTACGTCTGGAGGATACCAATCCAGGAAGGAATCCACTAAGTAGAACTAATTCAAAGACTCAAGACACAGCCCCTGTTCCCAGCCTTATCACTTAATCTCCACCCGTATAGACTTCTACCTAGGAACCCCTAGATATAAGAACCCACTTACTTCCTAATCATATAATCACTGCCCAGTGATTATCAGACACTCAACACAAATCAAGTATGAAGACACACTCTTCAAAACATCAAAGACATCGCTTGTGCTTAAAAGCTTTAAGTGAATTACAACTCAAAACAAACTAAACCAACTCTAACAGATGAGTGGTGTACAAAACAAAGCCTAAAGCTTACACAGACTTAAAAAACTAAGACTCTCTAATTCAACTTCTGGTTTTTCAAATCAAGTCTTCAATAGCAGCACGTCCTTCTTATATAGTCTTCAGCAACACACATAATTCTGAACAATATAATCTTCAAAGATATAATTCTGAAATTCTTTAGAAGCTCATAGAAGGAAATATATTTCTGAAATATATTTTGCAAAGATTCCTTTGAAAATATATTCATAAATAAAAGAAACTAATCTTCAACAAGATCTTCACGTAAAATTACTCAACCTTCTAGAACCATTAGCCTGGATAAAACTTCAAACAAATCTTCAAAAGATACAGAAAGAATTAAGAGAAAGAACGCATAAATTCAGCTTCTGAAATGCAGCTTCTGAAGGTCAACAGATGTAACACCCATAATAAGATTGCCTAGGATCTTACACGAGTATTAAAATTTCGTACTGGATACATTAATTTACAATATAAAAGTTCATTCAAAATATTACATCACATTGTAATATTACAATCCAAAGTTTATACAACATCTCGAAAACATATACATCAGATGTACAATCCATATAATACAAATAACCATAATAAATAACAACAGCACGATCAGTCCGTAGCCTTCTCCTTACCCTTGTTGCGTGCTGATTGTGATCCTGCCTGTGAACCTGCACCAGAAGGAATGGGATGAGACATAATGTCTCAGTGAGCTCTACCCAACCTACTGTTTGGCAACCACAGGGAACCTAGGGTCGCCATGCCTACCTTGGCAATTTAGGGGAATTCTAGAATCGCCAAGTCTTATAACCTGCCTATGACTTTAACTATAACCTGCCTGTAACTGTAAACTTTCTATGACTATAACTGTAACTATAACTATGAATCATAAAACAAATAAAGTGTTTTATGTTAGCTGTTAGCGTTGAACAAGCAATTAATCTGAGTTCATTTTACGGAGGGCACCTCGGGTGGAGCAACCCCGAGATACGTCTCCCTATAAACCGGTGAAATTCCTATCATATCAGGCTAACACCGGACTCCCTATGAAACGTGTGGACAACCCTCTCGGAGAAGTCCCATCCGGCGAATCCCGGAGTCTGATGAACACGCCCTATGACTGTGAAACGTGCAAGCACGCCAATATCTTTGATCTTTAATTCTTTAACTTTGACATATAATCATATAATCAGTACTATGATCGTATAACATTCCTATGACATATAACATATAACCTATGATTCTTGGCTCATCGTTCTCATGAGTCACCTATGATTGTTGGTGATCCAACACTATAAACATATCTTTAACTATGATTGATCCTTGATCCTTATGAGGTTAAACCTCAATGCTATGAAAAGTTTCTAACCCCACTCTCATGCTAATACAAGGTATACCATGATCTATTCTTCCATTTTTAAATACACAAAGACATACTGGCACTGTGCGGATGATTTCTGGCTAGAAAAACACATTTCAAAAAGGGGTGGCTTGCTGGATTTATCGTGGCACGCCAGCCACCTGTCGTGGCACGATGGCTGCCTGATCACTATGATCATGGCACGATGAAAGCCATCGTGGCACGATAAATCCAGGGGTTTCAGTCCCTGTAGCTGTTCCAGAAAGTTCAAAAACGAGTTTTAATTCCAAACACAGTCCAGCAAGCATTCATACATCAAAATCAAAGGTTTTTAACATATATGATCATAGCATATCAAGTATTAACAATAGGGAAACTAACTATTACAAATCTAGACAAAATCATCATGTTATTCCTTTCCTCATAAACCTCAAAATAACTACCCAAAGGGGTGTAAATCTATGGGAGCTCACCTTAAACTCAAAAGATGCTTGCTAAGTTTAGATTCCAAACCCTAGCTTCAAGCTCCAAAGACTCTACTCAAGAAAAATTCTATTCCTTGGCTTTCCTTCTTCTTCTTGCTCCAAAATTTCCCCAACACAAGCTTGCTTACCATACAAAGGTTTAGGGAGAAGTTTACTAGCTTAAGGGGTGATGATTTGATGATGAAGATAGTGGGGAGGATGGGGGCAAAAATTAAAGAAGAATGGAAGAGCAATTTTCAGATTTTGTGCAAAAGAAAAATGAGTAGAAACCTTGCCAATTTCATATTTATCCATTAAGCCTTTTCCCCTTATTTACAACTATGCCACTTCTCAAATTACAATCTTGCCATTGCTTGCAAACGAAGTTTCTAACGCTTATAACTGATACTTTTAAGCGGGATATTACAACAGAAGTCAACGTCTGAAGGCAGCTTCTAAAGGTCAACAGAAGTCAATGTCTGAACAGCGCGTCTGATGACCAGTTCAGCTTCTGATGAACAGTACCAGCGTCTGAAGACCTTCGCAGAGTGCAGTGGCTTCGCAGAGCCAAGTTATCAGCTTCTGAAGTACTGTAGCTTCTGACCCAGCTTCTGAAGATGCACAAAATGAGATTTTCAGCCTCTGAAGACATAAATTAACTTCTGAAGACGCATTGCTTGCACATTTTGATTTTACCAAACATGTAGCCAACCTTCAAATATCCAACACTTTGGAATTATGTTTCCTTAAGTACCCATTGTTCAATTTGAGTATATTGATCATGGGTATAACTCATAGAAAGTTTTGGGTGTGTTGGGATTGAATTAAGTGATTTAAAAGTGATTTTGGGCTGAAAAACGTGTTTTAAAAACTGATTTCTGGTGGCTGACTCTGCTATTATCGTGCCACGATGAGGGTCTATCGTGCCACGATATTGAGCCCAGAATTTGGGTTCAGGTACTGGAAATATCATGCCACGATGAGGGCCATAATTTGGTGTTCTGCACTGGAAATACCGTGCCACGAGGGGATGCCATCTTGCCACGATATAGGCCAGGTCAGAAACCCAAATTCCGCTTTCATTTGGTCTTTTAACTTTTTCTGTTGTGAAATGGGTTTTGGTGTAAACAGAAAGTTGTAGACATGGATGTTAGCTTTCACATGACATTGATTTTACTTCATTTAGATTTCTAGAACTTGAGTTATGAGTGATTTACTACACATAGGTCATGACGCATGTTTCGTGAAAACTTCCGCATACTTTTCCAATGAACCATGAAGCATCCTTATAATTAATTATCATTATAAAGGAGCTTTTAGAGCTAATAAATGAGTATGCATTGATGATGATGATGTTGATGATGATGTTTATGATGTTATTAATGATGCTATTGATGATGTTTGGGTAAATGGTGATGATACATGTTGTGTATTAAGTGACGATATTTGAATACTTGACTTGATGTGTGGCCTTAGTGATTTGATAATGCGTTAAGTGGAGTTTTGGTGATGATACGTTATATGACGGAGAGAAACGTATAACAAATTATGAGTATATTTGGTGAGCATTGTCGAGTCTCTATGTGGGTCCATGCATTCGTAAGTCAGTCCGGAGATGGTGTAGTGATTTCATGGCGGGGTTTAAGCCTCGAGGATTTCATCGGAGATTGTATGGTGAATTCATTGCAGGGTTTTAGATCTCGAGGAATTCATTGGTGGCGGTACCGTAAAGCATATAGAGTCGTCTAGGAGCATTGCATAAGTTGAGTCTTATGTATTAATGTGTTGATGAGAATTTGTGCATCTAAGTGGTAATTGTGCATTGAAGATGTGATGTGATGAATTGTTAATTATTTACCGATGATGGTATGAATTGAATGTTTGTAAATGATGAGTGATATGATGGAGTAGTTAGACTTGTATGAGAATATGATTATGAGTTACATGTTCTTGAATTTCTGATAATCCAATCTTACCCTCCAGTGGCTTTGTTGTCGCCTCATCCCACATGGATGTAGATTTGCAGGATTGAGCGCTTGCTTCTGGTGAGTCGTGTTGGGTTGTAGCTTGACGCCTAACTCATGTTTTGTGCAACAGTTTCAAATTCCTTGCCATGATTTAAATGACCAAGTTTCTAGTGCCACAGTTTAACCTTTTCTTCTTTACTCACGAGACATGTGGTTAAGTGAGTTTCTTCTTGAGGTACCCAAAAATAACAATTGTCCTTAGATCTATTACCTCTCATTAGCACTTCACTTTTCCCAGCAGTTACCAGACACTCAGTCTTGTTGAAGTTCACTTCCATCCCATGATCACACATCTGGTTTATACTAATCAAATTGGAAGTTAACCCTTTTACTAATAGCACATTGTATAACCTTGGTAGTCCATTACTGATCAAGTCTCTAACGCCCAAGATTTCTCCTCTAGCTCCATCACCAAAGGTCACATAGCTACTGTTGAGTCTTTTGGTGTTGGCTGCATATTTTGGCAAATCCAATGTGTTGAATAGAAGCATCTTAATGTGTAGAACAAATCTTCAGTTGCAAGTTTTTCATTTTGAAGCTGTTCAGAAGCACTTTTGGCCTTCAGAAGCTGAAAGCACCTTCAGACGCACTGTAGCACTTCAGAAGCTGAAATGTGAGTCTGCTGCCCGCGTTGACTTTCGTTGACTTCATCAGAAGCTGGTTTTTCTGAATTGTTTTGGCGCGAATCTTTGCGAGATTTAACAAGGATTTATTCAAGCATGTTGATTTTAGAAGGCCTGGTTAAATTGGAGAAGATCTTTGAAGATTTGGCTCGCGTTTATGAATGCTCTTATTTTGCTGAAGCAATCTTTGAGAGATATGTTGTAGTTTTATTTGTTTCCTTTTCAAGCCATTCATTATTCAGAATCATATCAATTCAGAAGATTTGTTTCAGATTAATGTTGCTTGCTGAAGGTTATAAAAGGAGGAGTGCTGCTGCTATTCAAGATGTACGATTATTGAAGAAAATTCAGAGAATTGAGTCTGTGTGTTAAACTTAGAGTTTTATTTGTGCACCACTCATTGTTTGAGTTGGTTTAGTGTTTTTATTGAGTTGTAAATTCATTCTAAGCCTGTAGGTACGAATGAAGGTTTGTTATTGAAGTATTTCTTCAAAACAGGGTAGTTTTGCTTAAGGGGTTCAGTAACAGGTGTGTTACTTGAATAGGAAGTTAGTGGTCTCTAATACTCAACGTGTTGGGTAGAATTCAAGACTAGGAGGAAGTTAATTGCTTAGGCTGGGAACTAGGAGTCAGTGTCTTGAGTCATAAGGATTAATTCCTATAGTGGAATTCCTTCCTGGATTGGTATCCCCCAGAGTAGGAGGTGTTTACTCCGAACTGGGTTAACAAACCTTGTGTTCTTTAGCTTTCCTGCACTTTTAATTTCTGTTACTTAACTGTTTTTAATTGTGCTAAGTTATTGTTCAGAACCTGTTTGGTTCAGAACCTGTTAACTCTGTGTTATTGCCTGGCCAGAATTTCAATTGGCATAAGAGCAGGCACCCTGCCTGTGTTTTGGGTGAGATCCAGAGGAGTTTATTTCTGGCAAGCATGGATAGAGAAGGAGGCTATGTCAACAGACCACCCCTACTTGATGGCACAAATTATGAGTACTGGAAATCCAGGATGTGTGCATTCCTGAAATCCATTGACAGCAGAACTTGGAAAGCTGTGATTAAGGGTTGGGATCATCCTGTGGTTTTGGACAAGGATGGGAACAAGACTGAGGTTCTGAAGCCTGAAGAAGAATGGACCAAAGCTGAAGATGATCTGTCACTGGGAAATTCAAAAGCTTTGAATGCAATTTTTAATGGTGTGGACCAGAATATGTTCAGACTCATCAAGCAATGTACAGTTGCAAAGGATGCCTGGGAAATCTTAAAAACAACTCATGAAGGAACTTCTAAGGGGAAGTTGTCCAGGCTCCAGTTGCTGACCACCAAATTTGAGAACCTGAAGATGATGGAAGATGAAACTATTCAGGATTTCTACATGAATGTGCTGGACATGGCAAATTCCTTTGATTCACTTGGGGAAAAGATGTCTGATGAAAAGATAGTAAGAAAAATCCTCAGGTCCCTGCCCAGAAGATTTGACATGAAGGTCACAACAATTGAGTAGGCTCATGATATTTCTGCTATGAAGGTTGAAGAACTCATTGGTTCTTTGTTAAATTTTGAGAGTGCATTCTGCAAACAGCCTGATAAGAAAGGGAAATGAGTAGCATTTGCAGTTAATTCAGGAGCTGATGATCAACAAGAGTCTGATGAGGAGGATGGTGATTTATCAGAAGCTCTAGTGTTGCTTGGAAAACAATTCAACAGAATTCTGAAGAAGGTTGACAGAAAATCCAAGACCAAAGGTCAGAATTTCAGATTCAAGAAGCAACAAACTGATGAGAAGAAGACCAAGTCTGAGGAGAAAAGTAACCAAGCCAAAGGTGTGCAGTGCTTTGAGTGTGAGGGGTATGGACATATCAAGTCTGAATGTCCTACTTTTCTTAAGAAGCAGAAGAAAAGCCTAGCTGTTTCATGGTCTGATGAAGATTCAGAAGAAGATTTTGAGAATGAATCTGCTAAGGGTGACACTAGTTTGATGGTAAGGTCAGGAGCTATCTTAAAGAAGGAAGTTGTTTTAGAGTCTGAGACTTTTTCAGAGTCTGACTCAGAGTCTGAAGCTTCATCTGTGTCTGAAGCTGCTAAAACCTCATATGATGAACTAGCTGACAACTACAGGAAGCTATATACCAGAAGTGCTGAGTTTTGCAAACAAGTTCTGGATCAGAAGGAGACTATTTTTCAACTGGAGGCTGAAAAAGGTGAACTGTTGGTTCAGAATTCAGAATTGAAAGAAGAAGTAAACCAACTTAATTCCCAACTTGAGCATATGAAAAAGTAGGTTAGAATGATGAATACTGCTACTGATGTGTTGGAGGAAATTCTAGATGCTCAGAAACAAGGAAAAACTGGTTTAGGATTTGTGGATGAGAGTCTGAACCTCAAGCAGAAAAATCCAGTTAAACAGTTTGTTCCTGCTACTCAGACTCATGATCTTATGATTGGAACATCTAAGATGAGACCTCAGAAGGTAGCCCAGATGAAAGGACGGAAGCAAACTCAGATGAGACCTAAGAAGCATGTTCAGATGCAACCCCAGAAGTTCAACAGAAGAAGGAGGAATCATACCTGGACCTGTCATCATTGTGGTAAGAAGGGACACATTAAACCTTTTTGCTTTAAACTGTATGGTTATCCCGAACACTTTCAATATAGAAGAGTGCAACCAGCTGCACCCAGACACAATGTTCAGAAGGTGTGGAAACCTAAGGTTCAGAATGTAGGCCTGATTGCTCATACCTCATTGAGAGCCACTTCTAGAGAGGATTGGTAATTTGATAGTGGTTGTTCAAGGCACATGACTGGTGTGAAGAAGCTGCTGAGCAATATCAAACCTTATTCCAGAAGCTATGTGACATTTGGTGATGGAGCAAAAGGTGAGATACTGGGTATTGGTGATTTGATCAGTGAAGGTTTGCCTATACTTAATGATGTGCTACTGGTGGAAGGATTAACTTCTAATCTGATCAGTATTAGCCAACTTTGTGATCAAGACTTGAAGGTTAATTTCAACAAGCAAGAGTGTATTGTTACTGATCAAGAAGGTAAGGTTCAGATGAGGGGCTGCAGATCCAAAGATAACTGCTATTTATGGGTGTCTGAAGAAGAAAGAAGCCTGACTTCTTGTCTCATGAGCTCAGAAGAGGAAGTCAAGCTCTGGCACCAGAAACTGGGACATTTGCATCTGAAAGGCATGAAGAAAATCCTAAGTACTGAAGCTATCAGAGGTATACCTAATCTGAAGATCAATGAGGACAGTGTTTGTGGTGATTGTCAAATTGGGAAACAAACAAGAAAGTCTCATCCCAGATTAGTGCATCAGGTAACTACTAAAGTACTAGAACTTATTCATATGGATTTAATGGGGCCTATGCAAGTAGAAAGTATTGGAGGTAAAAGGTATGCATTTGTTATGGTTGATGACTACTCAAGATACACATGGATCAGTTTTGTTAGAGAGAAGTCTGATACTTTTGAAGTATTTAAAGAGCTGTGCATTCAATTACAAAGGGAAAAAGACTGTGGTATTGTCAGAATCAGAAGTGATCATGGCAAAGAATTTGAAAACAAGAGTTTCTCAGAATTCTGTGCTTCTGAAGGTATAAAACATGAGTTCTCTGCACCTATCACACCTCAGCAAAATGGTGTAGTTGAAAGGAAGAATAGGACATTAGCAGAATGTGCAAGAGTTATGCTACATGCAAAGAAGCTGCCTTATATGTTTTGGGCTGAAGCTATGAACACTGCCTGCTATATCCATAATAGAGTGAATTTAAAGAAGGGTACTGCATCAACTCTGTATGAATTGTGGAAAGGAAGAAAGCCAACTGTGAAATACTTTCATGTGTTTGGAAGCAGATGTTACATTTTGGCTGACAGGGAAAATAGAAGAAAACTGGATCCTAAGTCTGATGATGGCATATTTTTGGGATATTCAGTAAACAGCAGAGCCTATAGGGTGTTTAACTCAAGAACTAAAGTTGTGATGGAGAGCATAAATGTGGTTATTGATGATCTGTCTGCTGAGAATGAAAAGAATGAATCTAAAGTTATTCCAGAGTCTGAAGTCTCAGAAGAACAAACTTCAGAAGCAGAAAATCATCCAGAGTCTGAAGAAGCAGAGGTGCATCCAGATCATGATTCTGTAGCTAAAGGGCCATCAATTAGAGTTCAGAAGGATCATCCTAAGGAGCTTATCATTGGGAGTTTGGATCAAGGGGTCAGAACCAGGAGATCAGACTCAGCTGCTACTGATTCTTGTTTTGTGTCTAAGTTTGAACCTAAAAATGTGAAAGAAGCCCTAACTGATGAATTTTGGATTGAAGCAATGCAAGATGAGTTGAATCAATTCAAAAGGAGTGAAGTGTGGGATCTGGTTCCAAGACCTGAAGGGTTGAATGTGATTGGCACTAAATGGATATACAAGAATAAAACAGATGAAAATGGTACTGTGGTCAGAAACAAGGCAAGGTTGGTTGCTCAGGGTTATACTCAAGTAGAGGGATTGGATTTTGATGAAACCTTTGCACCTGTGGCTAGACTAGAGTCCATAAGATTGCTATTGGGGGTATCCTGCATTCTCAAGTTCAAGCTATTTCAGATGGATGTGAAGAGTGCATTTCTGAATGGATATCTGCAAGAATAAGTTTTGGTAGAACAACCTAAGGGTTTTGTGGATCATCAGTTTCCAGATCATGTGTACAAATTGAAGAAAGCTTTATATGGATTGAAACAAGCACCAAGAGCATGGTATGAAAGATTGACTCAGTTTCTTGTGGCTCAAGGATACAGAAAAGGTGGTTCTGATAAAACTTTATTTGTGAAAGATCAAGATGGAAGTCTGATGATTGCTCAGATCTATGTAGATGATATTGTGTTTGGTGGAATGTCTGACAAAATGGTTAAGTTGTTTGTTCAGCAAATGCAGTCTGAATTTGAAATGAGTTTGGTTGGAGAGCTGACATACTTTCTTGGATTGCAAGTCAAGCAAATGGAAAACACTATCTTTATTTCTCAGAGTAAATATGCTAAAAACATTGTGAAAAAGTTTGGTATGCAATCTGCTGCTCATAAGAGGACACCAGCTGCTACTCATCTGAAACTAACTAAAGATGAACATGGAGTTTCAGTAGATCAAAGTCAATATAGAAGTATGATAGGAAGCTTATTATACTTGACTGCTAGCAGACCTGATATCACATTTGATGTTGGAGTTTGTGCAAGATATCAAGCTGATCCTAAAATGAGTCATCTAACTCAAGTGAAGAGAATTCTGAAATATGTGAATAGCACAAGTGATTATGGAATCATGTATTCTCATAGTTCAAGTTCTGAATTAATGGGATATTGTGATGCTGACTGGGCTGGAAGTGCAGATGACAAGAAGAGCACTTCAGGAGGTTGTTTCTTTTTGGGAAATAACTTGATTTCATGGTTCAGCAAGAAACAAAACTGTGTCTCATTGTCAACTGCTGAGGCTGAATACATTGCTGCTGGTAGTAGTTGCTCACAACTGGTTTGGATGAAGCAGATGCTTGAAGAATATAATATTAAACAAGGTGTTATGACATTGTTTTGTGACAATTTAAGTGCAATTAATATCTCTAAGAACCCCATACAGCACAGCAGAACTAAACACATAGATATCAGACACCATTTTATCAGAAACCTTGTGGAGGACAAGATTATTCAGCTGGAACATGTGGACACTGAGAATCAAATTGCTGACATTTTCACAAAAGCCTTAGATGCTAAGCAATTTGAGAATCTGAGGAGTAAGTTAGGAGTTTGTTTACATGAAGAATTATAGCAATTACTGCAAACTGGATGTGAGGAAGATAGAGTACCTGCCAGATTTGCTAATGTTGTGTGTGTGTCTGATCCTGAGTCTGAAGTTAATGCTGGAACATATTTTGAAGATATTTCTGCAGTGTTTTATCCCTATGTGAAACCTGTGTGTTGTCATAATTTTGTGGCTAAAAAGGGGGAGAAGCTATGCATTTTGTTCAGAGTTCAGAAGCTGACAGAGTTACTCAGAATTCAGATGCATTGCAACATAAGCTGTGCAAATGTGATTAAAAGGGGAGTGTGTGTCTCAGGGGGAGTGCATGATTGTTATGTACCTGAGTGTGAAGTGTTGTTTCAAGTTTCAGAAGTGCCACTGCAGTTCAGAAGTGAGGGGGAGATTTTCTGTTTTAGTGAGTTGCAGGGGGAGAGTTCAGATGCTAGAGTGTTTGTACATGTGATTGTTGTGTTTGTGAAGCTTCAGGGGGAGTGTTTTATGTGGTTTTAGTTATCCTGAAGTGATGCTGAATGTGTTCAGAAGCTGCAATGTGTGTATCAGTGTTCAGAAGCTGAAACTGATTGGTTTTTAATGTTTAACATAGCTGAATCCGCTGCTAATCTGTTTGTTATGTTATATATTTGTGGAGTTCTTCTTTGCTGAGTTAGTTTTATGGGAGATTGAAGAACTTGGGTGTGTGAACATTGGTTTTAGCCAAAAATTTGCCAAAGGGGGAGATTGTTGAGTCTTTTGGTGTTGGCTGCATATTTTGGCAAATCCAATGTGTTGAATAGAAGCATCTTAATGTGTAGAACAAATCTTCAGTTGCAAGTTTTTCATTTTGAAGCTGTTCAGAAGCACTTTTGGCCTTCAGAAGCTGAAAGCACCTTCAGACGCACTGTAGCACTTCAGAAGCTGAAATGTGAGTCTGATGCCCGCGTTGACTTTCGTTGACTTCATCAGAAGCTGGTTTTTCTGAATTGTTTTGGCGCGAATCTTTGCGAGATTTAACAAGGATTTATTCAAGCATGTTGATTCTAGAAGGCCTGATTAAATTGGAGAAGATCTTTGAAGATTTGGCTCGCGTTTATGAATGCTCTTATTTTGCTGAAGCAAACTTTGAGAGATATGTTGCAGTTTTATTTGTTTCCTTTTCAAGCCATTCATTATTCAGAATCATATCAATTCAGAAGATTTGTTTCAGATTAATGTTGCTTGCTGAAGGTTATAAAAGGAGGAGTGCTGCTGCTATTCAAGATGTACGATCATTGAAGAAAATTCAGAGAATTAAGTCTGTGTGTTAAACTTAGAGTTTTATTTGTGCACCACTCGTTGTTTGAGTTGGTTTAGTGTTTTTATTGAGTTGTAAATTCATTCTAAGCCTGTAGGTACGAATGAAGGTTTGTTATTGAAGTATTTCTTCAAAACAGGGTAGTTTTGCTTAAGGGGTTCAGTAACAGGTGTGTTACTTGAATAGGAAGTTAGTGGTCTCTAATACTCAACGTGTTGGGTAGAATTCAAGACTAGGAGGAAGTTAATTGCTTAGGCTGGGAACTGGGAGTCAGTGTCTTGAGTCATAAGGATTAATTCCTATAGTGGAATTCCTTCCTGGATTGGTATCCCCCAGAGTAGGAGGTGTTTACTCCGAACTGGGTTAACAAACCTTGTGTTCTTTAGCTTTCCTGCACTTTTAATTTCTGCTACTTAACTGTTTTTAATTGTGCTAAGTTATTGTTCAGAACCTGTTTTGTTCAGAACCTGTTAACTCTGTGTTATTGCCTGGCCAGAATTTCAATTGGCATCAGAGTAGGCACCCTGCCTGTGTTTTGGGTGAGATCCAGAGGAGTTTATTTCTGGCAAGCATGGATAGAGAAGGAGGCTATGTCAACAGACCACCCCTACTTGATGGCACAAATTATGAGTACTGGAAATCCAGGATGTGTGCATTCCTGAAATCCATTGACAACAGAACTTGGAAAGCTGTGATTAAGGGCTGGGATCATCCTGTGGTTTTGGACAAGGATGGGAACAAGACTGAGGTTCTGAAGCCTAAAGAAGAATGGACCAAAGCTGAAGATGATCTGTCACTGGGAAATTCAAAAGCTTTGAATGCAATTTTTAATGGTGTGGACCAGAATATGTTCAGACTCATCAAGCAATGTACAGTTGCAAAGGATGTCTGGGAAATCTTAAAAACAACTCATGAAGGAACTTCTAAGGTGAAGATGTCCAGGCTCCAATTGCTGACTACCAAATTTGAGAACCTAAAGATGATGGAAGATGAAACTATTTAGGATTTCTACATGAATGTGCTGGACATGGCAAATTCCTTTGATTCACTTGGGGAAAAGATGTCTGATGAAAAGATAGTAAGAAAAATCCTCAGGTCCCTGCCCAGAAGATTTGACATGAAGGTCACAACAATTGAGGAGGCTCATGATATTTCTGCTATGAAGGTTGAAGAACTCATTGGTTCTTTGTTAAATTTTGAGACTGCATTCTGCAAACAGCCTGATAAGAAAGGGAAAGGAGTAGCATTTGCAGTTAATTCAAGAGCTGATGATCAACAAGAGTCTGATGAGGAGGATGGTGATTTATCAGAAGCTCTAGTGTTGCTTGGAAAACAATTCAACAGAATTCTGAAGAAGGTTGACAGAAAATCCAAGACCAAAGGTCAGAATTTCAGATTCAAGAAGCAACAAACTGATGAGAAGAAGACCAAGTCTGAGGAGAAAAGTAACCAAGCCAAAGGTGTGCAGTGCTTTGAGTGTGAGGGGTATGGACATATCAAGTCTGAATGTCCTACTTTTCTTAAGAAGCAGAAGAAAAGCCTAGCTGTTTCATGGTCTGATGAAGATTCAGAAGAAGATTTTGAGAATGAATCTGCTAAGGGTGACACTAGTTTGATGGTAAGGTCAGGAGCTATCTTAAAGAAGGAAGATGTTTTAGAGTCTGAGACTTTTTCAGAGTCTGACTCAGAGTCTGAAGCTTCATCTGTGTCTGAAGCTGCTAAAACCTCATATGATGAACTAGCTGACAACTACAGGAAGCTATATACCAGAAGTGCTGAGTTTTGCAAACAAGTTCTGGATCAGAAGGAGACTATTTTTCAACTGGAGGCTGAAAAAGGTGAACTGTTGGTTCAGAATTCAAAATTGAAAGAAGAAGTAAACCAACTTAATTCCCAACTTGAGCATATGAAAAAGTAGGTTAGAATGATGAATACTGCTACTGATGTGTTGGAGGAAATTCTAGATGCTCAGAAACAAGGAAAAACTGGTTTAGGATTTGTGGATGAGAGTCTGAACCTCAAGCAGAAAAATCCAGTTAAACAGTTTGTTCCTGCTACTCAGACTCATGATCTTATGATTGGAACATCTAAGATGAGACCTCAGAAGGTAGCCCAGATGAAAGGACGGAAGCAAACTCAGATGAGACCTAAGAAGCATGTTCAGATGCAACCCCAGAAGTTCAACAGAAGAAGGAGGAATCATACCTGGACCTGTCATCATTGTGGTAAGAAGGGACACATTAAACCTTTTTGCTTTAAACTGTATGGTTATCCCGAACACTTTCAATATAGAAGAGTGCAACCAGCTGCACCCAGACACAATGTTCAGAAACACTTTCAATATAGAAGAGTGCAACCAGCTGCACCCAGACACAATGTTCAGAAGGTGTGGAAACCTAAGGTTCAGAATGTAGGCCTGATTGGTCATACCTCATTGAGAGCCACTTCTAGAGAGGATTGGTAATTTGATAGTGGTTGTTCAAGGCACATGACTGGTGTGAAGAAGCTGCTGAGCAATATCAAACCTTATTCCAGAAGCTATGTGACATTTGGTGATGGAGCAAAAGGTGAGATACTGGGTATTGGTGATTTGATCAGTGAAGGTTTGCCTATACTTAATGATGTGCTACTGGTGGAAGGATTAACTTCTAATCTGATCAGTATTAGCCAACTTTGTGATCAAGACTTGAAGGTTAATTTCAACAAGCAAGAGTGTATTGTTACTGATCAAGAAGGTAAGGTTCAGATGAGGGGCTGCAGATCCAAAGATAACTGCTATTTATGGGTGTCTGAAGAAGAAAGAAGCCTGACTTCTTGTCTCATGAGCTCAGAAGAGGAAGTCAAGCTCTGGCACCAGAAACTGGGACATTTGCATCTGAAAGGCATGAAGAAAATCCTAAGTACTGAAGCTATCAGAGGTATACCTAATCTGAAGATCAATGAGGACAGTGTTTGTGGTGATTGTCAAATTGGGAAACAAACAAGAAAGTCTCATCCCAGATTAGTGCATCAGGTAACTACTAAAGTACTAGAACTTATTCATATGGATTTAATGGGGCCTATGCAAGTAGAAAGTATTGGAGGTAAAAGGTATGCATTTGTTATGGTTGATGACTACTCAAGATACACATGGATCAGTTTTGTTAGAGAGAAGTCTGATACTTTTGAAGTATTTAAAGAGCTGTGCATTCAATTACAAAGGGAAAAAGACTGTGGTATTGTCAGAATCAGAAGTGATCATGGCAAAGAATTTGAAAACAAGAGTTTCTCAGAATTCTGTGCTTCTGAAGGTATAAAACATGAGTTCTCTGCACCTATCACACCTCAGCAAAATGGTGTAGTTGAAAGGAAGAATATGACATTAGCAGAATGTGCAAGAGTTATGCTACATGCAAAGAAGCTGCCTTATATGTTTTGGGCTGAAGCTATGAACACTGCCTGCTATATCCATAATAGAGTGACTTTAAAGAAGGGTACTGCATCAACTCTGTATGAATTGTGGAAAGGAAGAAAGCCAACTGTGAAATACTTTCATGTGTTTGGAAGCAGATGTTACATTTTGGCTGACAGGGAAAATAGAAGAAAACTGGATCCTAAGTCTGATGATGGCATATTTTTGGGATATTCAGTAAACAGCAGAGCCTATAGGGTGTTTAACTCAAGAACTAAAGTTGTGATGGAGAGCATAAATGTGGTTATTGATGATCTGTCTGCTGAGAATGAAAAGAATGAATCTAAAGTTATTCCAGAGTCTGAAGTCTCAGAAGAACAAACTTCAGAAGCAGAAAATCATCCAGAGTCTGAAGAAGCAGAGGTGCATCCAGATCATGATTCTGTAGCTAAAGGGCCATCAATTAGAGTTCAGAAGGATCATCCTAAGGAGCTTATCATTGGGAGTTTGGATCAAGGGGTCAGAACCAGGAGATCAGACTCAGCTGCTACTGATTCTTGTTTTGTGTCTAAGTTTGAACCTAAAAATGTGAAAGAAGCCCTAACTGATGAATTTTGGATTGAAGCAATGCAAGATGAGTTGAATCAATTCAAAAGGAGTGAAGTGTGGGATCTGGTTCCAAGACCTGAAGGGTTGAATGTGATTGGCACTAAATGGATATACAAGAATAAAACAGATGAAAATGGTACTGTGGTCAGAAACAAGGCAAGGTTGGTTGCTCAGGGTTATACTCAAGTAGAGGGATTGGATTTTGATGAAACCTTTGCACCTGTGGCCAGACTAGAGTCCATAAGATTGCTATTGGGGGTATCCTGCATTCTCAAGTTCAAGCTATTTCAGATGGATGTGAAGAGTGCATTTCTGAATGGATATCTGCAAGAATAAGTTTTTGTAGAACAAACTAAGGGTTTTGTGGATCATCAGTTTCCAGATCATGTGTACAAATTGAAGAAAGCTTTATATGGATTGAAACAAACACCAAGAGCATGGTATGAAAGATTGACTCAGTTTCTTGTCGCTCAAGGATACAGAAAAGGTGGTTCTGATAAAACTTTATTTGTGAAAGATCAAGATGGAAGTCTGATGATTGCTCAGATCTATGTAGATGATATTGTGTTTGGTGGAATGTCTGACAAAATGGTTAAGTTGTTTGTTCAGCAAATGCAGTCTGAATTTGAAATGAGTTTGGTTGGAGAGCTGACATACTTTCTTGGATTGCAAGTCAAGCAAATGGAAAACACTATCTTTATTTCTCAGAGTAAATATGCTAAAAACATTGTGAAAAAGTTTGGTATGCAATCTGCTGCTCATAAGAGGACACCAGCTGCTACTCATCTGAAACTAACTAAAGATGAACATGGAGTTTCAGTAGATCAAAGTCAATATAGAAGTATGATAGGAAGCTTATTATACTTGACTGCTAGCAGACCTGATATCACATTTGATGTTGGAGTTTGTGCAAGATATCAAGCTGATCCTAAAATGAGTCATCTAACTCAAGTGAAGAGAATTCTGAAATATGTGAATAGCACAAGTGATTATGGAATCATGTATTCTCATAGTTCAAGTTCTGAATTAATGGGATATTGTGATGCTGACTGGGCTGGAAGTGCAGATGACAAGAAGAGCACTTCAGGAGGTTGTTTCTTTTTGGGAAATAACTTGATTTCATGGTTCAGCAAGAAACAAAACTGTGTCTCATTGTCAACTACTGAGGCTGAATACATTGCTGCTGGTAGTAGTTGCTCACAACTGGTTTGGATGAAGCAGATGCTTGAAGAATATAATATTAAACAAGGTGTTATGACATTGTTTTGTGACAATTTAAGTGCAATTAATATCTCTAAGAACCCCATACAGCACAGCAGAACTAAACACATAGATATCAGACACCATTTTATCAGAAACCTTGTGGAGGACAAGATTATTCAGCTGGAACATGTGGACACTGAGAATCAAATTGCTGACATTTTCACAAAAGCCTTAGATGCTAAGCAATTTGAGAATCTGAGGAGTAAGTTAGGAGTTTGTTTACATGAAGAATTATAGCAATTACTGCAAACTGGATGTGAGGAAGATAGAGTACCTGCCAGATTTGCTAATGTTGTGTGTGTGTCTGATCCTGAGTCTGAAGTTAATGCTGGAACATATTTTGAAGATATTTCTGCAGTGTTTTATCCCTATGTGAAACCTGTGTGTTGTCATAATTTTGTGGCTAAAAAGGGGGAGAAGCTATGCATTTTGTTCAGAGTTCAGAAGCTGACAGAGTTACTCAGAATTCAGATGCATTGCAACATAAGCTGTGCAAATGTGATTAAAAGGGGAGTGTGTGTCTCAGGGGGAGTGCATGATTGTTATGTACCTGAGTGTGAAGTGTTGTTTCAAGTTTCAGAAGTGCCACTGCAGTTCAGAAGTGAGGGGGAGATTTTCTGTTTTAGTGAGTTGCAGGGGGAGAGTTCAGATGCTAGAGTGTTTGTACATGTGATTGTTGTGTTTGTGAAGCTTCAGGGGGAGTGTTTTATGTGGTTTTAGTTATCCTGAAGTGATGCTGAATGTGTTCAGAAGCTGCAATGTGTGTATCAGTGTTCAGAAGCTGAAACTGATTGGTTTTTAATGTTTAACATAGCTGAATCCGCTGCTAATCTGTTTGTTATGTTATATATTTGTGGAGTTCTTCTTTGCTGAGTTAGTTTTATGGGAGATTGAAGAACTTGGGTGTGTGAACATTGGTTTTAGCCAAAAATTTGCCAAAGGGGGAGATTGTTGAGTCTTTTGGTGTTGGCTGCATATTTTGGCAAATCCAATGTGTTGAATAGAAGCATCTTAATGTGTAGAACAAATCTTCAGTTGCAAGTTTTTCATTTTGAAGCTGTTCAGAAGCACTTTTGGCCTTCAGAAGCTGAAAGCACCTTCAGACGCACTGTAGCACTTCAGAAGCTGAAATGTGAGTCTGATGCCCGCGTTGACTTTCGTTGACTTCATCAGAAGCTGGTTTTTCTGAATTGTTTTGGCGCGAATCTTTGCGAGATTTAACAAGGATTTATTCAAGCATGTTGATTTTAGAAGGCCTGATTAAATTGGAGAAGATCTTTGAAGATTTGGCTCGTGTTTATGAATGCTCTTATTTTGCTGAAGCAAACTTTGAGAGATATGTTGCAGTTTTATTTGTTTCCTTTTCAAGCCATTCATTATTCAGAATCATATCAATTCAGAAGATTTGTTTCAGATTAATGTTGCTTGCTGAAGGTTATAAAAGGAGGAGTGCTGCTGCTATTCAAGATGTACGATCATTGAAGAAAATTCAGAGAATTAAGTCTGTGTGTTAAACTTAGAGTTTTATTTGTGCACCACTCATTGTTTGAGTTGGTTTAGTGTTTTTATTGAGTTGTAAATTCATTCTAAGCCTGTAGGTACGAATGAAGGTTTGTTATTGAAGTATTTCTTCAAAACAGGGTAGTTTTGCTTAAGGGGTTCAGTAACAGGTGTGTTACTTGAATAGGAAGTTAGTGGTCTCTAATACTCAACGTGTTGGGTAGAATTCAAGACTAGGAGGAAGTTAATTGCTTAGGCTGGGAACTGGGAGTCAGTGTCTTGAGTCATAAGGATTAATTCCTATAGTGGAATTCCTTCCTGGATTGGTATCCCCCAGAGTAGGAGGTGTTTACTCCGAACTGGGTTAACAAACCTTGTGTTCTTTAGCTTTCCTGCACTTTTAATTTCTGCTACTTAACTGTTTTTAATTGTGCTAAGTTATTGTTCAGAACCTGTTTTGTTCAGAACCTGTTAACTCTGTGTTATTGCCTGGCCAGAATTTCAATTGGCATCAGAGTAGGCACCCTGCCTGTGTTTTGGGTGAGATCCAGAGGAGTTTATTTCTGGCAAGCATGGATAGAGAAGGAGGCTATGTCAACAGACCACCCCTACTTGATGGCACAAATTATGAGTACTGGAAATCCAGGATGTGTGCATTCCTGAAATCCATTGACAACAGAACTTGGAAAGCTGTGATTAAGGGCTGGGATCATCCTGTGGTTTTGGACAAGGATGGGAACAAGACTGAGGTTCTGAAGCCTGAAGAAGAATGGACCAAAGCTGAAGATGATCTGTCACTGGGAAATTCAAAAGCTTTGAATGCAATTTTTAATGGTGTGGACCAGAATATGTTCAGACTCATCAAGCAATGTACAGTTGCAAAGGATGTCTGGGAAATCTTAAAAACAACTCATGAAGGAACTTCTAAGGTGAAGATGTCCAGGCTCCAATTGCTGACTACCAAATTTGAGAACCTAAAGATGATGGAAGATGAAACTATTCAGGATTTCTACATGAATGTGCTGGACATGGCAAATTCCTTTGATTCACTTGGGGAAAAGATGTCTGATGAAAAGATAGTAAGAAAAATCCTCAGGTCCCTGCCCAGAAGATTTGACATGAAGGTCACAGCAATTGAGGAGGCTCATGATATTTCTGCTATGAAGGTTGAAGAACTCATTGGTTCTTTGTTAAATTTTGAGACTGCATTCTGCAAACAGCCTGATAAGAAAGGGAAAGGAGTAGCATTTGCAGTTAATTCAGGAGCTGATGATCAACAAGAGTCTGATGAGGAGGATGGTGATTTATCAGAAGCTCTAGTGTTGCTTGGAAAACAATTCAACAGAATTCTGAAGAAGGTTGACAGAAAATCCAAGACCAAAGGTCAGAATTTCAGATTCAAGAAGCAACAAACTGATGAGAAGAAGACCAAGTCTGAGGAGAAAAGTAACCAAGCCAAAGGTGTGCAGTGCTTTGAGTGTGAGGGGTATGGACATATCAAGTCTGAATGTCCTACTTTTCTTAAGAAGCAGAAGAAAAGCCTAGCTGTTTCATGGTCTGATGAAGATTCAGAAGAAGTTTTTGAGAATGAATCTGCTAAGGGTGACACTAGTTTGATGGTAAGGTCAGGAGCTATCTTAAAGAAGGAAGCTGTTTTAGAGTCTGAGACTTTTTCAGAGTCTGACTCAGAGTCTGAAGCTTCATCTGTGTCTGAAGCTGCTAAAACCTCATATGATGAACTAGCTGACAACTACAGGAAGCTATATACCAGAAGTGCTGAGTTTTGCAAACAAGTTCTGGATCAAAAGGAGACTATTTTTCAACTGGAGGCTGAAAAAGGTGAACTGTTGGTTCAGAATTCAGAATTGAAAGAAGAAGTAAACCAACTTAATTCCCAACTTGAGCATATGAAAAAGTAGGTTAGAATGATGAATACTGCTACTGATGTGTTGGAGGAAATTCTAGATGCTCAGAAACAAGGAAAAACTGGTTTAGGATTTGTGGATGAGAGTCTGAACCTCAAGCAGAAAAATCCAGTTAAACAGTTTGTTCCTGCTACTCAGACTCATGATCTTATGATTGGAACATCTAAGATGAGACCTCAGAAGGTAGCCCAGATGAAAGGACGGAAGCAAACTCAGATGAGACCTAAGAAGCATGTTCAGATGTAACCCCAGAAGTTCAACAGAAGAAGGAGGAATCATACCTGGACCTGTCATCATTGTGGTAAGAAGGGACACATTAAACCTTTTTGCTTTAAACTGTATGGTTATCCCGAACACTTTCAATATAGAAGAGTGCAACCAGCTGCACCCAGACACAATGTTCAGAAGGTGTGGAAACCTAAGGTTCAGAATGTAGGCCTGATTGGTCATACCTCATTGAGAGCCACTTCTAGAGAGGATTGGTAATTTGATAGTGGTTGTTCAAGGCACATGACTGGTGTGAAGAAGCTGCTGAGCAATATCAAACCTTATTCCAGAAGCTATGTGACATTTGGTGATGGAGCAAAAGGTGAGATACTGGGTATTGGTGATTTGATCAGTGAAGGTTTGCCTATACTTAATGATGTGCTACTGGTGGAAGGATTAACTTCTAATCTGATCAGTATTAGCCAACTTTGTGATCAAGACTTGAAGGTTAATTTCAACAAGCAAGAGTGTATTGTTACTGATCAAGAAGGTAAGGTTCAGATGAGGGGCTGCAGATCCAAAGATAACTGCTATTTATGGGTGTCTGAAGAAGAAAGAAGCCTGACTTCTTGTCTCATGAGCTCAGAAGAGGAAGTCAAGCTCTGGCACCAGAAACTGGGACATTTGCATCTGAAAGGTATGAAGAAAATCCTAAGTACTGAAGCTATCAGAGGTATACCTAATCTGAAGATCAATGAGGACAGTGTTTGTGGTGATTGTCAAATTGGGAAACAAACAAGAAAGTCTCATCCCAGATTAGTGCATCAGGTAACTACTAAAGTACTAGAACTTATTCATATGGATTTAATGGGGCCTATGCAAGTAGAAAGTATTGGAGGTAAAAGGTATGCATTTGTTATGGTTGATGACTACTCAAGATACACATGGATCAGTTTTGTTAGAGAGAAGTCTGATACTTTTGAAGTATTTAAAGAGCTGTGCATTCAATTACAAAGGGAAAAAGACTGTGGTATTGTCAGAATCAGAAGTGATCATGGCAAAGAATTTGAAAACAAGAGTTTCTCAGAATTCTGTGCTTCTGAAGGTATAAAACATGAGTTCTCTGCACCTATCACACCTCAGCAAAATGGTGTAGTTGAAAGGAAGAATATGACATTAGCAGAATGTGCAAGAGTTATGCTACATGCAAAGAAGCTGCCTTATATGTTTTGGGCTGAAGCTATGAACACTGCCTGCTATATCCATAATAGAGTGACTTTAAAGAAGGGTACTGCATCAACTCTGTATGAATTGTGGAAAGGAAGAAAGCCAACTGTGAAATACTTTCATGTGTTTGGAAGCAGATGTTACATTTTGGCTGACAGGGAAAATAGAAGAAAACTGGATCCTAAGTCTGATGATGGCATATTTTTGGGATATTCAGTAAACAGCAGAGCCTATAGGGTGTTTAACTCAAGAACTAAAGTTGTGATGGAGAGCATAAATGTGGTTATTGATGATCTGTCTGCTGAGAATGAAAAGAATGAATCTAAAGTTATTCCAGAGTCTGAAGTCTCAGAAGAACAAACTTCAGAAGCAGAAAATCATCCAGAGTCTGAAGAAGCAGAGGTGCATCCAGATCATGATTCTGTAGCTAAAGGGCCATCAATTAGAGTTCAGAAGGATCATCCTAAGGAGCTTATCATTGGGAGTTTGGATCAAGGGGTCAGAACCAGGAGATCAGACTCAGCTGCTACTGATTCTTGTTTTGTGTCTAAGTTTGAACCTAAAAATGTGAAAGAAGCCCTAACTGATGAATTTTGGATTGAAGCAATGCAAGATGAGTTGAATCAATTCAAAGGAGTGAAGTGTGGGATCTGGTTCCAAGACCTGAAGGGTTGAATGTGATTGGCACTAAATGGATATACAAGAATAAAACAGATGAAAAATGGTACTGTGGTCAGAAACAAGGCAAGGTTGGTTGCTCAGGGTTATACTCAAGTAGAGGGATTGGATTTTGATGAAACCTTTGCACCTGTGGCCAGACTAGAGTCCATAAGATTGCTATGGGGGTATCCTGCATTCTCAAGTTCAAGCTATTTCAGATGGATGTGAAGAGTGCATTTCTGAATGGATATCTGCAAGAATAAGTTTTTGTAGAACAAACTAAGGGTTTTGTGGATCATCAGTTTCCAGATCATGTGTACAAATTGAAGAAAGCTTTATATGGATTGAAACAAACACCAAGAGCATGGTATGAAAGATTGACTCAGTTTCTTGTCGCTCAAGGATACAGAAAAGGTGGTTCTGATAAAACTTTATTTGTGAAAGATCAAGATGGAAGTCTGATGATTGCTCAGATCTATGTAGATGATATTGTGTTTGGTGGAATGTCTGACAAAATGGTTAAGTTGTTTGTTCAGCAAATGCAGTCTGAATTTGAAATGAGTTTGGTTGGAGAGCTGACATACTTTCTTGGATTGCAAGTCAAGCAAATGGAAAACACTATCTTTATTTCTCAGAGTAAATATGCTAAAAACATTGTGAAAAAGTTTGGTATGCAATCTGCTGCTCATAAGAGGACACCAGCTGCTACTCATCTGAAACTAACTAAAGATGAACATGGAGTTTCAGTAGATCAAAGTCAATATAGAAGTATGATAGGAAGCTTATTATACTTGACTGCTAGCAGACCTGATATCACATTTGATGTTGGAGTTTGTGCAAGATATCAAGCTGATCCTAAAATGAGTCATCTAACTCAAGTGAAGAGAATTCTGAAATATGTGAATAGCACAAGTGATTATGGAATCATGTATTCTCATAGTTCAAGTTCTGAATTAATGGGATATTGTGATGCTGACTGGGCTGGAAGTGCAGATGACAAGAAGAGCACTTCAGGAGGTTGTTTCTTTTTGGGAAATAACTTGATTTCATGGTTCAGCAAGAAACAAAACTGTGTCTCATTGTCAACTGCTGAGGCTGAATACATTGCTGCTGGTAGTAGTTGCTCACAACTGGTTTGGATGAAGCAGATGCTTGAAGAATATAATATTAAACAAGGTGTTATGACATTGTTTTGTGACAATTTAAGTGCATTAATATCTCTAAGAACCCCATACAGCACAGCAGAACTAAACACATAGATATCAGACACCATTTTATCAGAAACCTTGTGGAGGACAAGATTATTCAGGCTGGAACATGTGGACACTGAGAATCAAATTGCTGACATTTTCACAAAAGCCTTAGATGCTAAGCAATTTGAGAATCTGAGGAGTAAGTTAGGAGTTTGTTTACATGAAGAATTATAGCAATTACTGCAACTGGATGTGAGGAAGATAGAGTACCTGCCAGATTTGCTAATGTTGTGTGTGTGTCCTGATCCTGAGTCTGAAGTTAATGCTGGAACATATTTTGAAGATATTTCTGCAGTGTTTTATCCCTATGTGAAACCTGTGTGTTGTCATAATTTTGTGGCTAAAAAGGGGGAGAAGCTATGCATTTTGTTCAGAGTTCAGAAGCTGACAGAGTTACTCAGAATTCAGATGCATTGCAACATAAGCTGTGCAATGTGATTAAAAGGGGAGTGTGTGTCTCAGGGGGAGTGCATGATTGTTATGTACCTGAGTGTGAAGTGTTGTTTCAAGTTTCAGAAGTGCCACTGCAGTTCAGAAGTGAGGGGGAGATTTTCTGTTTTAGTGAGTTGCAGGGGGAGAGTTCAGATGCTAGAGTGTTTGTACATGTGATTGTTGTGTTTGTGAAGCTTCAGGGGGAGTGTTTTATGTGGTTTTAGTTATCCTGAAGTGATGCTGAATGTGTTCAGAAGCTGCAATGTGTGTATCAGTGTTCAGAAGCTGAAACTGATTGGTTTTTTAATGTTTAACATAGCTGAATCCGCTGCTAATCTGTTTGTTATGTTATATATTTGTGGAGTTCTTCTTTGCTGAGTTAGTTTTATGGGAGATTGAAGAACTTGGGTGTGTGAACATTGGTTTTAGCCAAAAAATTTGCCAAAGGGGGAGATTGTTGAGTCTTTTGGTGTTGGCTGCATATTTTGGCAAATCCAATGTGTTGAATAGAAGCATCTTAATGTGTAGAACAAATCTTCAGTTGCAAGTTTTTCATTTTGAAGCTGTTCAGAAGCACTTTTGGCCTTCAGAAGCTGAAAGCACCTTCAGACGCACTGTAGCACTTCAGAAGCTGAAATGTGAGTCTGATGCCCGCGTTGACTTTCGTTGACTTCATCAGAAGCTGGTTTTCTGAATTGTTTTGGCGCGAATCTTTGCGAGATTTAACAAGGATTTATTCAAGCATGTTGATTCTAGAAGGCCTGATTAAATTGGAGAAGATCTTTGAAGATTTGGCTCGTGTTTATGAATGCTCTTATTTTGCTGAAGCAAACTTTGAGAGATATGTTGCAGTTTTATTTGTTTCCTTTTCAAGCCATTCATTATTCAGAATCATATCAATTCAGAAGATTTGTTTCAGATTAATGTTGCTTGCTGAAGGTTATAAAAGGAGGAGTGCTGCTGCTATTCAAGATGTACGATCATTGAAGAAAATTCAGAGAATTAAGTCTGTGTGTTAAACTTAGAGTTTTTATTTGTGCACCACTCATTGTTTGAGTTGGTTTAGTGTTTTTATTGAGTTGTAAATTCATTCTAAGCCTGTAGGTACGAATGAAGGTTTGTTATTGAAGTATTTCTTCAAACAGGGTAGTTTTGCTTAAGGGGTTCAGTAACAGGTGTGTTACTTGAATAGGAAGTTAGTGGTCTCTAATACTCAACGTGTTGGGTAGAATTCAAGACTAGGAGGAAGTTAATTGCTTAGGCTGGGAACTGGGAGTCAGTGTCTTGAGTCATAAGGATTAATTCCTATAGTGGAATTCCTTCCTGGATTGGTATCCCCCAGAGTAGGAGGTGTTTACTCCGAACTGGGTTAACAAACCTTGTGTTCTTTAGCTTTCCTGCACTTTTAATTTCTGCTACTTAACTGTTTTTAATTGTGCTAAGTTATTGTTCAGAACCTGTTTTGTTCAGAACCTGTTAACTCTGTGTTATTGCCTGGCCAGAATTTCAATTGGCATCAGAGTAGGCACCCTGCCTGTGTTTTGGGTGAGATCCAGAGGAGTTTATTTCTGGCAAGCATGGATAGAGAAGGAGGCTATGTCAACAGACCACCCCTACTTGATGGCACAAATTATGAGTACTGGAAATCCAGGATGTGTGCATTCCTGAAATCCATTGACAACAGAACTTGGAAAGCTGTGATTAAGGGCTGGGATCATCCTGTGGTTTTGGACAAGGATGGGAACAAGACTGAGGTTCTGAAGCCTGAAGAAGAATGGACCAAAGCTGAAGATGATCTGTCACTGGGAAATTCAAAAGCTTTGAATGCAATTTTTAATGGTGTGGACCAGAATATGTTCAGACTCATCAAGCAATGTACAGTTGCAAAGGATGTCTGGGAAATCTTAAAAACAACTCATGAAGGAACTTCTAAGGTGAAGATGTCCAGGCTCCAATTGCTGACTACCAAATTTGAGAACCTAAAGATGATGGAAGATGAAACTATTCAGGATTTCTACATGAATGTGCTGGACATGGCAAATTCCTTTGATTCACTTGGGGAAAAGATGTCTGATGAAAAGATAGTAAGAAAAATCCTCAGGTCCCTGCCCAGAAGATTTGACATGAAGGTCACAGCAATTGAGGAGGCTCATGATATTTCTGCTATGAAGGTTGAAGAACTCATTGGTTCTTTGTTAAATTTTGAGACTGCATTCTGCAAACAGCCTGATAAGAAAGGGAAAGGAGTAGCATTTGCAGTTAATTCAGGAGCTGATGATCAACAAGAGTCTGATGAGGAGGATGGTGATTTATCAGAAGCTCTAGTGTTGCTTGGAAAACAATTCAACAGAATTCTGAAGAAGGTTGACAGAAAATCCAAGACCAAAGGTCAGAATTTCAGATTCAAGAAGCAACAAACTGATGAGAAGAAGACCAAGTCTGAGGAGAAAAGTAACCAAGCCAAAGGTGTGCAGTGCTTTGAGTGTGAGGGGTATGGACATATCAAGTCTGAATGTCCTACTTTTCTTAAGAAGCAGAAGAAAAGCCTAGCTGTTTCATGGTCTGATGAAGATTCAGAAGAAGTTTTTGAGAATGAATCTGCTAAGGGTGACACTAGTTTGATGGTAAGGTCAGGAGCTATCTTAAAGAAGGAAGCTGTTTTAGAGTCTGAGACTTTTTCAGAGTCTGACTCAGAGTCTGAAGCTTCATCTGTGTCTGAAGCTGCTAAAACCTCATATGATGAACTAGCTGACAACTACAGGAAGCTATATACCAGAAGTGCTGAGTTTTGCAAACAAGTTCTGGATCAAAAGGAGACTATTTTTCAACTGGAGGCTGAAAAAGGTGAACTGTTGGTTCAGAATTCAGAATTGAAAGAAGAAGTAAACCAACTTAATTCCCAACTTGAGCATATGAAAAAGTAGGTTAGAATGATGAATACTGCTACTGATGTGTTGGAGGAAATTCTAGATGCTCAGAAACAAGGAAAAACTGGTTTAGGATTTGTGGATGAGAGTCTGAACCTCAAGCAGAAAAATCCAGTTAAACAGTTTGTTCCTGCTACTCAGACTCATGATCTTATGATTGGAACATCTAAGATGAGACCTCAGAAGGTAGCCCAGATGAAAGGACGGAAGCAAACTCAGATGAGACCTAAGAAGCATGTTCAGATGTAACCCCAGAAGTTCAACAGAAGAAGGAGGAATCATACCTGGACCTGTCATCATTGTGGTAAGAAGGGACACATTAAACCTTTTTGCTTTAAACTGTATGGTTATCCCGAACACTTTCAATATAGAAGAGTGCAACCAGCTGCACCCAGACACAATGTTCAGAAGGTGTGGAAACCTAAGGTTCAGAATGTAGGCCTGATTGGTCATACCTCATTGAGAGCCACTTCTAGAGAGGATTGGTAATTTGATAGTGGTTGTTCAAGGCACATGACTGGTGTGAAGAAGCTGCTGAGCAATATCAAACCTTATTCCAGAAGCTATGTGACATTTGGTGATGGAGCAAAAGGTGAGATACTGGGTATTGGTGATTTGATCAGTGAAGGTTTGCCTATACTTAATGATGTGCTACTGGTGGAAGGATTAACTTCTAATCTGATCAGTATTAGCCAACTTTGTGATCAAGACTTGAAGGTTAATTTCAACAAGCAAGAGTGTATTGTTACTGATCAAGAAGGTAAGGTTCAGATGAGGGGCTGCAGATCCAAAGATAACTGCTATTTATGGGTGTCTGAAGAAGAAGAAGCCTGACTTCTTGTCTCATGAGCTCAGAAGAGGAAGTCAAGCTCTGGCACCAGAAACTGGGACATTTGCATCTGAAAGGTATGAAGAAAATCCTAAGTACTGAAGCTATCAGAGGTATACCTAATCTGAAGATCAATGAGGACAGTGTTTGTGGTGATTGTCAAATTGGGAAACAAACAAGAAAGTCTCATCCCAGATTAGTGCATCAGGTAACTACTAAAGTACTAGAACTTATTCATATGGATTTAATGGGGCCTATGCAAGTAGAAAGTATTGGAGGTAAAAGGTATGCATTTGTTATGGTTGATGACTACTCAAGATACACATGGATCAGTTTTGTTAGAGAGAAGTCTGATACTTTTGAAGTATTTAAAGAGCTGTGCATTCAATTACAAAGGGAAAAAGACTGTGGTATTGTCAGAATCAGAAGTGATCATGGCAAAGAATTTGAAAACAAGAGTTTCTCAGAATTCTGTGCTTCTGAAGGTATAAAACATGAGTTCTCTGCACCTATCACACCTCAGCAAAATGGTGTAGTTGAAAGGAAGAATATGACATTAGCAGAATGTGCAAGAGTTATGCTACATGCAAAGAAGCTGCCTTATATGTTTTGGGCTGAAGCTATGAACACTGCCTGCTATATCCATAATAGAGTGACTTTAAAGAAGGGTACTGCATCAACTCTGTATGAATTGTGGAAAGGAAGAAAGCCAACTGTGAAATACTTTCATGTGTTTGGAAGCAGATGTTACATTTTGGCTGACAGGGAAAATAGAAGAAAACTGGATCCTAAGTCTGATGATGGCATATTTTTGGGATATTCAGTAAACAGCAGAGCCTATAGGGTGTTTAACTCAAGAACTAAAGTTGTGATGGAGAGCATAAATGTGGTTATTGATGATCTGTCTGCTGAGAATGAAAAGAATGAATCTAAAGTTATTCCAGAGTCTGAAGTCTCAGAAGAACAAACTTCAGAAGCAGAAAATCATCCAGAGTCTGAAGAAGCAGAGGTGCATCCAGATCATGATTCTGTAGCTAAAGGGCCATCAATTAGAGTTCAGAAGGATCATCCTAAGGAGCTTATCATTGGGAGTTTGGATCAAGGGGTCAGAACCAGGAGATCAGACTCAGTTGCTACTGATTCTTGTTTTGTGTCTAAGTTTGAACCTAAAAATGTGAAAGAAGCCCTAACTGATGAATTTTGGATTGAAGCAATGCAAGATGAGTTGAATCAATTCAAAAGGAGTGAAGTGTGGGATCTGGTTCCAAGACCTGAAGGGTTGAATGTGATTGGCACTAAATGGATATACAAGAATAAAACAGATGAAAATGGTACTGTGGTCAGAAACAAGGCAAGGTTGGTTGCTCAGGGTTATACTCAAGTAGAGGGATTGGATTTTGATGAAACCTTTGCACCTGTGGCCAGACTAGAGTCCATAAGATTGCTATTGGGGGTATCCTGCATTCTCAAGTTCAAGCTATTTCAGATGGATGTGAAGAGTGCATTTCTGAATGGATATCTGCAAGAATAAGTTTTTGTAGAACAAACTAAGGGTTTTGTGGATCATCAGTTTCCAGATCATGTGTACAAATTGAAGAAAGCTTTATATGGATTGAAACAAACACCAAGAGCATGGTATGAAAGATTGACTCAGTTTCTTGTCGCTCAAGGATACAGAAAAGGTGGTTCTGATAAAACTTTATTTGTGAAAGATCAAGATGGAAGTCTGATGATTGCTCAGATCTATGTAGATGATATTGTGTTTGGTGGAATGTCTGACAAAATGGTTAAGTTGTTTGTTCAGCAAATGCAGTCTGAATTTGAAATGAGTTTGGTTGGAGAGCTGACATACTTTCTTGGATTGCAAGTCAAGCAAATGGAAAACACTATCTTTATTTCTCAGAGTAAATATGCTAAAAACATTGTGAAAAAGTTTGGTATGCAATCTGCTGCTCATAAGAGGACACCAGCTGCTACTCATCTGAAACTAACTAAAGATGAACATGGAGTTTCAGTAGATCAAAGTCAATATAGAAGTATGATAGGAAGCTTATTATACTTGACTGCTAGCAGACCTGATATCACATTTGATGTTGGAGTTTGTGCAAGATATCAAGCTGATCCTAAAATGAGTCATCTAACTCAAGTGAAGAGAATTCTGAAATATGTGAATAGCACAAGTGATTATGGAATCATGTATTCTCATAGTTCAAGTTCTGAATTAATGGGATATTGTGATGCTGACTGGGCTGGAAGTGCAGATGACAAGAAGAGCACTTCAGGAGGTTGTTTCTTTTGGGAAATAACTTGATTTCATGGTTCAGCAAGAAACAAAACTGTGTCTCATTGTCAACTGCTGAGGCTGAATACATTGCTGCTGGTAGTAGTTGCTCACAACTGGTTTGGATGAAGCAGATGCTTGAAGAATATAATATTAAACAAGGTGTTATGACATTGTTTTGTGACAATTTAAGTGCAATTAATATCTCTAAGAACCCCATACAGCACAGCAGAACTAAACACATAGATATCAGACACCATTTTATCAGAAACCTTGTGGAGGACAAGATTATTCAGCTGGAACATGTGGACACTGAGAATCAAATTGCTGACATTTTCACAAAAGCCTTAGATGCTAAGCAATTTGAGAATCTGAGGAGTAAGTTAGGAGTTTGTTTACATGAAGAATTATAGCAATTACTGCAAACTGGATGTGAGGAAGATAGAGTACCTGCCAGATTTGCTAATGTTGTGTGTGTGTCTGATCCTGAGTCTGAAGTTAATGCTGGAACATATTTTGAAGATATTTCTGCAGTGTTTTATCCCTATGTGAAACCTGTGTGTTGTCATAATTTTGTGGCTAAAAAGGGGGAGAAGCTATGCATTTTGTTCAGAGTTCAGAAGCTGACAGAGTTACTCAGAATTCAGATGCATTGCAACATAAGCTGTGCAAATGTGATTAAAAGGGGAGTGTGTGTCTCAGGGGGAGTGCATGATTGTTATGTACCTGAGTGTGAAGTGTTGTTTCAAGTTTCAGAAGTGCCACTGCAGTTCAGAAGTGAGGGGGAGATTTTGTTTTAGTGAGTTGCAGGGGGAGAGTTCAGATGCTAGAGTGTTTGTACATGTGATTGTTGTGTTTGTGAAGCTTCAGGGGGAGTGTTTTATGTGGTTTTAGTTATCCTGAAGTGATGCTGAATGTGTTCAGAAGCTGCAATGTGTGTATCAGTGTTCAGAAGCTGAAACTGATTGGTTTTTAATGTTTAACATAGCTGAATCCGCTGCTAATCTGTTTGTTATGTTATATATTTGTGGAGTTCTTCTTTGCTGAGTTAGTTTTATGGGAGATTGAAGAACTTGGGTGTGTGAACATTGGTTTTAGCCAAAAATTTGCCAAAGGGGGAGATTGTTGAGTCTTTTGGTGTTGGCTGCATATTTTGGCAAATCCAATGTGTTGAATAGAAGCATCTTAATGTGTAGAACAAATCTTCAGTTGCAAGTTTTTCATTTTGAAGCTGTTCAGAAGCACTTTTGGCCTTCAGAAGCTGAAAGCACCTTCAGACGCACTGTAGCACTTCAGAAGCTGAAATGTGAGTCTGATGCCCGCGTTGACTTTCGTTGACTTCATCAGAAGCTGGTTTTTCTGAATTGTTTTGGCGCGAATCTTTGCGAGATTTAACAAGGATTTATTCAAGCATGTTGATTCTAGAAGGCCTGATTAAATTGGAGAAGATCTTTGAAGATTTGGCTCGTGTTTATGAATGCTCTTATTTTGCTGAAGCAAACTTTGAGAGATATGTTGCAGTTTTATTTGTTTCCTTTTCAAGCCATTCATTATTCAGAATCATATCAATTCAGAAGATTTGTTTCAGATTAATGTTGCTTGCTGAAGGTTATAAAAGGAGGAGTGCTGCTGCTATTCAAGATGTACGATCATTGAAGAAAATTCAGAGAATTAAGTCTGTGTGTTAAACTTAGAGTTTTATTTGTGCACCACTCATTGTTTGAGTTGGTTTAGTGTTTTTATTGAGTTGTAAATTCATTCTAAGCCTGTAGGTACGAATGAAGGTTTGTTATTGAAGTATTTCTTCAAAACAGGGTAGTTTTGCTTAAGGGGTTCAGTAACAGGTGTGTTACTTGAATAGGAAGTTAGTGGTCTCTAATACTCAACGTGTTGGGTAGAATTCAAGACTAGGAGGAAGTTAATTGCTTAGGCTGGGAACTGGGAGTCAGTGTCTTGAGTCATAAGGATTAATTCCTATAGTGGAATTCCTTCCTGGATTGGTATCCCCCAGAGTAGGAGGTGTTTACTCCGAACTGGGTTAACAAACCTTGTGTTCTTTAGCTTTCCTGCACTTTTAATTTCTGCTACTTAACTGTTTTTAATTGTGCTAAGTTATTGTTCAGAACCTGTTTTGTTCAGAACCTGTTAACTCTGTGTTATTGCCTGGCCAGAATTTCAATTGGCATCAGAGTAGGCACCCTGCCTGTGTTTTGGGTGAGATCCAGAGGAGTTTATTTCTGGCAAGCATGGATAGAGAAGGAGGCTATGTCAACAGACCACCCCTACTTGATGGCACAAATTATGAGTACTGGAAATCCAGGATGTGTGCATTCCTGAAATCCATTGACAACAGAACTTGGAAAGCTGTGATTAAGGGCTGGGATCATCCTGTGGTTTTGGACAAGGATGGGAACAAGACTGAGGTTCTGAAGCCTGAAGAAGAATGGACCAAAGCTGAAGATGATCTGTCACTGGGAAATTCAAAAGCTTTGAATGCAATTTTTAATGGTGTGGACCAGAATATGTTCAGACTCATCAAGCAATGTACAGTTGCAAAGGATGTCTGGGAAATCTTAAAAACAACTCATGAAGGAACTTCTAAGGTGAAGATGTCCAGGCTCCAATTGCTGACTACCAAATTTGAGAACCTAAAGATGATGGAAGATGAAACTATTCAGGATTTCTACATGAATGTGCTGGACATGGCAAATTCCTTTGATTCACTTGGGGAAAAGATGTCTGATGAAAAGATAGTAAGAAAAATCCTCAGGTCCCTGCCCAGAAGATTTGACATGAAGGTCACAGCAATTGAGGAGGCTCATGATATTTCTGCTATGAAGGTTGAAGAACTCATTGGTTCTTTGTTAAATTTTGAGACTGCATTCTGCAAACAGCCTGATAAGAAAGGGAAAGGAGTAGCATTTGCAGTTAATTCAGGAGCTGATGATCAACAAGAGTCTGATGAGGAGGATGGTGATTTATCAGAAGCTCTAGTGTTGCTTGGAAAACAATTCAACAGAATTCTGAAGAAGGTTGACAGAAAATCCAAGACCAAAGGTCAGAATTTCAGATTCAAGAAGCAACAAACTGATGAGAAGAAGACCAAGTCTGAGGAGAAAAGTAACCAAGCCAAAGGTGTGCAGTGCTTTGAGTGTGAGGGGTATGGACATATCAAGTCTGAATGTCCTACTTTTCTTAAGAAGCAGAAGAAAAGCCTAGCTGTTTCATGGTCTGATGAAGATTCAGAAGAAGTTTTTGAGAATGAATCTGCTAAGGGTGACACTAGTTTGATGGTAAGGTCAGGAGCTATCTTAAAGAAGGAAGCTGTTTTAGAGTCTGAGACTTTTTCAGAGTCTGACTCAGAGTCTGAAGCTTCATCTGTGTCTGAAGCTGCTAAAACCTCATATGATGAACTAGCTGACAACTACAGGAAGCTATATACCAGAAGTGCTGAGTTTTGCAAACAAGTTCTGGATCAGAAGGAGACTATTTTTCAACTGGAGGCTGAAAAAGGTGAACTGTTGGTTCAGAATTCAGAATTGAAAGAAGAAGTAAACCAACTTAATTCCCAACTTGAGCATATGAAAAAGTAGGTTAGAATGATGAATACTGCTACTGATGTGTTGGAGGAAATTCTAGATGCTCAGAAACAAGGAAAAACTGGTTTAGGATTTGTGGATGAGAGTCTGAACCTCAAGCAGAAAAATCCAGTTAAACAGTTTGTTCCTGCTACTCAGACTCATGATCTTATGATTGGAACATCTAAGATGAGACCTCAGAAGGTAGCCCAGATGAAAGGACGGAAGCAAACTCAGATGAGACCTAAGAAGCATGTTCAGATGCAACCCCAGAAGTTCAACAGAAGAAGGAGGAATCATACCTGGACCTGTCATCATTGTGGTAAGAAGGGACACATTAAACCTTTTTGCTTTAAACTGTATGGTTATCCCGAACACTTTCAATATAGAAGAGTGCAACCAGCTGCACCCAGACACAATGTTCAGAAGGTGTGGAAACCTAAGGTTCAGAATGTAGGCCTGATTGGTCATACCTCATTGAGAGCCACTTCTAGAGAGGATTGGTAATTTGATAGTGGTTGTTCAAGGCACATGACTGGTGTGAAGAAGCTGCTGAGCAATATCAAACCTTATTCCAGAAGCTATGTGACATTTGGTGATGGAGCAAAAGGTGAGATACTGGGTATTGGTGATTTGATCAGTGAAGGTTTGCCTATACTTAATGATGTGCTACTGGTGGAAGGATTAACTTCTAATCTGATCAGTATTAGCCAACTTTGTGATCAAGACTTGAAGGTTAATTTCAACAAGCAAGAGTGTATTGTTACTGATCAAGAAGGTAAGGTTCAGATGAGGGGCTGCAGATCCAAAGATAACTGCTATTTATGGGTGTCTGAAGAAGAAAGAAGCCTGACTTCTTGTCTCATGAGCTCAGAAGAGGAAGTCAAGCTCTGGCACCAGAAACTGGGACATTTGCATCTGAAAGGCATGAAGAAAATCCTAAGTACTGAAGCTATCAGAGGTATACCTAATCTGAAGATCAATGAGGACAGTGTTTGTGGTGATTGTCAAATTGGGAAACAAACAAGAAAGTCTCATCCCAGATTAGTGCATCAGGTAACTACTAAAGTACTAGAACTTATTCATATGGATTTAATGGGGCCTATGCAAGTAGAAAGTATTGGAGGTAAAAGGTATGCATTTGTTATGGTTGATGACTACTCAAGATACACATGGATCAGTTTTGTTAGAGAGAAGTCTGATACTTTTGAAGTATTTAAAGAGCTGTGCATTCAATTACAAAGGGAAAAAGACTGTGGTATTGTTAGAATCAGAAGTGATCATGGCAAAGAATTTGAAAACAAGAGTTTCTCAGAATTCTGTGCTTCTGAAGGTATAAAACATGAGTTCTCTGCACCTATCACACCTCAGCAAAATGGTGTAGTTGAAAGGAAGAATATGACATTAGCAGAATGTGCAAGAGTTATGCTACATGCAAAGAAGCTGCCTTATATGTTTTGGGCTGAAGCTATGAACACTGCCTGCTATATCCATAATAGAGTGAATTTAAAGAAGGGTACTGCATCAACTCTGTATGAATTGTGGAAAGGAAGAAAGCCAACTGTGAAATACTTTCATGTGTTTGGAAGCAGATGTTACATTTTGGCTGACAGGGAAAATAGAAGAAAACTGGATCCTAAGTCTGATGATGGCATATTTTTGGGATATTCAGTAAACAGCAGAGCCTATAGGGTGTTTAACTCAAGAACTAAAGTTGTGATGGAGAGCATAAATGTGGTTATTGATGATCTGTCTGCTGAGAATGAAAAGAATGAATCTAAAGTTATTCCAGAGTCTGAAGTCTCAGAAGAACAAACTTCAGAAGCAGAAAATCATCCAGAGTCTGAAGAAGCAGAGGTGCATCCAGATCATGATTCTGTAGCTAAAGGGCCATCAATTAGAGTTCAGAAGGATCATCCTAAGGAGCTTATCATTGGGAGTTTGGATCAAGGGGTCAGAACCAGGAGATCAGACTCAGCTGCTACTGATTCTTGTTTTGTGTCTAAGTTTGAACCTAAAAATGTGAAAGAAGCCCTAACTGATGAATTTTGGATTGAAGCAATGCAAGATGAGTTGAATCAATTCAAAAGGAGTGAAGTGTGGGATCTGGTTCCAAGACCTGAAGGGTTGAATGTGATTGGCACTAAATGGATATACAAGAATAAAACAGATGAAAATGGTACTGTGGTCAGAAACAAGGCAAGGTTGGTTGCTCAGGGTTATACTCAAGTAGAGGGATTGGATTTTGATGAAACCTTTGCACCTGTGGCCAGACTAGAGTCCATAAGATTGCTATTGGGGGTATCCTGCATTCTCAAGTTCAAGCTATTTCAGATGGATGTGAAGAGTGCATTTCTGAATGGATATCTGCAAGAATAAGTTTTTGTAGAACAACCTAAGGGTTTTGTGGATCATCAGTTTCCAGATCATGTGTACAAATTGAAGAAAGCTTTATATGGATTGAAACAAACACCAAGAGCATGGTATGAAAGATTGACTCAGTTTCTTGTCGCTCAAGGATACAGAAAAGGTGGTTCTGATAAAACTTTATTTGTGAAAGATCAAGATGGAAGTCTGATGATTGCTCAGATCTATGTAGATGATATTGTGTTTGGTGGAATGTCTGACAAAATGGTTAAGTTGTTTGTTCAGCAAATGCAGTCTGAATTTGAAATGAGTTTGGTTGGAGAGCTGACATACTTTCTTGGATTGCAAGTCAACAAATGGAAAACACTATCTTTATTTCTCAGAGTAAATATGCTAAAAACATTGTGAAAAAGTTTGGTATGCAATCTGCTGCTCATAAGAGGACACCAGCTGCTACTCATCTGAAACTAACTAAAGATGAACATGGAGTTTCAGTAGATCAAAGTCAATATAGAAGTATGATAGGAAGCTTATTATACTTGACTGCTAGCAGACCTGATATCACATTTGATGTTGGAGTTTGTGCAAGATATCAAGCTGATCCTAAAATGAGTCATCTAACTCAAGTGAAGAGAATTCTGAAATATGTGAATAGCACAAGTGATTATGGAATCATGTATTCTCATAGTTCAAGTTCTGAATTAATGGGATATTGTGATGTTGACTGGGCTGGAAGTGCAGATGACAAGAAGAGCACTTCAGGAGGTTGTTTCTTTTTGGGAAATAACTTGATTTCATGGTTCAGCAAGAAACAAAACTGTGTCTCATTGTCAACTGCTGAGGCTGAATACATTGCTGCTGGTAGTAGTTGCTCACAACTGGTTTGGATGAAGCAGATGCTTGAAGAATATAATATTAAACAAGGTGTTATGACATTGTTTTGTGACAATTTAAGTGCAATTAATATCTCTAAGAACCCCATACAGCACAGCAGAACTAAACACATAGATATCAGACACCATTTTATCAGAAACCTTGTGGAGGACAAGATTATTCAGCTGGAACATATGGACACTGAGAATCAAATTGCTGACATTTTCACAAAAGCCTTAGATGCTAAGCAATTTGAGAATCTGAGGAGTAAGTTAGGAGTTTGTTTACATGAAGAATTATAGCAATTACTGCAAACTGGATGTGAGGAAGATAGAGTACCTGCCAGATTTGCTAATGTTGTGTGTGTGTCTGATCCTGAGTCTGAAGTTAATGCTGGAACATATTTTGAAGATATTTCTGCAGTGTTTTATCCCTATGTGAAACCTGTGTGTTGTCATAATTTTGTGGCTAAAAAGGGGGAGAAGCTATGCATTTTGTTCAGAGTTCAGAAGCTGACAGAGTTACTCAGAATTCAGATGCATTGCAACATAAGCTGTGCAAATGTGATTAAAAGGGGAGTGTGTGTCTCAGGGGGAGTGCATGATTGTTATGTACCTGAGTGTGAAGTGTTGTTTCAAGTTTCAGAAGTGCCACTGCAGTTCAGAAGTGAGGGGGAGATTTTCTGTTTTAGTGAGTTGCAGGGGGAGAGTTCAGATGCTAGAGTGTTTGTACATGTGATTGTTGTGTTTGTGAAGCTTCAGGGGGAGTGTTTTATGTGGTTTTAGTTATCTTGAAGTGATGCTGAATGTGTTCAGAAGCTGCAATGTGTGTATCAGTGTTCAGAAGCTGAAACTGATTGGTTTTTAATGTTTAACATAGCTGAATCCGCTGCTAATCTGTTTGTTATGTTATATATTTGTGGAGTTCTTCTTTGCTGAGTTAGTTTTATGGGAGATTGAAGAACTTGGGTGTGTGAACATTGGTTTTAGCCAAAAATTTGCCAAAGGGGGAGATTGTTGAGTCTTTTGGTGTTGGCTGCATATTTTGGCAAATCCAATGTGTTGAATAGAAGCATCTTAATGTGTAGAACAAATCTTCAGTTGCAAGTTTTTCATTTTGAAGCTGTTCAGAAGCACTTTTGGCCTTCAGAAGCTGAAAGCACCTTCAGACGCACTGTAGCACTTCAGAAGCTGAAATGTGAGTCTGATGCCCGCGTTGACTTTCGTTGACTTCATCAGAAGCTGGTTTTTCTGAATTGTTTTGGCGCGAATCTTTGCGAGATTTAACAAGGATTTATTCAAGCATGTTGATTCTAGAAGGCCTGATTAAATTGGAGAAGATCTTTGAAGATTTGGCTCGTGTTTATGAATGCTCTTATTTTGCTGAAGCAAACTTTGAGAGATATGTTGCAGTTTTATTTGTTTCCTTTTCAAGCCATTCATTATTCAGAATCATATCAATTCAGAAGATTTGTTTCAGATTAATGTTGCTTGCTGAAGGTTATAAAAGGAGGAGTGCTGCTGCTATTCAAGATGTACGATCATTGAAGAAAATTCAGAGAATTAAGTCTGTGTGTTAAACTTAGAGTTTTATTTGTGCACCACTCATTGTTTGAGTTGGTTTAGTGTTTTTATTGAGTTGTAAATTCATTCTAAGCCTGTAGGTACGAATGAAGGTTTGTTATTGAAGTATTTCTTCAAAACAGGGTAGTTTTGCTTAAGGGGTTCAGTAATAGGTGTGTTACTTGAATAGGAAGTTAGTGGTCTCTAATACTCAACGTGTTGGGTAGAATTCAAGACTAGGAGGAAGTTAATTGCTTAGGCTGGGAACTGGGAGTCAGTGTCTTGAGTCAAAAGGATTAATTCCTATAGTAGAATTCCTTCCTGGATTGGTATCCCCCAGAGTAGGAGGTGTTTACTCCGAACTGGGTTAACAAACCTTGTGTTCTTTAGCTTTCCTGCACTTTTAATTTATGCTACTTAACTGTTTTTAATTGTGCTAAGTTATTGTTCAGAACCTGTTTGGTTCAGAACCTGTTAACTCTGTGTTATTGCCTGGCCAGAATTTCAGCTACTAGTGTGAGACCGTATATTTTCAAGGAATTTACTCACCCCAGTCATATGCCTGGAACATCCACTGTCAAAGTACCAGTCTTCCCTAGAGGAGGCTCTCAAAGATGTATGAGCTATGAGGCCAAGATTTTCACACTTTGGTCTCCATTCCCTTGTGATTTTGTTTATAATAGGTTCCACTTTTCTTTGCTGAAAGTGCTTGGGGTATCCATACAACTTGAAACAGAATGGCTTTATGTGCCTGTCGCGGTGATTTTTGGAGATCAAGCTATTGATTAGCGTTGACTCACTATTTTTATTTCACGACTGAACTTTTAATTTTTTTTTTAAATGAGAAGTGGAAAAAAGTTCTAAATTACCACATTTTTAAAGATTTAGGGTTCGGGGGTTGGTTACGTTTAGGGAAGGTGCTAGCACCCTAAACGTTCGTAGTACTCTACGAAAACCTCTTGATTTTATTTATTTATTTTGGCTATAACTTGCTTATTTTTTAAGAGACAGAATTAAAGTAATGAGAAAAGAAAATGTTTTTTTTATTTTTTATGATTTGGAAGGACAGAGTCCTCTGCCTACGTACCCGTGAGGGATCAAAACCTCGTAGTTCGGGGTAAAAATAACGTTTGATTTGTTTGGTGTTTTTTATTAGTTTTTAAAAAAAGTTTTAAAAATAAAAGCCAAGTGGCGAAATGGAATTGGTTTGTGTTTTTTTATTTTTGAAAGTGATTAAAGTATAATTAAAGCAGATTAATGGTTATTTAAAGAAAATAAAAAGAAAAAAACGGACACTTGATTGAAAATCAAGGTTTATTAAGAAAAGATTTTTTTGTGAGTTTTTCATTATTATTTGCATGTTTTTTGTTTTTTTAATTAGCTAAGACTAAAACGTAATAAAGGCTAAACGCGAGGAATTTTCGTGATGACGTTGGATCGCCACGAAATCCCTTTGAAATTAAACTAACCTAATATTTTTGTATTTTTTCTGAATAGCGAAATAAGTAAAAATAAATAAAAGACGTAAAGCAGAATAAATAAAGTGTGGTGTCAGTGCATATTCTCATTTATTTTTTGTTACATTGATCCTAAATACATTCTAATAGAAACGAAAATAAAATGACAAAATGATAAACAAGGAAGAAAAAAACAAAATTGTAAATGTATGAAAGTAAATATGCTAGACTGAAACTAAAATAAAATGTACGAAATAAACAAGAATAAAAATGCATGAAAATAAAAGGAAAATAATAATAAGAAAAAAAATGCATGAAATAATATGAGGTAAGTGCGATGGAATAATATGCATGAAAATACCTAAAGAAATAACGAAGATAAAATGCAAGAAATAATAAGGAAGAAAAAATAAAAAAAGGGAACAGGGGGGTGCCATTAGCAGAACAGGGGGTGCAGGAGAGCAACAAAAGAGAAATAATGAAAAAAAACAGTCTGGGCCGCAGGGAGGCCTATTGGGCTGAAGGAAAAAACCAGACCGGTTCGGTTCAAGAGAACCGAACCGGTTCAAGCTCTATATATAAGTTTAAAACGGTTTTTTTCCTTCATTTTTAGAAATCTTTCTCTCTCCTTCTTCTTTCCTCACTCTCCCTCTCCGACTTCTCTCTATAAAACCGGCCCAAAAAGTCTCTCCGGCGTGGTGGTTGGCCGGCCCAAAGGGCGGCGCCACCGCGCCGGAACAACCAAACTCACCCTTTTTAGAAAAAAATTTAATTTTCTTGCTCCTCTCTCCCTCCCAAACACGATTTCAGTATTGGTTTTTTCAAAAACACACTCAAAATTGGTAGATCTAAGTCTAAAGAAAAGAAAAAAAACTACCTTTTGAAGAAGAAATGGCTCGGTTTTGTGATGGTTGTTGGTTGTTTGAAGGTGGGTTTACGGTGGTGGTGCTTTGCGGCTAGGAGGAAGTGGTTGAGTGGCTGTTTGGTGGGGGAAGGCCGAACGGTTTGGGTATGGTGGTTGGAGGGGGTTGTGTGCGTGAGGGAGGCCGAATGGCTGTGTGCGTGTTGACTAGGTCGGTTTGGGTATGGTGGGTTGCTGGCTGTGTTGGCCGCGGCCGTACGGGACTGGGTATGTGGGTTTTAGGTGGTGACGCGTGTGAAGGGCTGATGGTATGGTGGGTGTTGCGTGTTTGAAGGGCTGATGGTATGGTTTTTGATGAGTTTTTTATTGGATTTTGATTGAATTCAACTGGTTGTTGTGTACGTGGTTTTGGTTATTGGTGGATTTTCTGGCTATTGTTTTCTGTGTAGTTGGTAACTGATGGTAGCCTCCTCCCTTTTTATTATGCTGGGCTGATTAATGTGACTTAAAAGCCAATAATGGACATTAAACACAATTAACCAGCAAAAACTAAAAAAGGCAACCATTAAAATGGTTCTTAAAACCCATTAAAACAAAAAAGTCAGACTTCTAAAAGAAATAAAACAAAAAACGAAAAATAAAAATAAAAATACAAATAAAAAAAGATAATAAAAAAGGAAAGAAAAAAAATGAAACTAAAAATAAAAAGAAGTGATAATTAAAAAAGGCAAACAATAATAAAAAAAAAGGTCGCCTTCGGAACCAAAAAATGAGGTATTTTAAAATACCTCCCTGCCGAAATTTCGTCTGAAACGACGAAAAAATTTCGAACCCAGAGACGAGTAAAAAAGAATCTTAGGTCAAAAATTGGGGTATGACAGATGCCCCTATTTAAGTCTCTTCGTCCGGAGATTTAAAGAGAAAAACTTGGATTCGACGGGTCGAAGGGACTTAAATACAGAGTGTGCCAATTTTGGACCTAAGAAAATGTGAAATGCTCGTGATGCAAAATGTGAATGCAAGACGGCGAAGATGACCTGACTGGGGACAAAACAAAACAAAAGGATACCCGAGTTCGTTAAAGAAAAGGGATTCGACTCCACTGGGGGATAATATAGTTTCACTGGGGAAGGGATCAACTACTGTATTGATAGCTGAAAAAGGAAGTATGATATGGGAACGACACCGACCACAAGCTGCCCGTTTGTAGAGCTTGCCACTTGAGGTAAAGACGGAAATAAAAGTAATATGCCACTGACGACAAGAAATAAAGGTGAATGTCAACTGTTCGGGTTGTTGCCGAACTGCCATTGACGACAAGAAACCAAGGGTAAATGCCAACTGTTCGGATTGTTGCCGAACTGCCATTGACGACAAGGAATAAAGGTAGATGCCAACTGTTCGGGTTGTTGCCGAACTGCCATTGACGACAAGAAATAAATGTAGATGTCAACTGTTCGGGTTGTTGCCGAACTGCCATTGACGACAAGAAGTAAATGTAGATGTCAACTGTTCGGGTTGTTGCCGAACTGCCATTGACGACAAAGAAAAAAAGGTAGATGTCAACTGTTCGGGTTGTTGCCGAACTTCCATTGACGACAAAGAAATAAAGGTAGATGCCTACTGTTCGGGTTGTTGCCGAACTGCCATTGACGATAAAGAAATAAAGGTAGATGTCAACTGTTCGGGTTGTTGCCGAACTGCCATTGACGACAAGGAATAAAGGTAGATGTCAACTGTTCGGGTTGTTGCCGAACTGCCATTGACGACAAGGAATAAAGGTAGATGTCAACTGTTCGGGTTGTTGCCGAACTGCCATTGACGACAAGGAGTAAATGAAGATGTCAACTGTTCGGGTTGTTGCCGAACTGCCATTGACGACAAGGAGTAAATGTAGATGTCAACTGTTCGGGTTGTTGCCGAACTGCCATTGACGACAAGAAGTAAATGTAGATGTCAACTGTTCGGGTTGTTGCCGAACTGCCATTGACGACAAAGAAAAAAAAGTAGATGCAACTGTTCGGGTTGTTGCCGAACTGCCATTGACGACAAGAAATAAAGGTACGCACAAGCCGTTCGTTAAAGAACTGCCACTTGGCATAAAGAGGGTGACATCTTTGGACCAGACACACTGGGGATGACACTTGGGGATAAAGAGAGTTAAAAAAGTTCACGATTGATTGACATGAAAAGCAAGACTCAGGGTGGTTAATGCAACCATGTATTGAATGATGTTATGTGCATGTTGTGTATGCATGAATGTGTATATGCATGAATGTATGAATGTATGTAAGACAATACGACTTGTATGACTGTATGGAGGATTGACTTGTGGGACAGTATAACTGATGGATGAGACAAGACTGGACGTGTAAGATGGAAAGTGGACCGACGACGCAGTACAAACACTCTGCAATCTTCATTGGGAATGATGCCATTGGGAACATATCAAAACATTGACGGGGTAAGGCCCGATGTATGCAACAACTGGTGGGGAGTAAACACTTCCTGGGGGAGACGTGTTAATCCATAGACCTGGCAGAAGAACTGGCGTTTCTGTGGTCATGCTTTTCTGTTCTTTTTTCCTTTTTGAATCCCTAACTTTTGCCTGGACCGCCCTTTCGGGTTTTCAGTCCACCGGGAATATATTTGTAATATCCCGCTCATAAGTATCAGTTATCAATGTTAGAAACTTGAGACGCAAGCAAGGCGAATAAGAAATTAAGAGGAATGGCAATTTTGTAATTAATGTTAAGGGGGAGATTATTTTGAAATGGAACAAGATATTTATTTCTTGTTTTCCATTCCTTCTTCATTCATTCCAAAAATTCAGAATTTCTTCCCTCTTCCCTCATATCTCACACGCCCCCATCTCATCCACCATCCTTCATCCAAACTTCATCCCAACTCAAGTGAAAAACTTTGCAAGGCAAGCTTGTGTAGGAAGAAAGAACAAGAGAAAGTGAAGAGGAGAAAACAAAGAGAATCAAGAGTAGAGTGGATTGGAGCTAGGGTTTTTGAATCAGAGTTTAGCAAGCACCAAATTGTGGATTAAGGTGAGCTCCACAGGGTTTTAGAACCCGTTTAAGTAAGTTTGAAAGTTTTCAGCTTAATTACCTGGTTTAGGGTTTTTAGTACCTAATTGCCTTTCCATGTTAATCCTTGATTATTGATGATATAAACTAGCTATATACCTTAGAAAATGATCCTTAAACATGTTATGATGTCTGGGTATGTTGGATAAGCTGAAATGGTGAAAAATCACGTTTAAAACTTGCCAAATACTGTCTAACTGCAGGTAAAATCGTGTCACGATTTTCCAATCGTGTCACGATTTCACAGGCAGGAACAAACTGATTTTCTGGGTAGAAAATCGTGTCACGATTTCCAAATCATGACACGATGTGACAGGGCAGCACATGTTGTGTTTTTTCATCATTTCTCGCACCATTCCGGCTTTCCAATGCTACCTCGGACTCCATAACGATATGTAGTGACTAAGTAATGCTTTTAGGCATGGAAAGACCCAACCTTTGGGGAATGTATATATGAATTATTAATGAGGAAAGGTATCATGATAAGAGAGGATTTCCTTAATCCCTAAGTAGTCATAGTGATGACAAGGAACTAGAGTAGGGTTTAACCCTTACGAAGTAACGTTATGAACTCGATTCGGTATTCACGAATCTAAGAATAATATAATGATGAACCTTATAGGTTAAGAACTTAAGAATGATAATTAATTTAAAGATGGGCTTGATGTGTCTCTCGTATGCTCGCTAGTTAGTATACGAGGGGTTCCTGTGAAGATACCGCCTTTAATGGCAGCCGGAACGGTGAAGTTACCGCTCGTGAGGGCAGCTACACATCCAAGTCTATAAAGTTATGTGTCTCCTGTCTGCTCGTCAGTTAGTATACAGGGGGTCCCCGTGAAGTTACCGCCTTAAATGGCAGCTGGGACGGTGAAGTTACCGCTCGCGAGAGCAGCCACACAAAAGATATGAGGAGTCCGGTGTTAGCCTGATATGATATGAATTTTCACCGGTAAGAAGGGAGATGTACTTCGGGGTTACTCCACCCGGATGCACTCCGTAAAACGAACCAAGATAATGATTTGTTTGTTCAACCCTAACTGCTAACTTAAGATATGAAAGATGATAAGTTTATTTATAATTGTATTGAAGAATAGGACAATTAGTTCCTAGTCTCAGTAAGTGGTCATAGGCTGTCCCCAAGACCACTGAGTATAAGTTAAGTTAGCATAAGATGAGAATGTTAAAGATAAGAAGCGATCTTAGGTTTTCCCCTCGATCGCGAATTAAGTAAAGAATGATGGCGATCATAGGTATCCCCAAGATTGCCAAGAGTAGGCACGGCGACCCTAGGTTACCCCCGAGGTTGCCAACAGTTGGTAGGGTAGGAGCTCACTGAGACGTTATGTCTCATCCCTTTCCTTCTGGTGCAGGTTCTTCGCAGGTAGCACGACGAAAAGGTAAAGAGAAAGCTACGGACTGATCGTGCTGCTTATGTTTTATTATTGGATCTTTGTATAAGAATGTTGTATCATGATGTATAATACGAAGAATGTTTTGTATCGGATAATGAGTTGTATGATAAACTTATGTTTTGTATAATCATTACCAATCTATCTGTATTGTATTTAATGTATCCGGTACGAAATTTTAATACTCGTAAGAGATCCTAGGCAATCTCTCTATGAGTGTTACAATTTGGTATCAGAGCAGGTCGATTCGGACCGTGCCTTGGGTCATTAAAGTACAATCCAAGTTTGTGGACCTCTTGGATCCAGGACATTATTCTAGATGTTATGTTCAGTTGAAACTGATCACTTTGACTTGTATATGACAGCTAGGATAAGATGTCTGGGAGAAGAAGAGGTAGACCTCGTGCCAATCAAGCTAGCGATGAAAGTGGAGGACCCAGTTTGAATTCATGGGAACAGATGATGCAACAACAGCAGGCCTGGCAGCAGCAGTACCAAGAGCAACAAGCTCAGAATGCGTTACAGTATCAGCAAATGATGCTGATGATGCAACAGCAATCTCAGCAACAGGCCCAATCTCAGCAGCAATGGATGGAAATGATGCAGCAAGGGCAGGGTTTCCATCCACAACCACCACCTCCTCCAGTAATTGGAAACCCCGTGTTCCGGGAATATAACAGGCATCACCCTCCGGAGTTCAATGGAGAAGGTGAACCTCAAGAAGCAAGAAAGTGGATTAAGCAGATGGAGAAGATCTTTAGAATGGCTGAGTGCTCAGAAGAAGATAAAGTGGTCTATGCCACAAACCAACTCAGAGGCGCAGCGGAAGACTGGTGGGAATCTGCGCAGCGCAGGATGGAAGCCAATGGTGTAGAAGTGAATTGGGTAAATTTTAAAGAGGTGATGTTGGAAAAGTATTTACCTTTGTCTTACAAGGTAAAGAAGGAGCAAGAGTTCTTAGAATTGAAACAGGGTAGCATGTCAGTGGCTGAATTTACCAAGAAGTTTGAAGAGCTGTCCTACTATTCCACACACAATGAGTATGCTGAGAATGAAGTGTGGAAGATGAACCAGTATAAACGAGGCTTGAGAGGCGAGATCGACACTGCAGTAAGTCTCCAAAGAACTGCAAGTTACGATGAATTGGTACATGACAGTTTAGTGGTCGAAGCAGGACTTGCAAAGACCTCAAAAGAAAGATCAGTGGCTTTTGAAAGAAGGAAGAGTAGGATGCAGGATAAGTATCATGACAAGCTGAAGCCAAAGGGATCACCACAAAGAGGAAAGCAATCTAGTCCGACCTCAGTATATTCTGCTTGCAGGAAGTGTGGGAAGTCCCACAAAGGTGAATGTATGATGGGTATGGGTGTCTGCTACGGGTGTAAGCAACCTGGGCACTTCATACATGAATGTCCAAATAGACGTGGTAAAGGACCAGCCGAAGGAACTACCACTAGCAAAGGAAGAGTGTATTCCCTTGATGGTGCAAAGGTCTTGGCGAATGAAGATCTGATTGCCGGTATGTGTTATCTTGGCTCATACCCAGTAAAAGTTCTTTTTGATTGTGGCGCTTCATGCTCTTTTATTTCATATAAATGTGTGGAGACGCTTCAATTATCTTTGTCTCCGTTGAACCCTCCAATGTTAGTAACTACCGCTACTGAGGGCGGAATTGAGGCGAGTTATGTTTGTGAAAACTGTCCTATCACTGTGTCTAGTAAGACTTATTATGTTGATTTAGTATGTCTCCCGATGGAGCAACTGGATGTGATATTAGGCATGGATTGGCTCTCTGCTAACCATGTGTATATTGGATGTTCAGAGAAAAGTATTTATATGCCGACCAGTGATACGGCGGAAGGCGTGGCTTTATCTGAATTGATTAACCGCACCCATCAGTTAATTCAATTTATTTGTGCGCAAGATAAGGGATTTTATGTTATGCTCACTGTGGCCTCAGAATCAGAGTTAAGCCCCAGTGATATTCCTATTGTAAATGAGTATTTAGATGTTTTTCCTTCAGAAGTGAATAGTTTGCCTCCAGAGCGTGAGGTGGAGTTCTCAATTGATTTAATTCCAGGAGCGGAGCCAGTATCTGTGGCACCTTATAGAATGTCGCCCACGGAACTTAAAGAGCTGAAATCCCAGCTAGAAGAATTGATCCAAAAGCATTTTATCAGACCTAGTGTGTCACCTTGGGGTGCTCCAGTTTTGTTAGTCAAGAAGAAAGATGGAAGCATGAGGCTGTGTATAGACTACCGCCAACTTAATAAAGTGACTATCAAGAACAAGTATCCTCTTCCAAGGATTGATGATCTCTTAGATCAGCTCAAGGGAGCAACTGTGTTTTCCAAAATTGATCTTCGGTCAGGTTACCATCAAATCCGCATTAAGTCTTCGGATGTGTCTAAGACGGCGTTTCGAACGCGTTATGGGCACTATGAATTTCTGGTTATGCCTTTCGGTGTAACTAATGCTCCAGCAGTCTTTATGGATTACATGAACAGAATATTTCAGCCTTACCTTGATCAATTTGTGGTGATTTTCATAGATGACATTTTGATTTATTCTAAGGATCCTCAGGAGCATGCTCAGCACTTGAGAATTGTTTTGGATGTCCTCAGAGACAAGCAGTTATATGCTAAATTTAGCAAGTGTGAATTCTGGCTATCCGAAATTAAGTTTTTGGGTCACGTTATTTCTCAAGGAGGAGTAGCCGTTGATCCATCTAAAGTTGAAGCTGTACTCAGTTGGGAAAGACCCAAGAATGTAGCAGAAGTCAGGAGCTTTCTAGGCTTGGCAGGTTATTATCGAAGGTTTATCATGAAGTTTTCTCAGATTGCCTTACCCTTGTCACGCCTTACCAGAAAGAATGTACCCTTTATTTGGGACGAGCAATGTGAAGAGAGCTTCAGAGTTCTGAAAAGAAAGTTGACTAAAGCGCCAGTGTTGGCCATACCAGATCCTGAAAAGAGATACACCGTTTTCTGCGATGCATCTTCCAAGGGACTGGGAAGTGTTCTTATGCAAGGGGAAAATGTCATAGCGTATGCGTCCAGACAGCTCAAGACACATGAAGAGAATTACCCCACCCATGATCTTGAGCTAGCAGCAATAGTTTTTGCATTGAAGATATGGAGACATCATTTGTATGGTGCACAATTTGATTTGTTCAGCGACCATAAGAGTTTGAAGTACTTGTTTGATCAGCGAGACCTCAACATGAGACAAAGACGATGGATGGAATACTTGAAGGACTTCGATTTTGATCTGAAATACCATCCAGGAAAAGCAAATGTAGTAGCTGATGCCTTGAGTCGTAAAGCTCTAGTTAAAGCTGAAGTAATGATGCATACATGTGGGTTATATGAGAAATTCAGAGATCTTAACCTTCATGTTACAGAATTAGAGAGTGGCATCTTGCTGAACAAGATGGATATTATGTGTGACCTACGGTTTAGGATTGCACAAGCTCAGTCTGTGGATATGGACCTTCAAAGGAAGATTGGCCAAGCAGAGTATTCATGGGCACCAGATGGTGTATTACTGTTCGAAGGAAGGATTTATGTTCCGAATGATGTGGAATTGAAAAGGGTGATTTTAGAAGAGGCGCACAAGAGTAGTTTTAGTATTCATCCTGGTACCACCAAGATGTATCAAGATTTGAAGAGAGATTATTGGTGGCCTAGTATGAAAAGAGATGTTGCGGAATTTGTGTCGCGATGCATTGTTTGTCAGCAGGTGAAGATCGAACATCAAAGGCCTGCAGAAATGTTAGTACCTTTGGAAATTCCACAATGGAAATGGGAAGATATAACCATGGATTTTGTGACTGGATTACCTCGAACACAGCGAGGACATGATTCCATTTGGGTAATAGTGGACCGGTTAACCAAGTCGGCTCATTTCTTGCCGGTTAAGACTACTTACCGAGCTTCTCAGTATGCCGAGTTGTTTATCTCGGAGATTGTGAAACTCCATGGTGTGCCAGCTAGTATTGTGTCTGATAGAGATCCCATTTTCACATCTCACTTTTGGAAAGCTTTTCAGAAGGCTTTGGGAACAAGATTAAAGATGAGCACGTCCCATCATCCTCAGACAGACGGACAATCCGAAAGAACTATTCAGACGTTAGAGGACATGTTGCGGGCATGTATCCTAGAAGATGGAGGAAGTTGGAACAACCACCTACCACTGATTGAATTTTCTTACAACAACAGTTACCATTCTAGCATTGGAATGGCACCTTATGAAGCACTGTATGGTAGGAAATGTAGAACCCCGCTTTGTTGGGCTGAAGTCGGAGATAAAAGTATATTGGGTCCAGAGATCATTCAGGAAACGACCCTAAAGATTAAGTCCATTCAAGATAAGATGAGAACAACACAGAGTCGCCAGAAAAGTTATGCTGATAGGAGACGAAGACCCTTAGAGTTTGAAGAAGGAGACCATGTATTCCTTAAAGTTACGCCCAAGTTGGGATTAAGAGGAGCTTTCAGGACCAAGAAACTTTGTCCAAGGTATGTTGGACCGTTTCAGATACTTCGACGTGTCGGACCAGCAGCTTATCAGTTAGCGCTGCCACCGGCCATGTCAGGTTTACACGATGTATTTCATGTTTCACAACTAAGGAAATTCATTCCCGACCCTTTCCAACCAGTGGAACTGGACAGTATTGATTTAAGATCGGACTTGACTTTTCAACCTGAACCAGATCGAATAATTGATCGTGATGTTAAGTCTTTGCGGAACAAAGAAATCCCTATTGTTAAGGTTGTATGGAAAGGTTCTCCCGACGGCGAAGCGACGTGGGAGCTAGAGTCAGAAATGCAAGAGCACTATCCACATTTATTTTCAGGTAAATTCTAAATTTCGAGGACGAAATTTCTTTAAGGAGGGTAGATTGTAATATCCCGCTCATAAGTATCAGTTATCAATGTTAGAAACTTGAGACGCAAGCAAGGCGAATAAGAAATTAAGAGGAATGGCAATTTTGTATTAATGTTAAGGGGGAGATTATTTTGAAATGGAACAAGATATTTATTTCTTGTTTTCCATTCCTTCTTCATTCATTCCAAAAATTCAGAATTTCTTCCCTCTTCCCTCATATCTCACACGCCCCCATCTCATCCACCATCCTTCATCCAAACTTCATCCCAACTCAAGTGAAAAACTTTGCAAGGCAAGCTTGTGTAGGAAGAAAGAACAAGAGAAAGTGAAGAGGAGAAAACAAAGAGAATCAAGAGTAGAGTGGATTGGAGCTAGGGTTTTTGAATCAGAGTTTAGCAAGCACCAAATTGTGGATTAAGGTGAGCTCCACAGGGTTTTAGAACCCGTTTAAGTAAGTTTGAAAGTTTTCAGCTTAATTACCTGGTTTAGGGTTTTTAGTACCTAATTGCCTTTCCATGTTAATCCTTGATTATTGATGATATAAACTAGCTATATGCCTTAGAAAATGATCCTTAAACATGTTATGATGTCTGGGTATGTTGGATAAGCTGAAATGGTGAAAAATCACGTTTAAAACTTGCCAAATGCTGTCTAACTGCAGGTAAAATCGTGTCACGATTTTCCAATCGTGTCACGATTTCACAGGCAGGAACAAACTGATTTTCTGGGTAGAAAATCGTGTCACGATTTCCAAATCGTGACACGATGTGACAGGGCAGCACATGTTGTGTTTTTTCATCATTTCTCGCACCATTCCGGCTTTCCAATGCTACCTCGGACTCCATAACGATATGTAGTGACTAAGTAATGCTTTTAGGCATGGAAAGACCCAACCTTTGGGGAATGTATATATGAATTATTAATGAGGAAAGGTATCATGATAAGAGAGGATTTCCTTAATCCCTAAGTAGTCATAGTGATGACAAGGAACTAGAGTAGGGTTTAACCCTTACGAAGTAACGTTATGAACTCGATTCGGTATTCACGAATCTAAGAATAATATAATGATGAACCTTATAGGTTAAGAACTTAAGAATGATAATTAATTTAAAGATGGGCTTGATGTGTCTCTCGTATGCTCGCTAGTTAGTATACGAGGGGTTCCTGTGAAGATACCGCCTTTAATGGCAGCCGGAACGGTGAAGTTACCGCTCGTGAGGGCAGCTACACATCCAAGTCTATAAAGTTATGTGTCTCCTGTCTGCTCGTCAGTTAGTATACAGGGGGTCCCCGTGAAGTTACCGCCTTAAATGGCAGCTGGGACGGTGAAGTTACCGCTCGCGAGAGCAGCCACACAAAAGATAAGAGGAGTCTGGTGTTAGCCTGATATGATAGGAATTTTCACCGGTAAGAAGGGAGATGTACTTCGGGGTTACTCCACCCGGATGCACTCCGTAAAACGAACCAAGATAATGATTTGTTTGTTCAACCCTAACTGCTAACTTAAGATATGAAAGATGATAAGTTTATTTATAATTGTATTGAAGAATAGGACAATTAGTTCCTAGTCTCAGTAAGTGGTCATAGGTTGTCCCCAAGACCACTGAGTATAAGTTAAGTTAGCATAAGATGAGAATGTTAAAGATAAGAAGCGATCTTAGGTTTTCCCCTCGATCGCGAATTAAGTAAAGAATGATGGCGATCATAGGTATCCCCAAGATTGCCAAGAGTAGGCACGGCGACCCTAGGTTACCCCCGAGGTTGCCAACAGTTGGTAGGGTAGGAGCTCACTGAGACGTTATGTCTCATCCCTTTCCTTCTGGTGCAGGTTCTTCGCAGGTAGCACGACAAAAAGGTAAAGAGAAAGCTACGGACTGATCGTGCTGCTTATGTTTTATTATTGGATCTTTGTATAAGAATGTTGTATCATGATGTATATTACGAAGAATGTTTTGTATCGGATAATGAGTTGTATGATAAACTTATGTTTTGTATAATCATTACCAATCTATCTGTATTGTATTTAATGTATCCGGTACGAAATTTTAATACTCGTAAGAGATCCTAGGCAATCTCTCTATGGGTGTTACAATATTCTTTTTGTATGCCCCTAATTTTTGCCTGGACCGCCCTTTCAGGTTTTCGATCCACCGGGACGCTCATTTTTGCCTAAGCCGCCCTTTCGGGTTTTCGACTTACCGAGCTCTTTTCTTTTTTCTTCTTTCTTTTTTCAAGCAATTGACCACGTTTAACCTGCAGAGTTTGTCCGTTCTCAGGATAACTGTTGACGCACACTTCACTTATTCATGAGTTCAGAGAGAATGTGTTTGTTGTTTATGCTTTCAAAGAAATATATAAAATGATTTATGATTTTGAAAAAAGTTTTGCTTCAAGTACTACCAACAAAAGTAGAAAAACGGTTTTATAAACTGAATAAATGGGAATTCCAAATGAAAGACAAATAGGCTCAAATTTATTTAAAAGAGTGGTGACCCGCCAATGGCATGGCTCCACGGATCTTACAAAGTTTGAAAAATGGTAAATATAAAGGGGAAGGTACATTGAACACAATAACCGTTATTCTCCCTAACAACTTCGAACTCCACTGTTTGGAGGCTTCCGATTCAGAGTCTTTTTGACCGCTAATGTGCCCCAAGTGAGTCATGGCCAACCTGATGCAGTTACTTTGTCTTTTGATCCTTAACTTTTGCATAGACCGCCCTTTCGGGTTTTCGATCTATCAGGATGATTATTTTCTGTTTCATGTCTCTAATTTTTGCCTGGACCGCCCTTTCGGGTTTTCAGTCCACCGAGACGCTCATTTTTGCCTAAGCCGCCCTTACGGGTTTTCGACTTACCGAGCTGTTCTTTTATCTTTTAGACAAAGTATTTCTTGACTGCATCGGCGTTTACAGGACGGGGGAGCTCATCACCATCCATAGTCGTAAGAGTCATTGCACCACCAGAAAAAGCTCTCTTGACGACATATGGGCCTTCATAATTAGGCGTCCATTTGCCCCTGGCGTCCGGTTGGAAAGATAAAATCTTTTTGAGCACAAGGTCTCCTTCTTGAAATTCACGGGGACGGACCTTCTTGTCAAAGGCTTGCTTCATCCTCTTTTGATATAATTGTCCATGACACAAGGCAGCCATGCGTTTTTCTTCAATCAAGTTCAGCTGATCATACCTACTTTGACACCATTCAGCCTCGGACAATTTGGCCTCCATCAAGACTCTTATCGACGGGATTTCAACCTCCACAGGGAGCACTGCTTCCATGCCGTAGACCAAAGAGAAAGGGGTTGCCCCTGTTGAAGTGCGCACCGAGGTACGGTACCCGTGCAGAGCGAAAGGTAACATCTCATGTCAGTCTTTGTAAGTGATTACCATTTTCTGGACAATCTTCTTGATGTTTTTATTTGCGGCTTCGACATCACCATTCATCTGAGGTCTGTAAGGAGAAGAATTGTGATGTTCGATCTTAATTCTCCGCACAACTCTTTCATCATCTTGTTGTTCAAATTGGTTCCATTATCCGTGATGATTCTATTAGGCACACCGTAACGGCAGATGATATGGTTTTTGATGAAACGGACTACGACTTGCTTGGTCACGTTGGCATAAGAGGCTGCTTCGACCCATTTGGTGAAGTAATCAATGGCCACTAGAATGAAACGATGTCCGTTTGAAGCCTTTGGTTCGATCCTTCCAATCATATCAATGCCCCACATAGAGAAAGGCCACGGAGAGGAGAGGACACTGAGGGTAGTCGGAGGAATATGAATCTTGTCGGCATAAATGTGACACTTGTGACATTTCCGGGCATGTTTGTAACAATCAGATTCCATCGTCATCCAGTAGTAACCCGCTCTCAACAACTTTTTAGCCATTGCATGCCCATTGGAGTGAGTCCCGAAGGAGCCTTCATGTATCTCACTCATCAACATCTCTGCTTCGCGTTCGTCTACACATCTGAGTAATACCATGTCAAAGTTCCTTTTGTACAAAATATCTCCATTCAAAAAGAAATTACCAGACAATCTTCTCAAAGTCTTCTTGTCTTTATTGGAGGCTCCAGGTGGGTATTCTTGACTCTGGAGGAAACACTTAATATCATGAAACCATGGCTTATCGTCAATGACCTCTTCAACTGAAAACACATGTGCAGGCCTTTCAAGACGTTGGATTCTGATCGTTGGCAGGTCGTTCTGATGGCTTACTTCATACATGGAAGACAAGGTTGCTAAGGCATCTGCCATCTGGTTCTTATCACGAGGAATGTGGTGCAGCTCAACCTTGTTGAAGAAGGTCAACAAACGTCTTGCATAATCTTTGTAAGGAATCAGGCCGGGGTGGCGAGTTTCCCATTCTCCTTTGATCTGATTGATCACTAGTGTTGAATCCCCATATACATCAAGGTTCTTGATCCTCAAGTCAATAGCTTCTTCAATACCCAGGATGCACGCTTCATATTCTGCCATATTGTTCGTACAATCGAATTGCAGCCTTGCAGCGAAAGGGAGATGATTGCCTTCAGGAGTGATAATGACTGCTCCAATTCCATTACCGTAGACATTCACGGCCCCGTCGAATATCAAACCCCATCTGGACTCGGGATCTGGACCCTCTCCAAGCAATGGCTCGTCACAATCTTTCATCTTCAAATACATAATCTCTTCATCGGGAAAGTCAAACTTGATAGGTTGGTAATCTTCAACTGGTTGATGCGCCAAATGATCAGCCAGGACACTGCCCTTGATTGCTTTCTGGGTGCGGTATTCGATATCATACTCAGACAACAACATCTGCCAACAGGCAATTCTTCCTGTTAAGGCCGGCTTCTCAAAGATATACTTGATTGGATCCATTTTGGATATCAACCAAGTGGTGTGGTTAATCATGTAATGGCGAAGGCGTTTGGCTGCCCAGGCTAGTGCACAGCAAGTTTTCTTAAGTAGGGAGTATCGAGACTCACAATCTGTAAACTTCTTACTCAGGTAATAAATAGCATGTTCCTTCCTTCCGGTTTCATCCTGTTGTCCGAGCACGCAACCCATGGAATCTTCTAACACAGTTAAGTACATGATCAGTGGTCTTCCTTCGACTGGAGGGATGAGAATTGGAGGCTCTAGTAGATACTCTTTGATGCTGTCAAAGGCTCTCTGGCAGTCTTCTATCCAAACAATCCCCTGGTCTTTACGGAGTAGTTTGAATATTGGCCCACAGGTGGCAGTCATGTGAGAGATGAATCTGGAGATGTAGTTCAGACGCCCCAGGAAACCTCTTACTTGTTTTTCTGTTTCTGGAGCAGGCATTTCTCTGATGGCTCTGACTTTATCGGGGTCTACTTCAATACCCTTCTGACTAACAATGAACCCCAAGAGTTTTCCAGATCTAACACCAAATGTACATTTCTTGGGATTCAGACGAAGTTGATACTTTCTCAGCCGTTGAAACATCTTCAGCAGGTACTCAACATGTTCTTCTTCAGTGCCCGACTTAACAATCATATCATCCACGTACACTTCTATTTCTTTGTGCATCATGTCATGAAAGAGAGTGGTCATGCCTCTTTGATAGGTGGCACCTGCATTTATCAAACCAAAAGGCATTTTTGTAGCAGAAAGGGCCCCAAGGCGTGATAAAAGACGTCTTCTCTCTGTCTTCGGGTGCCATCTTGATTTGATTGTAACCGGAGAAACCATCCATGAAGGAGAAAACTTTGGACTTGGCAGTACTATCAACCAATACATCGATGTGAGGTAAAGGGAAATCATCCTTTGGACTGGCCCTATTCAGATCTCGGTAGTGTGCGCACCTCGTTTTTTTCCTGAGAAAAAGACGCGCAAATCCTCCGAGGTCGTTCGTAAATGCTCGAAGGGCCTTTGTGAAGCCGCCACCAAAGTTTTTGTGTAAAGGGAACGTTGATAAACCTTTAAGTTTTTTTTATGTTTAAAGGGAAACGATAATAAAACCCTTTGACGATGAGGAAAGGATGGTCATCGCAACCATTGTCGGGTTCGGGAGTCGATTACGCAAGGGGAAGGTATTAGCACCCCTCACGTCCGTTGTACTCAACGGGAACCTTCTATTTGGCTAAAGCTTGAATTGTTTTTAAATGTTTTGCGCGCATGCTTATTTATGTCAAAATATAATAAAGGGGGGGAAAAAGAGATAAAAACAAACGAAAGAAAAGAAAAAAAAGTTTTTTATTATTGCGCTTGACAAGATGTCGATCTTGCTCCTACGTATCTCCCGGTAGTCGGAGAATTCAAAGCGTACATAGTTCTTTGGTAGAAAAACGTACATATGTTGGTTAATTTTAAATGGACGATGTTTTAACCGAATTCTTGCGATTTAAAACGTAGCTTGTATGCTCGCGCTTGGGAGACTTATTAAGCGTTTGTTCACGAATCGCACTAGAATTGTTAAAAGGTACGTCCGTTAGGGTAAAAGGGTTCGAATTGGTCGCTATGGGACCAAGAGAGGTGCAATGGACTCATACAAGTCAATCATTGACCGAGTGGACTCCAACGAGTCGGGCGATTGTTCGATTGATCCACTGAGATCAAGAACGGGTACAATGGACTCGGACGAGTCGAACATTGACCGAGTGGACTCCAACGAGTCGGGCGATCGAATCTAATGGCCACGGGGGACCAAAAGGTTCGGATTGACCACAAGGGGCCAAGGTTTGGTTTGGTTATGGTTGGATACGTTTGAGAAGGGAATGACGATTGTCCGAACGACGAGACATACGTCACGCGTTCGTACAATCGGGGCAATGGAGAGACATACGTCACACCATCCCTTTTTCATTCGAGTTTTTGGGTAGAATTCTTTTAGAAATCCCAAGGTATATCAAAACATTTGGTTTGAAAACCCAAATTGGAAAGATTTAGCAATTTTGCTAGAAAACGCCCAAGTTCGTCTCATTTTGCGAAAAGCGAACGTTATTCGGCATATGTTCATGTTTAGGTTTTGAACATCATGAACAATATTTATTGTTCAAGTTTTGATTGAAATGATGAACATAGCTGATTTGTTCATGTTGTTTTGAAAGTTTGGGAACATAACTTGTTTTGCAAGTTATCCAAAATCCTTGTTATGTTTTGAAAAACATGGGTTTAAAAACTCTTAGGTTCTGAGCTCCTGGGCTAGAACCTCAAAAAATGGTCATTTTGACACAAAAACTCAGATTCTGAGTTCTGTCATGGTCGCACTGCGACCATGACTTCGCACTGCGAAGCATGCGAATTTTTGAGTTCAGAAGCTGTTTCTGAACTTTTGTTCAGAAACAACTTCTGAACACACTCAGGACCTTTTAGGTGAGTGAAAAGCTTTGAGTTTTTGGGATAAAAAAGGCTGGACAAACCAGTTTTGGTGTTTTGAAAACCTTGGGATTTCTTTGAAATTCAAAAGGGGTTTTTTAGAACCAAATGGTTTTGAACCAAAATTGCTATGCAAACACAAATGAAAATGCAATACAAAGGCTTAGAAACTTACAGAACTCCTTAGCAAAGCTCCAGCTGCAATGGATTTGAATTGGTTGAAGGCTTTCACAAAGGTTTTTGATATTGGTGATGAACTTGAACTTTGTGATGCTTTGTGTTGGATTGGTTTTTTTTTTCTGGTTGTTTGTGGGTGTTTGTAAGCTGGAATGAGTAGAGTTTCTGCTCTTGAAAATGCTGTTATCAGTTGTGTTTTGAACCTTGGGCATTGCCTTCTATTTATAGGCCAAAACCAAATCTATTTCATCATTAGAAAATCCCAAAATCCAGCTGATTTGTGGCTAGGATCAAGCTGAATCCCTTTGCATTAAATGCTAATGGATAGAGGCAACCTTGCCTTGTGCCAAGGGGCAAGACTCAGCCTGATTTCAGCCACAAATTCAAAGGTTTTAGGATAGTAATGATGATGAAATAGGGCTGAATTGCAATTGGCTAAGCTTGGGGATCAATCCTTGCAATCTCAATGGTTGATCAATAAAAACGTGCACTGTGATGTGCAGAGATTGAGGGATGAGAAAGGCTACCTATGGCTGGTGTGAGGGGTGAAAAGCTGCTGCAAAAACAGGGTAGGCACTCATGGCTTTTCAAGTGAGAAAATCCAGCTAGTTTGACTGGTTTTGGGGGGAGCAAGCAGGAGAAAAGTCATCAAGCAGGTGGCTGGCAACCTTGTGGTGGTTAACAGGTCACTTGGGAGGGACAAGAGCTGCCCAAGGGCAAGCCCACTTGCTTGTCACATGCTAGGTTGGAAGAAAAAGCTTCCAACCTTGGCATTAATGGCAAGTCCTTCAATTCTGGTTTTGCTTGGCCCAAAAAGCCATGAATGCTGATTAAAATAAATATGGAAATGATATGCAACAAATTCTGGAATTAAATCAAAGAAACCAAAAATCTGCAGAAAAATCGCAGACTTCGCAGTGCGAAGGGAGCTTCGCAGTGCGAAGTCATCATTTTTGAAATGTTGACTTTTCTGTTGACTTTTGTTGACTTTGACTTTTTTTTCTCCCTCTTTGATTTTTTTTGATTTTTTTGTTTTAAAATGCTTAGGACAAAATTAGGGTACTACAGGTAGTCGACGCACATTCTGACCTTACCATCTTTCTTCGGGACTGGAACTATGTTGGCCAACCATTGAGGATACTCAGATGTAACAAGGAAGCCTGCGTCAATTTGCTTTTGCACCTCTTCTTTGATCTTGAGAGCCATATCGGGACGAGTTCTTCTCAACTTCTGCTTGATTGGTGGGCATTCGGGTTTCAAGGGCAGACGGTGCTCCACAATACGGGGGTCTAAACCTGGCATATCCTGGTATGACCATGCGAACACATCGGTATATTCTCTGAGCAGTTCAATCACCCTCTGTTTGACAGTCTCTTCAAGCAAAGCCCCGATCTTGATTTCCTTCTTAACCTCCTCAGATCCCAAGTTGATCACCTCCACCGCTTCTTCATGAGGCTGAATGGTTTTCTTCTCATGTTCTAGTAACCGGGCAATCTCTTGTGGAATTTCTTCGTCCTCCTCCTCTTCGGCTTCGCAGACGGGGAACTCAAAGTTGGGAGAAAGCATAGGGTTATCGTGTTCAACGGGCTCATTGATGTTTAGTCTGCATATATGATTCATGATTGATTTTAGAGAATGAGTGAAAAGTGCAGACCTTTTGAAATTGATTAAAAAAAGTCAAAAAATATTTTGGGTTTTTTGTGTTACCATTTTCCAGAAAGAGCAATAAAAAAAAATGGAATAAGCAAAATTTTCATTAATGGTGAAAGTACTTGAAGCAAAATAGCCCTACATGATTGCACTTTCGCTCGGGCAAGCCGAAAGGATTTTATTGAAAAAGCAAAAACAAGAAACACATTACTTTGACACGTGAATGACTAAAGGCACGTCAACAGCATTCCAATTACAAATAAGCCCTCCAGGTGTCACAAAAGCAGGTACCATTTCTTCAGAACCATCTAAGACAGCGTTGGCTTCAGGCGGGGTATTGATGAACCCGGCACTACAAAAAGTGCTACTTATGGAGCTTGACCCAACACCACTCTTTGAGGATCCTGCAAAAGAAGCAAATCCCAGTCCTTCACGGTTTCTGCTTTCTGGCAACTGCACAACTTTTCCCCATCCTACACCTGTTCCTTCCTGCACCACCTTCTGTGAGCTCTTCCAGGTGGCAAAAGACACTTCGCTCTTCTCTGGCCCCTTACCTTCCACAGTCAGGCCTTGGAAAGAGGTCCCTTCTGTTTCATCAGCACCAATAAAGGAAAAAGCTGACAAGTGGCTTATCAACATGGCTTCTTCACCGCTTACAGTTATTAGCTTCCCGTTCTTTACGAACTTCAACTTTTGATGCAGTGTAGACGTCACCGCTCCGGCCTCATGGATCCACGGTCGGCCCAACAAACAACTGTATGCTGCTTGGATATCCATTACTTGAAAGGTAATCTGAAATAGGTGTGGTCCAATTGTTATAGGCAGGTCTACTTCTCCGATCACCGACTTCCTTGAACCATCAAAAGCTTTTACTATTACCCCGCTTCTCCTTATGGGTGTACCCTTGTAGGAAAGTTGATCAAGAGTTGATTTGGCCATCACATTCAGAGACGAACCGGTGTCCACAAGTACATTCGACAGTGCATCAGACTTGCAATTCACCGATATATGCAATGCCAGGTTGTGATTCCTACCCTCTGCTGGGAGCTCTTCATCACTGAAACTCAGATTGTTACATGCAGTGATATTACCCACTATTCCACCAAACTGATCAATCGTCACATCATGATCCACAAAAGCTTGGTCCAGGACTCTCATCAAGGCGTCTCTATGAGCGTCAGAATTCAATAATAATGACATCATAGATATCTTCGACGGAGTTTGCATCAACTGATCAATCACTTTGTACTCGCTTTTCTTGATCAACTTCAAAAATTCGTCTTGATCAGAGTCCCTACTGGCCCCACTAGACTGGCCCATCTCCTTGTTTCCACTAGGACCAATTACTGGCAGTTGTTCAATCACCGGATCACTTACTTTCTTCGGGAGCGCTGCTGGGATGACACGCCCGTTCCTCAATATCTTGTTATCACTTGCAATGTTGTCGACAGAGGTTAGGGCGGGTAAGGGTACCTCCCGTCCGTTTTCCAGCATCGTGGCCTGGTATTTGTATGGGATTGCTTTTTGGGAAGTATACGGCACAGGTCCCGGCAAACAGATTACTAGAGGAGTAGTAGTTGACCTTTCACTGTTGTATGCTATCTCCACCCGTTCTGGGATGCTGAACTCAGGTGTAATGACACACACCTCCTTCTCCTTCTTCGAGATGAGCAACTCCCTCCTGTCTATCAACCCTTGTATATCACCCTGCACTTTCTGACATCCTCTTGGGTCTACAAGGCATACTTCGCATGCTGTATGATCGTGACTAAACAAATTCACCTCGCACATCTTGATATGCATAGGAACCAGTGGGGTCTGAACATGTTGGACATTAAGAATGATACTATCTTTGCAACAGTCTTGTACCATATTAACAGACGGTCCGTGATTCGGTAGAGGATTAGCCTGAACGTTTGGGTTCTGGTCTCGGAAGGACAAGATGTTGGCTTGGATCAATCTCTGCACTTCCTTCTTTAAAGCAAAGCAGTGTTCAACGTCGTGTCCTGGTGCCCCTTGGTGGAAGGCACATGTGCGGTCAGCTCGGTACCAAAAAGGTAGCCTTTCGGGTACTTGAGGCGGCGGCTTTGTCTGTACTAGGTTTTTCTCAAGCAAAGCTGGGAGCAACTCTGCGTACTTCATAGGGATAGGGTCAAATTGCTGGTTTCTTGGCATATGGTTTTGTGGATGAAGTTGTTGGGGGGTTTGAGGTCGGGGCTGTTGCTGGTAGTACGGTTGTTGATGAGGCTGTTGATAATGTTGATGGGGCTGTTGGTAAGGTGGTTGAGGTTGTTGGTAAGGCCTTTGTGGAGTTTGTAGTTTGTAGTTTGAATTTTGGGCAGTATTAGTGGATGGTGAAATGGCAGCAATGTGTTGGTAGGAAGGGTATCTTTGTTGTGGTCTCCCGTGAGCAACCATACTGACCTCCTGTTCCTTCTTTCTTGGGAGGTGGTTCCCGAACTTCTTCCCACTGTTGGCGGGGGTACTCTCTTTAACCAGACGTCCTTCCCGGACTCCTTCCTCCAGGCGCATACCCATATTTACCATCTCAGTGAAATCGCTGGGTGCACTTGCAATCATCCGCTCGTAATAAAATGAATCAAGAGTATTCAGGAAAATCTTGGTCATTTCTTTTTCCTCCAAAGGCGGGTTGATTTGAGCAGCAATTTCTCTCCATCTTTGGGCGTACTCTTTGAAAGTCTCCTTGTCCTTTTGAGCCATGGCCCGAAGTTGATCTCTGTCTGGGGCCATGTCCAGGTTGTACTTGTATTGGCGGACGAAGGCTTCTCCCAAATCATTGAAAGTTTGGATCTTGGTGCTGTCCAAACTCATGTACCGAGCAATTGGTGGTTATCAGTCTGGGTGGACATCTTTCGAGCATACATCACCAAGTGGCTTTGAGGGCAGGTGTTCCCTTTATACTTTTCGAATTCAGGGACCTTAAACTTGGGCGGGATTTTGACGTTTGGCACCAAACAAAGGTCGTGGGCATTTTTCCCAAAAAGATCTTTCCCCCGGAGAGCCTTGATCTCCCGTTGCATCTCGTCAAATTTTTCCTGGAAATCATCCATCCGATCCTGAGCCCCTACACTTTCTGTGTGAAAGATAGGTTCATTGTCGTATTGGGTCGTGTGAATCACTGGCGCTGAAAAGGCCATAGTAGCCTGAGGAAAAGTAACACCGGGTTGAGGAGCAGAAGTTGCAACAGGAATAGGGTTGAATCCTTCTCCGGAGCTAAGAGGCATGCCCCATGGATACCCGTCCGGCATTGTGTATTGTGGAGCACTGGTGTGTGCTGTCGGAGCCGAAGTAGTAGCAGTTATCAGCTGAGCTAGAGAGCTAGGTGAAGGAGACGGTGGATGAACTTGTGCGGCTGCCAGCAGCTTTACCAACTCTGTCAATTCTTCGATCTTGGTCCGCATGGATGTCATTTCCTCCCGAAGTACTTGGTTTTCTTGCTCCAAATGGTCCATTCTTTCTCTCTGATGTGCTCTAGTGTTGTACGTGTAAGTTGGTTTCTGCTGAGGACGTCGGGCCACTTTCTTGGACTAGGCAGATGGACCTTTGGAAAAAACAAGACGTGAGACTCGGCTTGAGAAACTATGAATGCAATATGATGCATGATTATGCTTATGCAAAAAAAGAAAGATATTTTATCGAAGGACTTTGTTGAAGTAATTGTAAACATCATGATTTGAACATTCCGTTTAAGTATTAAGATATTACAAAATAGTTCTTTTTGACAGATTACAAGACTTTGGAAGCTAGAATCTAAACATAAAACTCTAAAGACTTCAACTCAAACTCCTGGAGTAGATGAATCCTCGGAATCTGAATGTGCACCAAAGAACGAATCCGTAAACCTTCGCTTCCTTTTAGAATCCTGGCTGAGCAAAACATCTTTTTGCTGAAGCAAATCATCCTTCTCGATCATCCGTTGGTTCTGAATGAAAAGCTCGTGATTCTTCTGCGCTAACTTCCCTTTCAAGGTTTCATGCTCACGTTCAAGTTCCTGGTACCTTCTCTTCCAAGTTTCCTTTTCTTGCCTTTCCTTGGTTAGCTGCTCCTGAAACTCTTCCTTGGTGTCAAAGGGAATAGGCAAGGATGATGGTGGGATGGTGGAGGATAGGTATCTAGGTAGATGGTAGGGTAAGCCAAAACTCATGGTCCTATCAATAACCCACTGAGTATAAGATTCATGCACATAATCAAATTTCTTCCCCATCTGACTTCTGTTAAGCCTACGGATGGCACTCCAAGCTTGTGCGAATCTCTCTCTCTTGTTTGAGTGGTCTTCACGATAAAGATAGAACTCACTGGTCAGGGCAAGGTTGTTTGGTTTTGTTCTCATTGGGTAACCGAACTGTCGACGGGCTAGAAAAGGGTTGTAGCTAATCCCACCACGCATACCAAGAAGAGGTACGTTGGGGTATTCACCACAGCTAACAATAACTTTCCCTACGTCACAGGCTGCCTGGTACCAAACTATGTCTGAGGGGTGGAGGGCCATGATTCTGTGGGACCAAGGAAGATCTTCGAGGTTAGCTTTGAAAGTATGAGTTTGAGGTAGGTGTGAGATAAACCATTTGTAAAGCAGTGGTGCACAGCAAAGAATAGTTCCACGGCCGGCTTGGGTACGGTCATGGATAGAGTGATAGGTATCAGCTAGTAGAGTGGGTACAGGGTTTTTGGAGAGGAAGATTTTGATGGCATGGATATCAATGAAGTTGTCAATATTTGGGAAGAGTACAAGGCCATATATAAGGAGGGCTAGGGTGGAATGGAAGGCAAGAGTGCTAGCTGCTTCAGCAAATATGGAGGCTTGTTGATATAGGAAGTGGGTGGGAAGACCTTGGAGGCCTCCTTTAGAGGTAAGGTTTGCTTGGATGATGGAAGTTTCAAGGTGGAGAGCGGCTGCGATGTCGGAGGGTTTAGGGATAGGTTCTAGGCCATGGAACGGTATTTTGTCAGGCACGGGTAACCCAACCAGGTATGAGTATTCCTCAAGTGTAGGGACAAGCTGGTAGTCAGGATAGGTGAAGCAATGGTAGAGTGGGTCATAGAATTGGACCAAGGTTTCCAGACATCCTTCCTCAACATCTATTCTAAGGATATTAAGTAGCCTTCCATGATGAGCTTGAAAATCCATTCGATCGTTTACTAAAGATCCTAGCTTCCTTAATTTTGACAAGTCTGGTTTCTTGAAAAGATACTTTTTAGTGCTTCTTCGTGGAATGTCCATATCTACAATGTTTACAAAAAGTTTATTTAAGTCCTTCGATGTTTTGGATGAAAAAGAAAAGAGTTTATGCATGGATGCATGTATGCATGATTATGCTAAAGAGCAGAGAAAACATGGTGAGGTTAAGTCCAAAATGTTGGAGTCAAGGGTAAGCACGCCATTTGGTAAGGACTATGGTTTCATTTGTACCTGTATCACGGGTTCTACCAAGTTCCCAAAGTCCTCAACCCCTTCCAAATATCGTCGGGTTACGAGATTGACTCCCGATCCAATAATATTTGTAAGAAAGTCTCGTTTGAGTGTAGTATCGCGTATCAACTAATTCAAGATTACTCTTGGTTAGCCACCGCACTACGTCCTAAAAGGCCAAGATGGGTTAAAGGTAACTAAAGGTCCTCAACTTCATAGGTCACTTGAAAATATCAATGCCGAACACGACTTACTCAGGCCGACATAGTAATACTTCCAAGATCCCTCCATTGAGCGGGGTTATCACATGTGTCACATCCGAAATTTACCCTCGGAAAGCCACTTTGATTATACCACCATCCTATCTTATGTTTCCCTCAAGTCCGGGTGTAGGACTTATCTCACCACTCACGTAAAAGGAAAAAAACACATAGGCACATATTTACAACCTTATTTTTATTTTAAGCAAGTTATAGCACAAAAATAATTAAATAAATTCAAGTTAGGCTCAACCCTCTTAGGGATATCCCCAGTGAAGTCGCCATTTCTGTCGCGGTGATTTTCGGAGATCAATCTATTGATTAGCGTTGACTCACTATTTTTATTTCACGACTGAACTTTTAATTTTTTTTTTAAATGAGAAGTGGAAAAAAGTTCTAAATTACCACATTTTTAAAGATTTAGGGTTCAGGGGTTGGTTACGTTTAGGGAAGGTGTTAGCACCCTAAACGTTCGTAGTACTCTACGAAAACCTCTTGATTTTATTTATTTATTTTGGCTATAACTTGCTTATTTTTTAAGAGACAGAATTAAAGTAATGAGAAAAGAAAATGTTTTTTTTTATTTTTTATGATTTGGAAGGACAGAGTCCTCTGCCTACGTACCCGTGAGGGATCAAAACCTCGTAGTTCGGGGTAAAAATAACGTTTGATTTGTTTGGTGTTTTTTATTAGTTTTTAAAAAAAGTTTTAAAAATAAAAGCCAAGTGGCGAAATGGAATTGGTTTGTGTTTTTTTATTTTTGAAAGTGATTAAAGTATAATTAAAGCAGATTAATGGTTATTTAAAGAAAATAAAAAGAAAAAAACGGACACTTGATTGAAAATCAAGGTTTATTAAGAAAAGATTTTTTTGTGAGTTTTTCATTATTATTTGCATGTTTTTTGTTTTTTTAATTAGCTAAGACTAAAACGTAATAAAGGCTAAACGCGAGGAATTTTCGTGATGACGTTGGATCGCCACGAAATCCCTTTGAAATTAAACTAACCTAATATTTTTGTATTTTTTCTGAATAGCGAAATAAGTAAAAATAAATAAAAGACGTAAAGCAGAATAAATAAAGTGTGGTGTCAGTGCATATTCTCATTTATTTTTTGTTACATTGATCCTAAATACATTCTAATAGAAACGAAAATAAAATGACAAAATGATAAACAAGGAAGAAAAAAACAAAATTGTAAATGTATGAAAGTAAATATGCTAGACTGAAACTAAAATAAAATGTACGAAATAAACAAGAATAAAAATGCATGAAAATAAAAGGAAAATAATAATAAGAAAAAAAATGCATGAAATAATATGAGGTAAGTGCGATGGAATAATATGCATGAAAATACCTAAAGAAATAACGAAGATAAAATGCAAGAAATAATAAGGAAGAAAAAATAAAAAAAGGGAACAGGGGGGTGCCACTAGCAGAACAGGGGGTGCAGGAGAGCAACAGAAGAGAAATAATGAAAAAAAACAGTCTGGGCCGCAGGGAGGCCTATTGGGCTGAAGGAAAAAACCAGACCAGTTCGGTTCAAGAGAACCGAACCGGTTCAAGCTCTATATATAAGTTTAAAACGGTTTTTTTCCTTCATTTTTAGAAATCTTTCTCTCTCCTTCTTCTTTCCTCACTCTCCCTCTCTGACTTCTCTCTATAAAACCGGCCCAAAAAGTCTCTCCGGCGTGGTGGTTGGCCGGCCCAAAGGGCGGCGCCACCGCGCCGGAACAACCAAACTCACCCTTTTTAGAAAAAAATTTGATTTTCTTGCTCCTCTCTCCCTCCCAAACACGATTTCAGTATTGGTTTTTTCAAAAACACACTCAAAATTGGTAGATCTAAGTCTAAAGAAAAGAAAAAAAACTACCTTTTGAAGAAGAAATGGCTCGGTTTTGTGATGGTTGTTGGTTGTTTGAAGGTGGGTTTACGGTGGTGGTGCTTTGCGGCTAGGAGGAAGTGGTTGAGTGGCTGTTTGGTGGGGGAAGGCCGAACGGTTTGGGTATGGTGGTTGGAGGGGGTTGTGTGCGTGAGGGAGGCCGAATGGCTGTGTGCGTGTTGACTAGGTCGGTTTGGGTATGGTGGGTTGCTGGCTGTGTTGGCCGCGGCCGTACGGGACTGGGTATGTGGGTTTTAGGTGGTGGCGCGTGTGAAGGGCTGATGGTATGGTGGGTGTTGCGTGTTTGAAGGGCTGATGGTATGGTTTTTGATGAGTTTTTTATTGGATTTTGATTGAATTCAGCTGGTTGTTGTGTATGTGTGCTTGGTTATTGGTGGATTTTCTGGCTATTGTTTTCTGTGTAGTTGGTAACTGATGGTAGCCTCCTCCCTTTTTATTATGCTGGGCTGATTAATGTGACTTAAAAGCCAATAATGGACAATAAACACAATTAACCAGCAAAAACTAAAAAAGGCAACCATTAAAATGGTTCTTAAAACCCATTAAAACAAAAAAAGTCAGACTTCTAAAAGAAATAAAACAAAAAAACGAAAAATAAAAATAAAAATACAAATAAAAAAAGATAATAAAAAAGGAAAGAAAAAAAATGAAACTAAAAATAAAAAGAAGTGATAATTAAAAAAGACAAACAATAATAACAAAAAAAGGTCACCTTCGGAACCAAAAAATGAGGTATTTTAAAATACCTCCCTGCCGAAATTTCGTCTGAAACGACGAAAAAATTTCGAACCCAGAGACGAGTAAAAAAGAATCTTAGGTCAAAAATTGGGGTATGACAGTGCCCCTTTCTACCACAGTAATGACATATCCAAGGACGAGATGCCCTCCTGCTCTTAGATCCCTGAGGTTCGTTATGATGTTCCAACTTAGGTTTGCCCATCATTGCATCATACGTTCCAACAGTCGCAATGAACCTTTTAGCTGGATTTTGCTGTTTGTTGTTCAAGGTCCTATAATCAAACCCTATTCCTTTTGGTTTCCCTTGGTTCTGACTCTCCAATATCTCTTCTAGCATATCAGTACCAGTGTTCATCATTCTGACCTGCTTTTTTAAGTGTTCAAGTTGGGAGTTTAGTTGAGTTACCTCATCATTGAGATCAGAAATTTTTGCTAAATGGTCACTTCTTTCAGCATGCAGTTGACTGATAGTCTTCTTCTGATTTTCTAATAACTTGCAAACTTCTTCACTTCTGATGTATAGTTCTTTGTAAGAGGCAGCTAGTTCTTCATAAGTTAATTCTCCATCACTTGACTCGGTATCAGACATGCATCTACCAGTTAAAGCAATGACATGCTTCGCAGACTCATACTCCACTTCTCCTTCTGAGTCATCTTCATCAGACCAAGAAACAACCAAGCTTTTCTTCTGTCTCTTGAGATATGTGGCACATTCTGTCCTAATGTGACCATATCCTTCACACTCATGACACTGAACTCCCTTTGATTGATTGCTCTTCTCATCAGTTCTTGTCTTCTTCAAATCATTTTGTTGCTTACTGATGTTGAACCTCATGTTCTGACCATTTGACTTGGGTCTCCTGTCAGCACGATTCAGAATCTTGTTAAACTGTCTTCCAAGTAACACAAGAGCCTCTGATATGCTTTCATCATCCTCATTATTTCCTTGTTGTTCATCAGCATCAGCATTTGCTACAAAAGCAACACCTTTTCCCTTTTTATCAGTTCGGTTATTGAAGGCTATCTCAAAATTCTGCAAGGATCCTATCAATTCCTCAACCTTCATACTGGAGATGTCCTGTGCTTCCTCAATGGCAGTCACCTTCATGTCAAATCTCTTAAGTAGAGACCTGAGTATTTTTCTCACAAGTTTCTTATCAGAATTTTTTTCTCCAAGAGAATCAAATGAGTTAGCCATGTCCAGAACGTTCATATAGAAGTCTTGTAAGTTCTCATCCTCCAACATTTTGAGATTTTCAAACTTGGTGGTGAAAAGTTGAAGTCTGGACATTTTTACCTTGGATGTGCCTTCATGTGTAATTTTGAGAATCTCCCAAGCATCCTTAGCTACAGTGCACTGCTTGATCAGTCTGAACATATTATTGTCCACTCCATTGAATAAAGCATTCAAGGCCTTGGAGCTTCCAAGCGCTAGTTCATCTTCATCCTTGGACCACTCTTCCTCTGGTTTTAACTCAGTTGTCTTCTTTCCATCTTTGTCAAGCACCACAGGATGTTCCCAACCTTTCAGAACTGCTTTCCAGATCTTACTATCTATAGATTAAAGGAAAGCACTCATGCGAGATTTCCAATAGTCATAGTTGGAACCATCCAACTGAGGTGGTCTGTTCACAAAACCTCCTTCCTTATCCATTATGCCAGAAGATAACTTCCCTGGAGCTCACCCTAAAACAGGCAGGGTGCCTGCTCTGATGCCAATAGTAGTGTAAGTAAAACACATATAAACGCAAAAACAAAAACAGATAGAAAGTAAAAAGGCACAAGGTGTTTGTTAACCCAGTTCGGTGACAAACACACCTACATCTGGAGGCTACCAAGCCAGGAAGGAAATCCACTATAATAGTATCAATTCAAAGTCCTATGTGAACAACCTCCGGTTCACCGCCTTCTCACTTAATCACTACCCGTGGTATTTCTACCTATGAACTCCTAGATATGAGACCCCTCTCACTTCCCCTCAAACAATCAGTGCCACAGTGATCTTAAACTCAAATAAAGTTCAAAGACGGAGACACACTCCAAACACACAAAAGTCACTCTTGCTTAAAAGCTTCAAGTGATCTACAATTACAACTCAATAAACACAGTCCTAGGCTCGCATCAAGGTGACACAAGAAAGGTTCACAATTAACACACTCAAAACCTAAGAATATTCTTTCAATGATGGCTTTGGTTGGTTTTCTTCAATAGTGGCGTCTTCTATTTATAGCCTTCAGCAGCAACAAATATTTAAATCAAATATTCTTCTCAGAAATATATTGAAACAAATATTCTTCAGAAATATATTTTCCAAAGATCTCTTTGAAAATATATTTACACAAATAAAAATATCCAATCTGAAAAATATATCTCACGAAAATATCTTCCTTCTAGAAACACACGCAGCTTGGAGAACAAGTAACATGAATGAATTCTTCAATCAAATCTTCAAAAGATCAGGTGAGATAATAAACAGCTTCAAGGCGCGAAAACAAGGGTGCTTCTGAAGTGAGATGCTCCTGAGGTTCTGCTTCTGAAGTTCTGCGTATGAAGATTCAGCTTCTGAAGATTTCAGCTTCTGAAGGCGTACATCTTGCTTGTATATTTGAATTTAGCAAAAATGAAGCCAACAACCAAATATTCAACAATATTTATCCCTGCCTGTTTTTTTTTTGTTTGAAGGTTCTACTAAGAAACAATATTTTTTTTTTCTGAATTCAAAATTTGCATTCACTATTTCTACCTTTAAGTTTGTGCTAATTTAAATTCTTTTGTATGAGAGCAATATGAAGAACCTAATTTTATTTAATTCAGATCGTAACCATAGTCCGATATTTTAGTTAGAAAGTGATTGTACTCTCTTATGCTCTTTCCTTCTACTTTGTCATTGTTTCATATTCTTCTTTTTATGGTCTTATTTTTTGTTTCACATTATCTGTTGTTGTTGTCTTTTGATGTTTTCATTTATTGTGTCTAGAATTTGACTTTGTTTTCTTTATTATTCTCTTTAAATTTAGGCTTAATTGCAGTTTTGCCCCCTGTAACACCCATATAGAGATTGCCTAGGATCTCTTACGAGTATTAAAATTTCGTACCGGATACATTAAATACAATACAGAAAGATTGGTAATATTTAAATACAACATAAGTTTGTCATACAACTCATTATCCGATACAAACATACTCCATAATATACATCATAATACATCATTCTTGTACATATGTCCATAAAATAAAACGTAAGCAGCACGATCAATCCATAGCCTTCTCTTTACCTTTACGACGTGCTACCTGCGAAGAACCTGCACCAGAAGGAAAGGGATGAGACATAACGTCTCAGTGAGCTCCTACCCTACCAACTGTTGGCAACCACGGGGGGTAACCTAGGGTCGCCGTGCCTACTTGTGGCAATCTTGGGGATACCTACGATCGCCAACATTCTTTACATTTATCGCGATCAAGGGGAAACCTAGGATCGCTTCATTATCTTATCTTAGTCTTATACGTAGTGACCTTGGGGACATCCTATGGTCACATCTCGTTCGCTAGGAATTAATCATCATATCTCGTATTACATAAAAGTATTCATATTCGTCTTACGTATCATTAGGTTAGCAGTTAGCGTTGAACAAACATAACATTATCTTGGTTCGTTTTACGGAGTGCATCCGGGTGGAGTAACCCCGAAGTACATCTCCCATCATACCGGTGAAATTCCTATCATATCAGGCTAACACCGGACTCCTCTTATCTTTGTGTAGGCAACCCTCTCGGTGAAGCCCCATCCGGCATAATCCGGAGCCTGCTGGACACATCTTACTTTACATGTGGACAACCCTCTCGGAGAAGTCCCATCCGGCGAATCCCGGAGCCTGATGGACATGCTTAAATCTTTTAACTTACGTGTGGATAACCCTTTCGGAGAAATCCCATCCGGCGTAACCCGGAGTCTGATGAACACGTGATCATATCGTATAACATATTCGTATCATATTCTTATTCATAATGTAATTCATTTGTGAGTGCTTAATCTATAAAGGATCTAAGCTTAATCATTGTATCATTCTCGGTTTAGACTTACTTAGTGTGTATATGAAATTGCTTGTAAGGGATAATCCCATTACTAGCTCCTTTACTCCTCTATATAACTTAGAATTCGAGTAATCATCTTCCAAGGTAGTACCCTTTACCCATCCTACCTTAAAACCATACCTAACATCAAGAAAATGAGTTTGAGTGGCTGGGAAATCGGGGGCCGATTGGCTAAAATCGGGGCCCGATTTTTGCCGTAAGTTCCATGGCTAACAAGCCACAAAATCGGTGGCCGAACCCATGAAATCGGTGGCCGATTTCTTCCTTTGCAGGATCCAAATTTCTGCTTCTTAGGCTAATCCAAACACTCCCAAGCCTCATAACAGCATATGGCATAAATTCTTAGGACATATTGATAGGTAATAACATAGTTTAACATGGAATTAGTAAACAATTAGATTTAGGGCACAAATCCTAAAATCTATCTCAACTTATAAAATTCTACTAGCTTACACAAAACGGGTTCTAAAACCCTGTGGAGCTCACCTTAAGCTTCAGCTGATGCTTGCTAAGTTCTGGTTACCAAGACCCTTGCTTAATACCTCTACTTCCCTTGATTGTTCTTTGTTTCCTTTCTTGTTTCTTTCTCTTGTTCTTGCTTCCAACACAAGCTTGCCTTGCAAGGTTTCTTACTAGGGTTTTGATTGAAGTTTGGATGGATGATGGTGAGTGAGATTGGGGGCGTGTGGCTTGATGAAAAGAGGGAGAAATATGCTGGTTTTGGAATGAGAAAATGGAAAGAAGAAAATGATTGTGAGAAATATCTTGTTCCCATTTTTAACTAATCTTCCTTTTGCCAAAAATTACCATTGTGCCATTTCATCATATTACTAAATTTGCCATGCTTCATTCTATCAATTTGTCATGTTTCTTAATCACGTCTAATACTGATAACTGATACTTAAAAGCGGGATGTTACAATCTACCCCCCTTAAAGAAATTTCGTCCTCGAAATTTAGAATTTACCTGAAAATAGATGAGGATAGTACTCTTGCATTTCTGACTCTAGCTCCCACGTCGCTTCGCCGTCGGGAGAACCTTTCCAAATAACTTTAACAATAGGAATCTCTTTGTTCCGTAAAGACTTAACATCACGATCAATTATTCGATCTGGTTCAGGTTGAAAAGTCAAGTCCGATTTTAAATCAATGCTGTCCAGTTCCACAGGTTGGAAAGGGTCGGGAATGAACTTTCTCAGCTGAGAGACGTGGAAAACATCATGTAAGCCTGACATGGCCGGTGGCAGCGCTAACTGATAAGCTGCTGGTCCGACACGTCGAAGTATCTGAAACGGTCCAACATACCTTGGACAAAGCTTCTTAGTCCTGAATGCTCCTCTTAATCCCAACTTGGGCGTAACTTTAAGGAATACATGATCTCCTTCTTCAAACTCTAAGGGTCTTCGCCGCTTATCCGCATAACTTTTCTGACGACTTTGAGCTGTTCTCATTTTATCCTGAATGGATTTAATCTTTAAGGTCGTCTCCTGTATTATCTCAGGTCCCAATATACTTTTATCTCCAACCTCAGCCCAGCAAAGTGGAGTTCTACATTTCCTACCATACAAAGCTTCATATGGTGCCATTCCAATGCTAGAATGGTAACTGTTATTGTAAGAAAATTCAATCAATGGTAGGTGATCGTTCCAACTTCCTCCATCTTCTAGGGTACATGCCCGTAACATGTCCTCTAACGTCTGAATAGTTCTTTCGGATTGTCCGTCTGTCTGTGGATGATGGGACGTGCTCATCTTTAATCTTGTCCCCAAAGCCTTCTGAAAAGCTTTCCAAAAATGGGATGTGAAAATGGGATCTCTATCAGACACAATGCTAGCTGGCACACCATGGAGTTTCACAATCTCTGAAATAAATAACTCGGCATACTGAGAGGCTCGATAAGTAGTCTTAACCGGCAAGAAATGAGCTGACTTGGTTAACCGGTCCACTATTACCCAAATGGAGTCATGTCCTCGCTGTGTTCGAGGTAATCCGCTCACAAAATCCATGGTTATATCTTCCCATTTCCACAAGGGAATCTCCAAAGGTACTAACATTCCTGCGGGCCTTTGATGCTCAATCTTCACCTGCTGACATACAATGCATCGCGACACAAATTCCGCAACATCTCTTTTCATACTAGGCCACCAATAATCTCTCTTCAAATCTTGATACATTTTGGTGGTACCAGGATGAATACTAAAACTGCTCTTGTGCGCCTCTTCTAAAATTAACCTTTTCAATTCCATATCATTCGGGACATAAACCCTTCCTTCAAACAATAATACACCATCTGGTGCCCATGAATACTCTGCTTGGCCAACTTTCCTCTGAAGGTCCATATCCACAGATTGAGCTTGCGCAATCCTAAGCCGTAGGTCACACATAATATCCATCTTGTTCAGCAAGGTGCCACTTTCTAACTCTGTAACATGAAGGTTAAGATCTCTGAATTTCTCATATAACCCACATGTATGCATCATTACTTCAGCTTTAACCAAAGCTTTTCTACTCAAGGCATCAGCTACCACATTTGCTTTTCCCGGATGATACTTCAGGTCAAAATCGAAGTCCTTCAAGTATTCCATCCATCGTCTTTGTCTCATGTTGAGGTCTCGTTGATCAAATAAGTATTTCAAACTCTTATGATCGCTGAACAAATCAAATTGTGCACCATACAAATGATGTCTCCATATCTTCAATGCAAAAATTATGGCTGCTAGCTCGAGGTCATGAGTGGGGTAATTCTCCTCATGAGTCTTGAGCTGTCTAGAGGCATAAGCTATCACGTTCTCCCCTTGCATAAGCACACTTCCCAGTCCCTTAGAGGATGCATCGCAGAAAACGGTGTATCTCTTTTCAGGATCTGGTATTGCCAACACTGGCGCTTTAGTCAACTTTCTTTTTAGAACTCTGAAGCTCTCTTCACATTCTTCGTCCCAAATAAAGGGTACGTCTTTCCTGGTAAGGCGTGACAAAGGCAAAGCAATCTGAGAAAATTTCATAATAAATCTTCGATAATAACCTGCCAAGCCTAGAAAGCTCCTGACCTCCGCTACATTCTTGGGTCTTTCCCAACTTAATACAGCTTCAACTTTGGATGGATCAACGGCTACTCCTCCTTGAGAAATAACGTGACCCAAAAACTTAATCTCAGATAGCCAGAACTCACATTTACTGAATTTAGCATATAACTGTTTATCTCTGAGGACGTCCAAAACAATTCTCAAGTGCTGAGCATGCTCCTGAGGATCCTTAGAATAAATCAAGATGTCATCTATGAAAATCACTACAAACTGATCAAGGTAAGGCTGAAAAATTCTGTTCATATAATCCATAAATACTGCTGAAGCATTAGTTACACCGAAAGGCATAACCAGAAATTCATAGTGCCCGTAACGCGTTCGAAACGCCGTCTTAGACACATCCGAAGACTTAATACGGATTTGATGGTAACCTGACCGAAGATCAATTTTAGAAAACACAGTTGCTCCCTTGAGCTGATCCAGGAGATCATCAATCCTTGGAAGAGGATATTTGTTCTTGATAGTCACTTTATTAAGTTGGCGGTAGTCTATACACAGCCTCATGCTTCCATCTTTCTTCTTAACCAACAGAACGGGAGCACCCCAAGGTGACACACTGGGTCTGATAAAATGCTTCTGGATCAATTATTCCAGCTGAGATTTCAGCTCTCTAAGTTCCGTAGGCGACATTCTATACGGTGCCACAGATACCGGCTCCGCTCCTGGAATTAAATCAATTGAGAACTCCACCTCACGCTCTGGAGGCAAACTATTTACTTCAGGAGGGAAAACATCTAGATACTCATTTACAATAGGAATATCACTGGGACTTAACTCTGATTCTGAAGCCACAGTGAGCATGACATAAAATCCCTTATCTTGGGCACAAATAAATTGAACTAACTGATGGGTGCGGTTAATCAATTCAGATAAAGCCACACCTTCCGTCGTATCACTGGTCGGCATATAAATACTCTTTTTAGAACATCCAATATACACATGGTTAGCTGAGAGCCAATCCATGCCTAAAATCACGTCAAGTTGCTCCATCGGGAGACATACTAGATCAACATAATAAGTCTTACTAGACACAGTGATAGGACAGTTTTCACAAACATAACTTGCCTCAATTCCGCCCTCAGTAGCGGTAGTTACTAACATTGGAGGATTCAACGGAGACAAAGATAATTGAAGCGTCTCCACACATTTATATGAAATAAAAGAGCATGAAGCGCCACAATCAAAAAGAACTTTTACTGGGTATGAGCCGAGATAACACATACCGGCAATCAGATCTTCATTAGCCAAGGCCTTTGCACCATCAAGGGAGTACACCCTTCCTTTGCTTGTGGTAGTTCCTTCAGTTCCACTTCTATTCCTCCGTTCTGGACAATTTGCAAGAATATGCCCCGGCTTCTTACATCCATAACAAATACCTGTACCCTTCATGCATTCGCCATAATGTGACTTCCCACAATTGTTGCAATTAGCACCAGCCTTCGGTGAATACGTCTGTTTACCCCTTTGAGGTGACCCTTTCGGTTTCAACTTGTCATGATACTTATCCTGCATCCTGCTCTTTCTTCTTTCAAAAGCCACTGATCTTTCCTTTGAGGTCTTTTCAAGTCCTGCTTCGACCACCAAGCTATCATGTACCAGTTCATCGTAACTTGCAGTTCTTTGGAGACTTACTGCAGTGTCAATCTCACCTCTCAAACCTCGTTTATACTGATTCATTTTCCACACTTCATTCTCAGCATATTCGTTGTGTGTGGAATAGTAGGACAACTCCTCAAACTTCTTAGTAAATTCTGCAACTGACATTCCTCCTTGCTTCAACTCTAAGAATTCTTGCTCCTTCTTTACCTTGTAAGACAAAGGTAAATACTTTTCCAACATCACTCCTTTAAAGTTCTCCCAATTCACTTCTACACCATTGGCTTCCATCCTGCGCTGAGCAGATTCCCACCAGTCTTCTGCTGCGCCTCTGAGTTGGTTTGTAGCATAGACCACTTTGTCCTCTTCTGAGCATTCAGCCATTCTAAAGATCTTCTCCATCTGTTTAATCCACTTCCTAGCTTCTTGTGGTTCACCTTCTCCATTGAACTCCGGAGGGTGATGCCTGTTATATTCCCGGAACACGGGATTACCAATTACTGGAGGAGGTGGTGGCTGTGGATGGAAACCTTGCCCTTGCTGCATCATTTCCATCCATTGCTGCTGAGATTGGGCCTGTTGCTGAGACTGCTGTTGCATCATCAGCATCATTTGCTGATACTGTAACGCATTCTGAGCTTGTTGCTCTTGGTATTGCTGCTGCCAGGCCTGTTGTTGCTGCATCATCTGTTCCCATGAATTCAAACTGGGTCCTCCACTTTCGTCACTAGCTTGATTAGCACGAGGTCTACCTCTTCTTCTCCCAGACATCTTATCCTAGCTGTCATATACAAGTCAAAGTGATCAGTTTTAACTGAACATAACATCTAGAATAATGTCCTGGATCCAAGGGGTCCACAAACTTGGATTGTACTTTAATGACCCAAGGCACGGTCTGAATCGACCTGCTCTGATACCAAATTATAACACCCATATAGAGATTGCCTAGGATCTCTTACGAGTATTAAAATTTCGTACCGGATACATTAAATACAATACAGAAAGATTGGTAATATTTAAATACAACATAAGTTTGTCATACAACTTATTATCCGATACAAACATACTCCATAATATACATCATAATACATCATTCTTGTACATATGTCCATAAAATAAAACGTAAGCAGCACGATCAATCCATAGCCTTCTCTTTACCTTTACGACGTGCTACCTGCGAAGAACCTGCACCAGAAGGAAAGGGATGAGACATAACGTCTCAGTGAGCTCCTACCCTACCAACTGTTGGCAACCACGGGGGGTAACCTAGGGTCGCCGTGCCTACTTGTGGCAATCTTGGGGATACCTACGATCGCCAACATTCTTTACATTTATCGCGATCAAGGGGAAACCTAGGATCGCTTCATTATCTTATCTTAGTCTTATACGTAGTGACCTTGGGGACATCCTATGGTCACATCTCGTTCGCTAGGAATTAATCATCATATCTCGTATTACATAAAAGTATTCATATTCGTCTTACGTATCATTAGGTTAGCAGTTAGCGTTGAACAAACATAACATTATCTTGGTTCGTTTTACGGAGTGCATCCGGGTGGAGTAACCCCGAAGTACATCTCCCATCATACCGGTGAAATTCCTATCATATCAGGCTAACACCGGACTCCTCTTATCTTTGTGTAGGAAACCCTCTCGGTGAAGCCCCATCCGGCATAATCCGGAGCCTGCTGGACACATCTTACTTTACATGTGGACAACCCTCTCGGAGAAGTCCCATCCGGCGAATCCCGGAGCCTGATGGACATGCTTAAATCTTTTAACTTACGTGTGGATAACCCTTTCGGAGAAATCCCATCCGGCGTAACCCGGAGTCTGATGAACACGTGATCATATCGTATAACATATTCGTATCATATTCTTATTCATAATGTAATTCATTCGTGAGTGCTTAATCTATAAAGGATCTAAGCTTAATCATTGTATCATTCTTGGTTTAGACTTACTTAGTGTGTATATGGAGTTGCTTAGTAAGGGATAATCCCATTACTAGCTCCTTTACTCCTCTATATAACTTAGAAGTCGAGTAATCATCTTCCAAGGTAGTACCCTTTACCCATCCTACCTTAAAACCATACCTATCATCAAGAAAATGAGTTTGAGTGGCTGGGAAATCGGGGGCCGATTGGCTAAAATCGGGGCCCGATTTTTGCCGTAAGTTCCATGGCTAACAAGCCACAAAATCGGTGGCCGAACCCATGAAATCGGTGGCCGATTTCTTCCTTTGCAGGATCCAAATTTCTGCTTCTTAGGCTAATCCAAACACTCCCAAGCCTCATAACAGCATATGGCATAAATTCTTAGGACATATTGATAGGTAATAACATAGTTTAACATGGAATTAGTAAACAATTAGATTTAGGGCACAAATCCTAAAATCTATCTCAACTTATAAAATTCTACTAGCTTACACAAAACGGGTTCTAAAACCCTGTGGAGCTCACCTTAAGCTTCAGCTGATGCTTGCTAAGTTCTGGTTACCAAGACCCTTGCTTAATACCTCTACTTCCCTTGATTGTTCTTTGTTTCCTTTCTTGTTTCTTTCTCTTGTTCTTGCTTCCAACACAAGCTTGCCTTGCAAGGTTTCTTACTAGGGTTTTGATTGAAGTTTGGATGGATGATGGTGAGTGAGAATGGGGGCGTGTGACTTGATGAAAAGAGGGAGAAATATGCTGGTTTTGGAATGAGAAAATGGAAAGAAGAAAATGATTGTGAGAAATATCTTGTTCCCATTTTTAACTAATCTTCCTTTTGCCAAAAATTACCATTGTGCCATTTCATCATATTACTAAATTTGCCATGCTTCATTCTATCAATTTGTCATGTTTCTTAATCACGTCTAATACTGATAACTGATACTTAAAAGCGGGATGTTACAATCTACCCCCCTTAAAGAAATTTCGTCCTCGAAATTTAGAATTTACCTGAAAATAGATGAGGATAGTACTCTTGCATTTCTGACTCTAGCTCCCACGTCGCTTCGCCGTCGGGAGAACCTTTCCAAATAACTTTAACAATAGGAATCTCTTTGTTCCGTAAAGACTTAACATCACGATCAATTATTCGATCTGGTTCAGGTTGAAAAGTCAAGTCCGATTTTAAATCAATGCTGTCCGATTTTAAAGTCAAGTCCGATTTGAAAATATAAATTAATAAATTTAAAAACATTTTTATTTAAATTTCTATTAATTTCCTTTTCTTATTATTCTTCTGCAACAACATAGAACAACAACAATCTCAGATTCTTCCTGTTTATTGTGTGATTGGCTTCTTCATGTTTGTTATTTGGCTTCTTCCTATTAATTTCCTTCCATGATGATTGTTTCTATCAAACTGCATTTATTTTTTCTTTGTGATTGGCTTCTTCCTATTAAGGTCTCATTGTTTCTATCAAACTGCATTTTTTTTCCTGCCTTCTTTCATCAAGTCTGAACTCTCTCTCACCTCTCTTATCTCTTCTTCATCTTTCGGCCTTATTTCCTAGTACCGCCGCCACCTTCTTCTCCCACTTTTTCCGGCCACCACCGTGGTTTTTTCGGCCTCCCATAAGCAAACAAAGTACACAATTTTCATCATCTCTTCATTCTCTATCTCATAATGAAATTTATTTTTAGATCGGAGGATTTTTTGAGTTTCCAAACCGTCACCTTCATTGTTAGATCTAGACCACTATAAAACGTTTTGCGGCAAACCAACACCATAAATGTACTCTCCTTTATATTCCCTACAAAGCTCACAGAAAAAGACATAATACTTGTATTCTGTGATGTGATACTGTGTAGTTATTTCCCTCCTTCTAAAACTCTTTTTACACCACTATCAATATTTTCGGCAGTCTACGGAGCTGCGCAGCCGTCGTTGCAGCTGCTGCCCCTTCATCTTCTCGGTGGATTTCTAATGAAAAATAAAACCTGATCCTTAATATACAAGACAAATTTAGTGGTGATTGATTTTAAAAAAGATTTGAGTTGTGGATATTGGGCTAAAGAATTTTGTTTAGAGAGGTGGTGATTGAAAATGGTGGTGATTGAAGTTAGGTTTGGATTTGGAAAGGAAAGGTTAGAGAGGTGGTGATGGTGGTTGTTGGAAGGAGAAAGAGGAGGATGTAGATAGAGAAAGTGGGAGAGATCCTGTGTTTGATTTTTTTTTTTTGGGTTTGAATTTTTTTCATTTATTTAATTCTTCTAATGACTACATGGCAATTTTAATTAAAAAATTACACACGTGGCGTCCTACTCACTGAAGTGAGGTGCCACGCGTGTGTTGACTGGGTCAAAATTGGACTAGGGGGCCAAAAATGCAAAATGGGTAATCTTAAGGGCTGATTTGTTATTGTTTTTTATAGGGGGCCAAAATCGTAAGATTGTGATACTTAGGGGACCAAAACTGCAATTAAGCCTTAAATTTATGGATGGTTCATAGATGAAGATTATAGATGTTTTTTTTTTTTTACTTTTGTGTTCCTATGCATACATGGGACTTGAACTGAGAAATGAAAAACACGCACAAAAAAAGAATACGGATAAAATGAATAGATATGAAAACAATTGAATGATTGATGAGTTCAAGATAACACATTCTTCACATGATGGCCTAGAGGGGGAAAACGAGATAACATTAAGACAGACTTTGAGATCCCAAAAAGAATTAGTTATTTTTAGAAAAGAATCTAGATTAATTTTCTATTAGAATGAGTCACTCTTATATGTCTCTTATACTAAGAAGGATTGTATAGTTTTTTGTTATGATTTATATGTATCAGAGTGAAAAATGAAACAAAAGAGTATTATATTGATGAAATTAGTTACTATGCAACTTAATTCTCTTTCTCTAGAGTTTATCATTTTCTCCATATTTTTATTTGTCTGCTTCAAAATGACAAATAACCATCACGCACATACACTATCAAATGACAACACCCAAGTTCCAACCCCAAATCAGCGACCCCATGTTATACTTTCTTCAATAAATTCTATACTCCCTCCATAACAAAATATAAGCAAAATTCAATCATTTCAGTTGTAACTAATTATAAGCAAAATTGACTTTTTTTTGTCATATTTAAGGATAATATACCTGAAATACCCTTACTTTAATTTTTTAAATGCACACACGTTTAACAACAACACCTTGAAAATATACTACTGTACACCACAATTAATGAGGGCAAAATAGGTTATTTAACTTAAATTAAATAACACAAACCACATTCCTTAAAAAATGTGAATTGGTCAAATTTGCTTATAAAAAGTTATGGAGGGAGTATTTCTTTATTGCTTGCTAATTTTAGAATTTGTTATGATTCTTTATTCTATAGTTGGGAGATAAAACTATGACAAGTTACTTACTGGACGATAATTAATAGCAATAATCTTGATTGTCATATTTAATTCATTCATTACATCATCATATACGTTGTAGTGTAAATGGTAATTAATAGCTAAAAAATATATATTTTTCAATGATTGTAAAATATGGAGAACAAACAATAAAAAAATAAACAAAATAGAAAGATGGGTGATAATAGTTGTGATGTGAGTCCCGTGAGCATAATCCAGATGGCGGAGACAATGCATTATTATACGCAGGGGTCGGGGTTCCAACCCCGGACACCCCACTTATTCACTTTAAAAAGTGAATTCTAGCCACCAGACTACTTTTGACCTAAAAAAAAGAAGAGTAGAGATGTGAAATTATGCCAACCCAGGTCTAATTTATAGACTTATTTCACAAGGTAATTTATTTTAAGATCTTGACAAATTTTTTTATCAAAAAAATTATAATTTAGTGAATCACAGGTCATGTGCTACAACTATGATTTCTTTTGTTAAAAAATGATACATCGCAATGGACATTTTTCTTTTGGTTTGTACATAGAGTGTCAATCACCACTTAAAAATTCAAAACACATAAAATGAAGATCATGGGTTCGAACCAAGATAATCAAGAAAGATGCCCAACTTAACAATCAACATCAAGAGTGAAATGTCATTTTTTGAATTCTTATCCAAATAAGATTGAAATCTTCATTACTTGTTCCATTTTTTTTCTGACAACCTCTATCTCGATGTTAATATCATATAATAACGATGTTGCATCATTTTTTATTTTATAGATCATCTTCAAGAAATATTTATCTATGAGGCTCCAGTGATAGATATAGAAATAAAAAATATTCAAGTAACTGAACCAAGAGTATGTTAACTTTTTATTTCTAAATATAATTTTAAATTATTGATACATGCTCAAGTTTATTTACACGGCTTAGCATCAAGTGGTTGTAAATTGAATGCAAGAAAAAATATTACTATTCTTTCTTGGAGCATATTTTTACAACCTTTAAAAAATGTATATGAATTACGAAAGGATAAAAAAAATACTATGACTTGATTATGTATAGAAAATAGTACATTTTTATGTGGAGGTAACAACATTGATGCAGTGCAATTGGTAACCATGCTTTGATTATGTACCACCCTGCTTGAATCAAGAGCAACATAAAAAGTGGAGAAATTGGTGATGGTGAAAGTTAACTCAATTGGTTATTAGAATCATCTTCAAGAAATATTCATCCATAAGACCTCATTGGTAGGTATAAATACATAAAACATTCAAGTAACTCAGCAAAGATAATGTTATCTTTGTGTTTCTAATTGTAATTTTAAATTATTTTTACATGCTCATGTTTATTTATAATGTTTAGCATTTCATTTTTTCAACAAATGAGATGCAGATGGATCTACAACACCCTAAGTATATTCAAATAAAAAGATGAAATTACAAAAGTTGAGGGGACATAAAGACTAGCCCAGTAAAAGCAAATAACAATAAGAAAGGAAAAAAAAATCCCAACTGGTTCAGACCACATAGCTCAATCTGAAACAAATCAATATACACCACACACAATACAATGCACTAGCGTATGGAAATGAAACCAAATTGCAAAAAATGAAGTGCATAGTTGATGAGCATCAAATCAGATATTAAAAGCAGGGAGTTGATGAAATCAAATTGCAAAAAATGAAGTGCATATTTGATTAACATTTTTATTTTTAAAAATGCATGTTCCAATTATTTTTTATCGTGGACTAAAGTTTCTTTTATCTTTTAGGGACTAAATTGGATCACATAATTTTTATTAGAGACTAAACTATATCTTCACTTTTCTTTATTATATGGTATGGTATATATTATTTTTAGTACGAAGGTAATGATAACCATGAATATAGTCATCTTTTATATTAGGCAAGAATAATTCATGTTAGTTTCATATATCAATTTCATCAAATTTAATTAAGTATTTATGGATCCTTCAAAAAAAAAAAACTAAGTATTTATGGATAAACAAATCAAACGTTTTAGCATTCACAATGATATGTCTAAATATTTGCTTCCGTAAAATTAACTTTTTTTGTTTGTTTTTGTAACTCACTTTGATTATAAACTTTTGGCATGACACTAAAGTGAGTCCACAAGGAGATTTTCACAAATTCGGTCTTTTGGATAAGGTGTGACACTAATTTTAGGCTCAATTGATTGAACATGATTATTTTCTTTGTTATCAGACATCTTATATGGGTGACTTCAACAATGTCAAACTCAAATTCCCCAAATCTTCATTTTTATGTGGACAAATTGTTTACATTTGACCAATGTCACATTTGTTGTTTAAGAAAACTAACTTAGTGGTCACAAATAAAAACATAAAAAATTGAGTTCATAGTTTCATAGAGACTCCTACCAACTTTTTTATATAGGACAAACATTAGCAGCATCATAATGAAGGTAATCAAAATCAGATTGGAAATTGAACTGGTGTAGATACCAGTTGCAGGTTTAATGATTTGACTGAGGGCGAACCAGTGTAGATATCAGTTGAAGGTTTAATGATTTTTCATTGTTAAATCCCACCAACGACCAAATATTAAGTAATTTAAAATAATATAGGTTGAATAAAAAATGGTACAAAAGCCAACAACATAAAAAATTGAAATTTAATATAAAACATAACTTAAGCAAACAAAATCAAAAAAACTAAAAAAACAATTCATAATAATGTTCGGACTTCCGAAAAAGCCTACAATGGGTTGGATCATTATATTATGCTAAGAGCAACTACACATGTGAGATTGATACCACATATTCAATATCCCCTAAATGTGAGACTTTTTGCATCTGTGATATAGAGACATAGTCAAATAAGGTTAAACAGAGGCACACCATGCTAAAAAGGTGGGTTGGTGGTGGTTTTATGCAAACTGGTTTTTGCTCCTTTCTTTCATGAAAAGATGGAAAGGAAATTAGAAAAAGGAAAAAGATGAAAAAATAATTTGAACTTGATAGGAATGATAAGGGAAAAAAAAAAGGAGTGTGTGGTTTATCCGTGAGAGTATAGGAAATAGAGTGAGTTTCATGTAATTTTATGGGTTTGTTGAAGGAGTTGAAGATTTCTGAGTAATTATTTTATCAAAAAATTAGACTCAATTAAAAAATGCCACAAGTATATCGTCAACTCTGCATACTACATATGCATTTTTCCATTATCACATTCAACCAAAGACCAAATGTATAGGAATTTGAAATAATAGAGGTTGAATAAAAATATAGCATGAAAGAGAAAGATATCCAAAAACTGAATTTTAAGATAAAAAATTAAACAAATAACATTTAAACATGAACAAAATAGTTCATCATAATGTTGGAACTTCAAGGGGAGCTTATACTAGGCTAGATCATCATATTAGACTAAGAGCAATCACACAAACGAGATTGATATCACATCTTCACTTAAAATGTCTAATAAGCATGTATTTTGTTAACTCAACGTAACACATCTATATTTAGCCATTGTTAGATTCCGCCAAAGACCAAAAGTGAAGAAAATTGGAATAATGGAGGTTGAATAAAAAAAATAGCATCAAAGTGAATGATATCAAAAAAACTAAATTTAAGATAAAAGAATTAAGTAAATGTTATCCAAAAATGAAAAAAAAAAATTAATCATAATGTTGGAAGTTTGGGGGGGGGGGGGGGTCTAAACTTGGTTGAAAAATCACATTAGGCCAAGTGCATCAAAGCCTATGCACTTTATATTTCTAAAATCAAATATCTTAACATACCTGTATAATATAATTTTTAACAAAAACTATTACAATATAACTATCAACTTTATATATTTTTAAGCAAATAGGGTGCAAATGGATCAGCAACACCCTAAGTAGATTCAAATAAAATGTAAAAATTACATAAAACTCTGAGGGACATAAAACATGACCCAGCGCAAGCAAAAAACAAACAACCCAAGTGGGTAAATACGTATCAACTGTAACACCCATACTAAATTATCTAGAATATTTAGCATGTGTATTAATCTGATACTGGGTACATTAAAATTTTCAATAATAAATACAATATAAACTACTGAATGAGTACAAATAGCTCGTATATACAAATATCCAGATATCATTTACATTTACACTTTCAATACATAAATAATCTGTCAACCCCCCTGAGCTTATTCTTGACGAGCGTCTGCACTCCATCCAGCGTCTTCCTGAAGATCTTCATCTGAAAACCACGTGGCTACCTGAAAACCTGCACCAGAAGGATAGGGATGAGACATATTGTCTCAGTGAGCTCCTACCCTACCTACTGTTGGCAACCACAGGGAACCTAGGGTCGCCGTGCCTACCTCGGCAATCTTGGGGATACCTATGATCGCCAAGTCTTAACCTTACCCTTAGAGGGCTACCTGACTGATCCTGCTAAACTGTGATCAAGGGGAAACCTAGGATCACTGTCTGAGTCTGATACTGAATAATCCTGAGATCTAGACTATATCCTGATAACTGGGTGATCGAGGGGTAACCTAGGATCACCGCCTGATAACTGATACCTGATATCTGATAACTATTCTCTGCCTGATAACATAATAATATAATTAACTGATAAATGTCTTTATGTTAGCTGTTAGCGTTGAACAAACAATATTATCTGGGTTCATTTTACGGAATGCCCCCGGGTGGAGTAACCCCGAAGCACATTCCCCTGATAACCGGTGAAAATTCCTATCATATCAGGCTAACACCGGACTCCTCTTGCCTAAGTGTGTGGTTATCCTCGCGGAAGATTCCTGCCCGTTCCATCTGGAACCCCCCGTCCTCTCTAACTGGTCGAGAGCACAGGAGACACACTGTAACTCTGTGTGGTTATCCTCACGGAAAGTTCCTGCCCGTTTCAGCAATGCTGAAACCCCCTGTTCTCTCTAACTGGTTGAGAGAACAGAAGACACAAAGCTTGTCCTGATTATTAATTATTATTCCTGGTATATGATAATATATTCCTGATAAACTGATACGTGTTTTCCCCCCAATGTCACTCTGACGTGAGCACTGAGGCACGTCCTGATAACCTGTAACTATGCCTGATTCGAGGGAATTAAATCTCACTGACTAAAGTATCCTGATAACTACTCTTAACTTATCTGAAATTAAATCTATTCCTGTTAACCTATTCAAGGTTCTAGACTTCAATACTATATCATAGGCTTATCGTTCTCATAAGCCGTTGCTTGGTTATTGGAAATATTCCGTAGCTTAAATAACTTTACTTTGTATTCCTAATGCTTTACCAAATTCCTTATCCAATCATTCATCCCTTAAAGGTTGAGTAATCCTTTGAACATGTCAAGAATGGTGTTTTTCTTGGAAGATAAAGCTTTCTTTGAAAACAGTTACTAAAAAGCCTCGCCGAACACGTACACAGCACCTAGAACGAAACAGAACAGACAAATGCTGCCTGTCTAATTTCGCTAGGCGAAGTGGAGGCGAGGTGGAGGCGAAAATAGGCAGTGAGGACCTGCCGAACAGTAACTGCACGTTCGCCCCGAGCTCGCCCGGCGAAAATATCAGTTCAAAAACATGTTAAAAGTGTGATTTTCCACCATTTTGGCACATTTAAGGATACCCAAGCACCATATCATCATAAGGAATGATTTACAACTATAAATTGAATGATTAACACAAGATTGAACAGGGATTTAGCAAGCAAAAGGGATTAAGGTACAAATTACCAACTTTACTCATAAAACATAAAACTTATCAAAACTCACAAAAGGGGGTTCTAAAACCCCTAGGAGCTCACCTCAAACCTTGATTGATGAATTAACCAGCCTTGATTCAAACCCTAGCTTGGCTCTCCTTGATTCTTCCTTGTTTCTCTTCTTTTACTCTTGTTCTAACTTCCATACCAAGCTTGCTTTGCAAGATTCCTCCCAAGAAATTGTATGAAGCTTTGATGGATTAGTGAGAGTGAGGAGGGCGAGAGTTTGAGGGTGAGTGAGGGAGGGGAATCAGATTTGAGGGAGAGGGGAGAGAAGAAGAATGAATGAAAATATCTTCCCCCCTCTTTTCTTATAATCCTCCTTTTCAAAATAATTACCAATTTGCCATTCCTCTTAATTACAAAAACGCCTTGCTTGTTTCATAAGTTTCTAACACTGTTAACCATCACATTTAAGCGGAATGTTACTCTTGTCATATAAATAACCCATTAACTGACAATTTACCAAATTGTCCTTTGCTTAAAACATCTCCGAAACATCGTCTCAATATTAATAATTATTCGAGTCTTGGGCGGGATGTTACAATCTACCCCCCTTAAAGAAATTTCGTCCTCGAAATTTAGAATCCACTATCAAACATGAAAGAATCTCCCACACTACTTCCTCTGTTTGCCCGAAACTCCAGTTTGTCTTGCTTATCGAAATCCCCTGGATTTCCAACTCTATACGTCGAATATACTCGACAACTTTTCCTTTAACTAAAATGCTCATGGCGAATTGCACAATTCTTATGTAGTAGGGTGTAAAGTTATCTGAATCATTATATCCAACTCGCTTGCCTTGATCCTGGTTCAATTACTTCTGGCAACCAACTTAAGGTCTCTAAATCTCAAATACTTTACTGGATAATCTTATCCTTCTCAAATATTTTCACTTTTTAAGGGATTACGGCACTGCATCTAACCCCCATGAAATATTATCTTTAACTTTCGTCTCATACGACGACAACTTACTTATAGACTTATATCACCATTTCATATAGAATCATCATTACACCGAAAACATCTGATATTATACTCACACATACAAAGGTAAGAAGTATTCTAACTTTGTTTAATATTCCAAGTATAAGCAGGAAGTTTCACCTCTAACACCTGCTCCTTTCTTTCTAACATCCCGACGTGCTTCTTATCACAATCATAATCATTAACTATCTCAAGTTCTAACCATAACGTAAATATTTCTGCGTCGATAGTCCAGGACTCATAAGAGTCTAGCCCAAGTGATGAGTGGTATAAGTCATCTTACATTTTATCACATAGTATAATTCATAGTATATAGTTTGCATATATAAGCGAGCACGTGTACACTACTGACGGGTACACAATACAACACCTCATCTTTGTCCGACTAACGGAACATCATTCTTAATCTTAACATGTTTGAGGTACTACCTCATCAGTTTGGAATCTTTTCTTACTCTTAACTCGTCTCGTAACATCCGGGATTTGTCTTTCAACTGGCTTGCCAGGTTTGCCCCGCCAATGTTACACATGTTTATCTCTTGAGTTTACATCAACCCGTAAATTACTGTTACATTCTATCAGCATCGCAACTTATTTCCTCATTCTGGACGCTGAATTTCAACATCCTTGTTTTCAAAAGAAAACTCCACTTGAGTACTACCAAAATAGCACATTTTAAATCCTTTAATCAAAACCTGAACTTACGTAGCCTCTTTTACTGTAGACTACGAGTAACTTTTAATCTGCGTAAAAGTTCTTCTTCTTTTACTAATGAACATTAAGTACATTCATTTCTGAATTCTTCTGCTAAGCTATGGTGATATCAACAAATCTGCTCTGGTAAAAACCTTCATATTTAAACATTCCTGATTGCGTACCACTATTACCAAAACACGTCACATAACTGAAAATCTGTTACACTACTATCTGAGTAGTTCGAGTATTGCCTGTTAAGTATATGTATACTAACATAACCTGATACATGTGACATGTAGGCATAACGGAATACAACACGGATTAGACTCATATGACACTGCTATGTCACTTCTGACCAATGCTTACCCTTTTGATTAAACTTACCGTATTAGTGATGACTTTCCTTGCTCTAGTCTTATTGTGCGCAGAATCTTAGACTGCTTCGACTTCCATTTCTCTTAAGTCTCGAGGTTCGAAATATCCCTCGGCTTTACTTTTTAAAAAAATTTCTGCTTGCACTTATAACAAGTTCGAATCGTCGCTGCTTACTGATATTCTGTGGTCCACCTAACACGGACTACACAAGCATCCTTGTTCTCTAAACTTCAGTTTAGAATTGTTTGTTATCTCATTCTGGAATTACTCTTCCGCTGCGCAACTCTGATCTAACAAAACACTTTGGAGTAGGAGTAATACACCATTATCCAATTCTCCGGCTGACTTGTTACTTAATGACTTGTAGCTATCACAGCAGATTCATCTTACGTTCGTTGATTCTCTTGTGACCTAAACCACCTGTTTAACTTACTGATTGATCGTCATCTGACATTGTACTTCCTTCCGAACATAAACCACATATTCACTTACTTTCACGATAAAACGTCAGAACTTGTATACGGTTTCCAACGACTATCAAGAGTTCAACAATGTTCCTATCAAATAGTTTATACTCTGGTTCTAACTTTACTTTCCATATCCTGAAGTCCGTAACCATCTCTTGGCCAGCTCTTTATGTATAATCATTAAAACATTGCGCAAACCGACTGAAGGCTTGCTTAAGACAACTTAAGTTCACACACACAAACACTTGTATCAACTTCTAAAACGACTTATGGTTTCTGGAGGTTCACATCTTTTACATATACTGAATCTACTGAGGGTTTGAGTCCCATTACTAATCGGTCTGTCTTTATCCATAAAAATTCATACCCATAATCTTTTCAAAACAATTACGGTCTCTATGGTTTTACCATACCTCTTAGGTTTCCTCCGAATCCCTCCAGTTAACTGATCTTGAGCTTCAAAACCTCATCATTACCGTTTGTTTCATTCAACAACTCGTTACTGCATCCACAATTCAAATCTTGTTCTTAACATCTGAATAATTCTGCCTATATTTAAACAATCCGAAATCTATACCTTATTACCGCCCTCGGAACTTATCAACACGAGGTGACCTCTTTAAGCTTCTAGAATAACTGTGGAAGAAAGCTCATCGGTTGAAAACTTAAAACTCACTAGCATTAACCACAATCTTAACCTTTCGTACTATACAGTCTCAATATAGTTTCTTGGCTAAAATTTCTGATTATCCTTTAAAACTGGTCTACTATAATCTTGTGTCATCTTGAACTTGCCTTCTTCATCCAATCAAGGAAATTCAACTTTATTCGTCCATCAGTCCACTAAATCCCGATGTCTGACCATTTAATATACACCTTTCGTTGAATAAAATTTCAGTTAAGCTTAGCTTATTTCCAATCTTCTTACTAATAAAACACATATGAATATCTGATTCACGCCTCGACATGCAACGGGTCTTATTATCAACACTTAACCATCCATCTTAGTTCTTAGGTTGCATACCAACTTCTTTTCTTAATTCTCAAATCTAGCATTTATGGTTCGGAAGATGCGGCTGATCTGCCGGGGTTAATCTTACTTGCGTTTCATGTTCAAAGACTACACTTGAGTGGTTAGCTTCATTGTCCAGATAATTCTCTTAATTCACAATATATTCCCTTAACTGCTTGAACATTAAAATCTCATCCGATTGGAGTTTGGTTCTCAGCACTCTCTCTTTACCGATAATTCCTCATTTTGAGTCTCTAGATTTGGTACCACAATTCCTTAACTTCTTAATCCGTAAGTCTTCCGCGGACGAGGTATCATCCTACGACGCGTCCAACAAGTTTGAGGTGCTTCACCTTATTCTTAAATATCCTTTATGTTTCTGAACTTTGCCTCTGACAGGCTTCGTTACTTATAGTCCATTCGGCATGAATACTTCTTCGCCAAATCCGTCTTAAAATTCTATCACCTTAATCTTCGCCCTTCATACACTTCATTCCTCCTTGGTCACATTCAGCTCTCGGACATTTATCCTAACTGTCATATACTAGACTGAGTTGATCAGGCTCAACTAGATGTGACCTTTAGAACAATATCCGGAACCCAATGGTCCCACTACTTTTATTGAAACTTTAATGACCCAAGGCACGGTCTGAATCGACCTGCTCTGATACCAATTGTAACACCCATACTAAATTATCTAGAATATTTAGCATGTGTATTAATCTGATACTGGGTACATTAAAATTTTCAATAATAAATACAATATAAACTACTGAATGAGTACAAATAGCTCGTATATACAAATATCCAGATATCATTTACATTTACACTTTCAATACATAAATAATCTGTCAACCCCCCTGAGCTTATTCTTGACGAGCGTCTGCACTCCATCCAGCGTCTTCCTGAAGATCTTCATCTGAAAACCACGTGGCTACCTGAAAACCTGCACCAGAAGGATAGGGATGAGACATATTGTCTCAGTGAGCTCCTACCCTACCTACTGTTGGCAACCACAGGGAACCTAGGGTCGCCGTGCCTACCTCGGCAATCTTGGGGATACCTATGATCGCCAAGTCTTAACCTTACCCTTAGAGGGCTACCTGACTGATCCTGCTAAACTGTGATCAAGGGGAAACCTAGGATCACTGTCTGAGTCTGATACTGAATAATCCTGAGATCTAGACTATATCCTGATAACTGGGTGATCGAGGGGTAACCTAGGATCACCGCCTGATAACTGATACCTGATATCTGATAACTATTCTCTGCCTGATAACATAATAATATAATTAACTGATAAATGTCTTTATGTTAGCTGTTAGCGTTGAACAAACAATATTATCTGGGTTCATTTTACGGAATGCCCCCGGGTGGAGTAACCCCGAAGCACATTCCCCTGATAACCGGTGAAAATTCCTATCATATCAGGCTAACACCGGACTCCTCTTGCCTAAGTGTGTGGTTATCCTCGCGGAAGATTCCTGCCCGTTCCATCTGGAACCCCCCGTCCTCTCTAACTGGTCGAGAGCACAGGAGACACACTGTAACTCTGTGTGGTTATCCTCACGGAAAGTTCCTGCCCGTTTCAGCAATGCTGAAACCCCCTGTTCTCTCTAACTGGTTGAGAGAACAGAAGACACAAAGCTTGTCCTGATTATTAATTATTATTCCTGGTATATGATAATATATTCCTGATAAACTGATACGTGTTTTCCCCCCAATGTCACTCTGACGTGAGCACTGAGGCACGTCCTGATAACCTGTAACTATGCCTGATTCGAGGGAATTAAATCTCACTGACTAAAGTATCCTGATAACTACTCTTAACTTATCTGAAATTAAATCTATTCCTGTTAACCTATTCAAGGTTCTAGACTTCAATACTATATCATAGGCTTATCGTTCTCATAAGTCGTTGCTTGGTTATTGGAAATATTCCGTAGCTTAAATAACTTTACTTTGTATTCCTAATGCTTACCAAATTCCTTATCCAATCATTCATCCCTTAAAGGTTGAGTAATCCTTTGAACATGTCAAGAATGGTGTTTTTCTTGGAAGATAAAGCTTTCTTTGAAAACAGTTACTAAAAAGCCTCGCCGAACACGTACACAGCACCTAGAACGAAACAGAACAGACAAATGCTGCCTGTCTAATTTCGCTAGGCGAAGTGGAGGCGAGGGTGGAGGCGAAAATAGGCAGTGAGGACCTGCCGAACAGTAACTGCACGTTCGCCCCGAGCTCGCCCGGCGAAAATATCAGTTCAAAAACATGTTAAAAGTGTGATTTTCCACCATTTTGGCACATTTAAGGATACCCAAGCACCATATCATCATAAGGAATGATTTACAACTATAAATTGAATGATTAACACAAGATTGAACAGGGATTTAGCAAGCAAAAGGGATTAAGGTACAAATTACCAACTTTACTCATAAAACATAAAACTTATCAAAACTCACAAAAGGGGGTTCTAAAACCCCTAGGAGCTCACCTCAAACCTTGATTGATGAATTAACCAGCCTTGATTCAAACCCTAGCTTGGCTCTCCTTGATTCTTCCTTGTTTCTCTTCTTTTACTCTTGTTCTAACTTCCATACCAAGCTTGCTTTGCAAGATTCCTCCCAAGAAATTGTATGAAGCTTTGATGGATTAGTGAGAGTGAGGAGGGCGAGAGTTTGAGGGTGAGTGAGGGAGGGGAATCAGATTTGAGGGAGAGGGGAGAGAAGAAGAATGAATGAAAATATCTTCCCCCCTCTTTTCTTATAATCCTCCTTTTCAAAATAATTACCAATTTGCCATTCCTCTTAATTACAAAAACGCCTTGCTTGTTTCATAAGTTTCTAACACTGTTAACCATCACATTTAAGCGGAATGTTACTCTTGTCATATAAATAACCCATTAACTGACAATTTACCAAATTGTCCTTTGCTTAAAACATCTCCGAAACATCGTCTCAATATTAATAATTATTCGAGTCTTGGGCGGGATGTTACATCAACCCTAATGGGTAAAAGAGCCACAAATCTCAAACCAGAGAAATCAACCAACACCAATTGTACAATCCAGTAAACCCTTGTACGAGCGCCCAACTAAAGTGAAAAAAAAGTGTGTAAGCTGACGAGCACCGGTCTAAGATTTTGATAACGGTGAGTGAATTCATCCACTGACACGTAAACAAATTCACGCACCCATAATTTACTGAGACCAAAAACAACAAACTCACGTATATTTTTAGCAAAACATACCAAAAAGCTCCATAACATGCGATAACCCCAGATCGTGGGATGCATAAAAAACGACAAACTAACCATAGCTCAAAACTATTTGGAATCATGTGATTCAAAACCAACCACATCGAATATGGGACGAGTAACCAACAACATACCCTTTCAGGTTTCAAAACAAAAAACACAGAAAGCGAGTGCGCGTTTTACAACAGAGTCGCTGGTGACGGCCAGCAAGGCATCCGCACCGGACTATCCAATGGAAACCAGATATGGAGGAGTCACCGGCGTGAAAACGAACAACAACAACCACAACAACAACAAGATCTAGCATGAAACAGTCCAGATCGAACCACCACCTAAGCAAACGACGTCATAACCAAAACTTTATAATTTATATTAAGTTCACTTTAAATTTATGTTGACTTATATGTCAAATAACTTAAATATAAACTAATTTTGTGACATGTATTTCTTCCCGTAAACTAATTTTCAATTTAATTTAAAATAATATCTTTTATTCATTTTATACATAATTTTTCGTACTTTTAAGTTTCCATAGAGACCGATTTAGCCACAAAATTTAGTAATTGATCGCTAAAACGATCTCTAAATTAGTTGTTATTAAATGAATTTGTGACCGATTTTTGAAATGTCTCTAAAGTACTAGTTGCTAATGTTGGACTGATTTTGTGCCGGTTTTATATTTCCGATCTCTAAACCAGTTTTGTTACTATGCTGAGATCAGGAAATTCTATTGTTGTATTTCATGTCCCATTCTCAAAATAGAGCCTCAACTAAGTAAGTATAATTAGGTGTGTAACACCCATACTAACTTTAACTAGTATATTAGCATGTGCGTTAAACTGATACTGGATACATTTAAAAATTTCAATAATAATAATAATACATCACAAATGAATGAATACAAGTTTACTCGTCTGTACAAATATCCAATACTATTACAATACTTATACAATATCCATTGCGCTCCTGAGCTGGTACACAACGAGCGACTGTACTCCATCCAGTATCTCTATGAAGAACTTCATCGCGAACCTCTGACTTACCTGCAAACCTGCACCAGAAGGAATGGGATGAGACATAATGTCTCAGTGAGCTCCAGCCCAACCAACTGTTGGCAACCACAGGGAACCTAGGGTCGCCATGCCTACCTTGGCAATCTCGGGGATTTCCTATGATCGCCAAGTCTCTTATCTGTCTATGACTATAAGTCCTTCTGTAACTATGACTTTGAACTGCCTGTAACTATATCTTTAACTTAGTGATCGAGGGGAAACCTAGGATCACTTTCTGATAACTGTCCATATCTATAACTGTGAGTTTCCTATGACTATAACTGTAACTGTCTATAACTTTAACTATGATCTGCCTTTAACTGTAACTATGACTATAACTGTGAAACATAAAACAAATAAAGATGTTTTAGGTGTTTTATGTTAGCTGTTAGCGTTGAACAAACAATTAATCTGAGTTCATTTTACGGAGTGCATCCGGGTGGAGTAACCCCGAAGTACAACATCCTTATGACCCGATGAAACTCCTGACAATCAGGCTAACACCGGACTCCCTATGAAATTGCATGTGGATAACCCTCTCGGAGAAATCCCATTCGGCGTATCCCGAAGTCTGCTGAACATGCCTATGACTGTGAAACGTGCAAGCACGCCATTATCTTTGATCTTTAATTCTTTAACTTTGATACATATAAATATACATAACTGTTACTTTAAACATATAATAGCAATCCTGTAACTCTTGACCTATAACATATGAATTCTTGGCTTATCGTTCTCATAAGCCACCTATAATTGTTGGAGAACCAACACTATAATCTTATCTATAACTTCAAATGCCGAAGCATTCCTATTACTCTTGTATCCTAAACTGAAAACATCTATAACCTTGTTTTCCTATAAAGGATTCGACATATCGTTGTCATATGCCGCTATTAGGGTTTACCTATTCATATAACCATTGCTCCCCTAATTTCCATGCCTTGCGCATTCCTTGCTCCTCTAATTTCTCAATCATTACAAGTCTTTGGATGAGTTAAAATGGTGGTTAAAGCTTCTAAAAAGTATTAGGAGAAAACATTTGCAAAAAGCCATGCCCGTGCGCACCAGAACCCCCAGAACAGCTCAACTAGGTTGTGCTGTTCTGGCTTGGTCGCTACAAGCGCCCAAGTGGTCGCTACAAGCGCCACTGGTCGCTACAAGCACCCAGCTGGTCGCTACAAGCGCCACTGGTCGCTACAAGCGCCAGTCTGGTCGCTACAAGCGCGGGTAGGCAGGGAAAAATCCTGCCTGGTCGCTACAAGCGACAGCTCGTCGCTACAGCGACCATGACAGCACAGTCATGTGTAAAAATGCGTTTTTCCACCATTTTTGCCCAATCAAAGGTACCCAAGCATCCAAAACATGCTAGGGATGATTTTCTATTACAAATTGATAGTTTAAAACACGTATGAGCAAGAAATTTGCAAGTATAGGAATTTAGGGTAAAACTCTAAAACTTTCTATAACTTTTCCTATGATTTCAAACACTATAAAACTCACACAAGGGGGTTCTAAAACCCCTAGGGAGCTCACCTCAAACTTGATTTGGTGCTGGTTTAACCTTTAGCTTCAACCCTAGCTTGAGCTTTCTTGCTTTTCTTTAATTCCTTCTTGTTCCAACTTTTCCCACAACCAAGCTTGCTTGAAATACATGATTAAAGGAAGAAGTTTGATGGATTATGGAATGAGAAAGATGCTGGACGATTTCTAGAGAGAGAGGGAGAGAAATCAGCTCTTAGAGAGAGAGAGGGATGATAAATATGAAGAAAATTCATGTTTATCCCCTTTTATACCCCTTTCCTCTCGTAATTACAATAACGCCATTCCGTTCGCTTAATTCCTGTGATACTGATAAAAGTCATGTTAAAACGGGATATTACACTCTACCCCCTTAAAAGAAATTTCGTCCTCGAAATTTAGATAATCCTTACGAGATCCTGTAAATCCTTTCTACCTCTTTCTCTACTATGAAAATTTCCAATCCTTTAAGCTTGTTGGAACTTCATGGCAACTCCAGGGCCTGACATGTAGATTAATCACGCACCCCGATTAAGCTATACTGGTTAAAACTTGTTCTTTAGCCATGATTTCCATTTCTGTAAATCAAAACATGTGACGATCTCTTTCCGACCGAAAGGTCTGATGCTTAATACATAACTATTATCTGTTAGGTCGTATGGTTATCTGAACCAACATATTCATGTTATCTGACTATGATCTCTGTTCGACGTAATTCTTGCAAATCCAATGTAAAATTATTAAGTCTTGAATTTTCTTTACTGAATTCTATCAGTTCTTCTTTCATTGACCATTCAATCTCATTATGAAGACGTCGGGTCGATCTGGTTTACCTCAATTATTCCAACTTTTCGAGGAATCTATTACATTACTTTTAATTTGAAAGAACTCTTGTCTTTGACTCTCGCCTCATAAGACGACCTTTTACTGTTACATTCGTATCATTCTTCGTATAGATTAGTCTCGTACTGAAAAACATCTGATATTAAGTATTCTCAAACGGGAGTAAAGTCTATTACAACTACCTCCACGATTTAATTTCAAAGTGGTGGCTAAACTTATGGTACAAGTTCACTTCTCTCTGACATCCTGGTGTAACTGTTATCTCAACCATGTACATTGTTCACATTCCCACTGCGGGAAACCTTAAGGCTCGAGAAATCTTATGAGCCTCTCGTGCTCCAATTTAATTAATCAATGACAACACATAGCTAAGGGTCAACTTTATTCCTTCTGGGACTCTGTCGTTCTTGCAACATTCAAGATATTCCTTACTCATGGGAATAATATTTCCTTTACCAATAAATTTAAACTTATGGAAATTTAGTACAAGTGACGTGTGGCATAAGCCGTCTCACATATCATCAAGTAATACAATCCATAGTACAAAGCTTCCATACACGATCGAGTACGTGTACTCTACTATCGGGTACACAATGCGTCGCATCATCATTGTCCAACTAATGGGACATTATACTTAGTCATAACATACCTGAGGCAACGCCACGCCAACTAAGGTCACTCTTCTAGTTTTTACTTCATGCTTGTATTCCTTGAGTATCCACACTCCTTTTACGTAACTATGATTACGTCCCTTTGACGTTATAACTTACTTCGTCCAAGGACATTCTCCGTTTTCGAAAAGAAAACTCTATTCTATTCCCTATCAAAATAACACTCTTAAAACTCTTAATCCTTTAATACATAACTTGAATCCACATAGCCTTTTACTATAAACTATGAATAATCCTCTGATCTGTGTAAAACATTTCATTCCTTTAACTATGAACATTAAGTTCAAGAATTTCTGAACTCCTCAACTGGGATTTATTCGGCAACAACAAACCTGTTATGCATATGACTTTTCTGTTAAAACCTTACCGACTGCGTACCACGATTATTAACACATGTCTCATGACTATAAATATGTTACACTACTGTCTAAGTAGCATAAACTCTGCCTGATCAGCATACATAATACTAATCATAACCTGTAACATGCCTGTTACATGGGACATGCTAGCATAACGTGGATACGATGCGGAATAACTGCATGCCATGACGTAATTCCTCTTTGGTTAAACTTATTACTCAAGTTAACTTTAAGTTACTGAGCTGAAACAGCTGAATTACCGTTTTAGTTGTGGCTTCCTTCGCCATGTACTCATTGTGCTAGAACACATCCTTTGAATTTCTAAACTGCTTCAATTCTCATTTCTCATGAGTTTCAAGGTCCGAAACATTCCTCGATTTATCTCTTAAAATTTCCTGTTAGAACTGATGATGAGTTCAAGTCATCACTACTTACTAATATTCCGTAGCTTGAGAATTTATCTCCGAATACCTTTCCTGTAATTTATCTGGCAAGGACTTCACAAATGTCCTTTTTCTCTAAATTTCAGCTTTGAATTGTTCATTAGCTCATCCTTTGACTACTTCTCCGCTGCGCAACTCTGATTTAAACAATTCACCTTGGGATAGAAGTAATACACCACTATTACCATATAAAATCTCCTTAGCCAAACTTTTAACTTTATAACTTTGTAGTTACCCTACATAAACATCTGGCATTAAAATTTCTCTCGTGGTTTAATCCACCTGTTTAACTTACTGATTGATCGACACTAGACCTTGCGTTTCCTTTTGAACATAAATAAAATTCTTACTTTCACGAAATACGCAGAAACCTGTAAACAGTCTTTAACAATAAATACGAGCCCAACGATGCTCCTATTAGAACAACTTAAGTTCATACTTTATTTACTTGTGGTAACTTCTATAAACATTCTATAACTTCCGGAAATTCTCGTCTTTCATATACTTAATCGATTAATGAATCGAGTCTCATCCTATAATTATCCGTAAGGATTTCACGTCCACATCCTTTTCCAAGACACTTAGGTCCACAAAACTCTAACATAACTCTTGGTTACTCCTCGAGTTTCTCCGGGAATAATCCGTCTGGATAGAACTCAACTTTTACCGGCTCTCCTGAAAATTCAAACACATGATACACCTCTTCGAGTACCCGATTAATCAATCTTAAATTTCAACTCTTATTATTTCCCATTGGATCCTTCCTGTAACATATTACTGTATTCACAATTCCAGATGTCTTCTCAACCGTTGCCCTCTTCAAGATTTCGAACAATCCAAGGTCTATACTTCCACTATCTTTAACACATACCAACATAGGGTGATCTTCGTCGGCTTACCCAAATACTCGTGTAAGGAGCCCATCAAAAGATAACATAGAACTCCTTAACATTAACCTTAATTTTAGCTGTAACTTGTACGTTAGTGACGATCTTACTGCTTAATCCTCGTAACCAGTCTGCTATAATCCGTCAGCATAAGATTCAATCTTTACTTCACACCCTTACAGGGGGTTTCCTTCACTTACTGCTAAGCTTGCGTTCCTCATACCAAGTATTTGATGACCCACAATAAAGGAAGGTAACCTGTTCCATCTGTTCACTATTTCGCTTAATCCATAAATGAGTCTCTTACCTATCAGATATTTAAATCTCATCCGATCCACGTGCGCAAGTCCTTCCATCCTTACACACTATGTCCTTGCTGGAATTCCAGAGCTTCCGATAATTAATTGATCATTCCTTAGTCCAAGTCGCTGGGTTTGGTACCATAATTCTTTACCTCTGTGCCCGGAATAAAACTCTATTCCACTTTAACTTTTCAAATTACGGTTCCCGTTGAGATTCCAAAACATTCCTTAGAGTATTTCCATAGTTCTTTACTGTTCATGTCTCCTCGGAGAAGGCATCGTTCAATGATGCGTCCAACTAGTTAAGGTACCTGACCTTACTCTTTAATACCTCTCATATTCCTGAAACTTTGCCATTAACTGGCTCAGTTACTTCACTGTTAATGAACCATCCTTTAACATTAAACACTTTGCCAAATTCGTCTTAGAATCTGACGTCTTAACCTTTACCCTTCGAACACTTCTTTCCTCCTTGGTCACATTCAGCTCTCGGATATTTGTCCTAACTGTCATATACTAGACTGAGTTGATCAGGCTCAACTAGATGTGACCTTTAGAACAACATCCGGAACCCAATGATTCCACCACTTTTATTGAATCTTTAATGACCCATGGCACGGTCTGAATCGACCTGCTCTGATACCAATTGTAACACCCATACTAACTTTAACTAGTATATTAGCATGTGCGTTAAACTGATACTGGATACATTTAAAAATTTCAATAATAATAATAATACATCACAAATGAATGAATACAAGTTTACTCGTCTGTACAAATATCCAATACTATTACAATACTTATACAATATCCATTGCGCTCCTGAGCTGGTACACAACGAGCGACTGTACTCCATCCAGTATCTCTATGAAGAACTTCATCGCGAACCTCTGACTTACCTGCAAACCTGCACCAGAAGGAATGGGATGAGACATAATGTCTCAGTGAGCTCCAGCCCAACCAACTGTTGGCAACCACAGGGAACCTAGGGTCGCCATGCCTACCTTGGCAATCTCGGGGATTTCCTATGATCGCCAAGTCTCTTATCTGTCTATGACTATAAGTCCTTCTGTAACTATGACTTTGAACTGCCTGTAACTATATCTTTAACTTAGTGATCGAGGGGAAACCTAGGATCACTTTCTGATAACTGTCCATATCTATAACTGTGAGTTTCCTATGACTATAACTGTAACTGTCTATAACTTTAACTATGATCTGCCTTTAACTGTAACTATGACTATAACTGTGAAACATAAAACAAATAAAGATGTTTTAGGTGTTTTATGTTAGCTGTTAGCGTTGAACAAACAATTAATCTGAGTTCATTTTACGGAGTGCATCCGGGTGGAGTAACCCCGAAGTACAACATCCCTATGACCCGATGAAACTCCTGACAATCAGGCTAACACCGGACTCCCTATGAAATTGCATGTGGATAACCCTCTCGGAGAAATCCCATCCGGCGTATCCCGAAGTCTGCTGAACATGCCTATGACTGTGAAACGTGCAAGCACGCCATTATCTTTGATCTTTAATTCTTTAACTTTGATACATATAAATATACATAACTGTTACTTTAAACATATAATAGCAATCCTGTAACTCTTGACCTATAACATATGAATTCTTGGCTTATCGTTCTCATAAGCCACCTATAATTGTTGGAGAACCAACACTATAATCTTATCTATAACTTCAAATGCCGAAGCATTCCTATTACTCTTGTATCCTAAACTGAAAACATCTATAACCTTGTTTTCCTATAAAGGATTCGACATATCGTTGTCATATGCCGCTATTAGGGTTTACCTATTCATATAACCATTGCTCCCCTAATTTCCATGCCTTGCGCATTCCTTGCTCCTCTAATTTCTCAATCATTACAAGTCTTTGGATGAGTTAAAATGGTGGTTAAAGCTTCTAAAAAGTATTAGGAGAAAACATTTGCAAAAAGCCATGCCCGTGCGCACCAGAACCCCCAGAACAGCTCAACTAGGTTGTGCTGTTCTGGCTTGGTCGCTACAAGCGCCCAAGTGGTCGCTACAAGCGCCACTGGTCGCTACAAGCACCCAGCTGGTCGCTACAAGCGCCACTGGTCGCTACAAGCGCCAGTCTGGTCGCTACAAGCGCGGGTAGGCAGGGAAAAATCCTGCCTGGTCGCTACAAGCGACAGCTCGTCGCTACAGCGACCATGACAGCACAGTCATGTGTAAAAATGCGTTTTTCCACCATTTTTGCCCAATCAAAGGTACCCAAGCATCCAAAACATGCTAGGGATGATTTTCTATTACAAATTGATAGTTTAAAACACGTATGAGCAAGAAATTTGCAAGTATAGGAATTTAGGGTAAAACTCTAAAACTTTCTATAACTTTTCCTATGATTTCAAACACTATAAAACTCACACAAGGGGGTTCTAAAACCCCTAGGGAGCTCACCTCAAACTTGATTTGGTGCTGGTTTAACCTTTAGCTTCAACCCTAGCTTGAGCTTTCTTGCTTTTCTTTAATTCCTTCTTGTTCCAACTTTTCCCACAACCAAGCTTGCTTGAAATACATGATTAAAGGAAGAAGTTTGATGGATTATGGAATGAGAAAGATGCTGGACGATTTCTAGAGAGAGAGGGAGAGAAATCAGCTCTTAGAGAGAGAGAGGGATGATAAATATGAAGAAAATTCATGTTTATCCCCTTTTATACCCCTTTCCTCTCGTAATTACAATAACGCCATTCCGTTCGCTTAATTCCTGTGATACTGATAAAAGTCATGTTAAAACGGGATATTACACTCTACCCCCTTTAAAAGAAATTTCGTCCTCGAAATTTAGATAATCCTTACGAGATCCTGTAAATCCTTTCTACCTCTTTCTCTACTATGAAAATTTCCAATCCTTTAAGCTTGTTGGAACTTCATGGCAACTCCAGGGCCTGACATGTAGATTAATCACGCACCCCGATTAAGCTATACTGGTTAAAACTTGTTCTTTAGCCATGATTTCCATTTCTGTAAATCAAAACATGTGACGATCTCTTTCCGAAGTGTTAGGGTGAACATGGTCGACAACATCAATATAAAGAAATTTAAATCTAAATTATTTGCTAACAATGGTGGGACTCCCCCCCTCAATTCGTGACTGGCAGGCATTGTTTTTTGGAGGCTTTTCTCAACACATAGGACATGCTACTTGCCTTGAGGCCGAGATTTGTGCGGCGATGTATGCCATTGAAAAAGCTGTAGAGCTAAATTGACCATCTATTTCGATCGAAAGTGATTCTGTGCAAGTGGTGAAAGCTTTTAGTTCATCCTCCCACGTTCCTTGGCAACTAAAGACGCAATGGAATAATTGTATGGAGCTTGTTCATCGTATAAGTTGTGTTTGTACCCATATACACAGAGAAGGGAACGCTGCTGCAGATGCTTTGGCTAGGAACGCACAGAGTCTGCCCATATACTCCTCTCAATGGTGGGACTCCCCCAAGTTTCATTCTCCCTTTTCTCACTAGAAATGGCTCAGGTCTTCCTTACTATAGAACAGTGATGTAATGCTTTGCTCCTTCTTCTTGTTTTGATGTAAACTCTCTTGTTGTTAAGGTTCTGGCCATCTCCAGGTCGTTTATTGATTTTCTTTGCTTGATCAAAAAAAAAAAATTCAATGGTTGTTAATGATACATTTCTCATGTCTGTGACAGGTTTTTGAATGCTGGAATTTTTTTATAATGGAACAGAATCATGCCATACATTGCCACACAATGCAACAAGAGCTGCAATGCTAGTAACGATAAACACACTTCTTCCAGGCTACTAAGGAAGCCATTGGAAAACTCCTAACAGGTAGACGTAATTCAAAAGCTATTAATGGATTCAATGGTGAAACCCTAAATGCTCACAAGCTTTTAATTTAGCTCATATTGGTGAAGAATTCTTCAAGTTTCAACCTAAAGAAGGTCTTGCACTTGTTAATGGAACTGGTGTTGGTGCTGGTTTAGCTTCTATAGTTCTATTTGATGATAGTATCGTAACTGTTTTATCTGAAATTATGTCAGCGATTTTCGCTGAAGTTATGCAAGGGAAACTAGAGTTTACAGATCATTTAGCACATAAATTGAAGCATCATCCTGAAATCAAGATAGTCGTTAGAAAATACTAGAAACATATAAGTCAAAACCCTAGAAGTATCTGCCAACTCAGGCTTAGGTTCAAACTTGACCATTCTACAAGAAAATAAAACACAATGGCAAGGAAAAATAAATAAACCAACATGAAACATAGTTGGAAAGGAACTGAAATGAAAGTTGGCTTCTGTAATCAATCCAAGTTAAAGCTATAAAAGCAATATTAAAACTTAGATGTCTATGAAAAACAAACATACCATGCTGCACCCCGGATGCACCAGATACTTTAAGATCCTAACAGTTAGACTTAAAAGCATTTGCCAAGACCTTATTCACATAAACCATGTTAAGATTTGTATCCAAAGTCTTCTTTGTGTGCTGAAATTCAACTTCAATCTCCTGAAATTTAACATCATACTTTCTTCGGAGCTCTGCTAATTCCTTTTGAAAATCAGATTTCAACCGGAATTTCTGCTCCAACAAGAATATTATTTTAGTTATAAAAAAAGATAGAAACCTAGAATAAGTATCATCGGAGTAAGATAATATGAGCAAACCAGAAACTAACCGTATGTTCGTGGTTTTTCGAAGATTGCTCTATTGCTTTTTGTATTCTTTCAAATTCAATGTTCAGCGGATCATAGGACAAATGTGGAGGCCTTCTGGAAGATGAAGGGGGTGTATATTGAATTGGATGATTATTCATCTCCAGAGGATTTGACAAATTTCTTCGGTAGCCAGACTGTGCTCTTACTCTTCTGGCTGTACACGAATCAAGATCTGAATTTGAGATAGGGTGCACAACAACTTGATTTGAATGTAAGCCAAGTGCCGAGTTTGAGTGCGACTTCCCAACATCTTTATCTGGAACCACAAAAGATGACTCAGAATGATGAGTGGGGAGACTGTGTACACTGTTCAGATGTTCATCATCAGTTGCTAAATGAACAATAGACAAATCCGACATAGCCAAGTTCCAAGATTGCTCGGCAGCAGCTAATTGATGCACCTGCTTTGAAGGCACTGTGATTTGATTGGCTGGTACAACATTGGCTGAATTAGATGCCACTTGAACTTGTTGAGAAGAATTTTGAATTTCCCCATCTGAATACTTGTCAGCAACGAACTCCACAGATATCAATTGTTTCCCTTGTCCTAGAGGCTCCATGACATTAACTGGTCTAGGTACTGGAGCACTGGTCACATTTCTAAGTACTCCTCCCTCCTTGTCATTTGTGGTACTATTATCTACCACTGCATGACTATTTTCTGGCTCTATAACAGGAATATGTCCATCAGGTACTTGTTGCTCCAAAGGTGGATTTGAAAGGGAGTTTGTATCTTGACAATTGGGTAAACCAACAGCTTGACAAGGCTTTGATGATAAAACACCATCTAAAACTGGCACATCTATTGAACCTCTATCGGATATTTGATCCACAGATGAAGGTGGGTTCAGATGAGTTGCATTCTGCAGCCGACAATCAGTAAAATTGTCGGTCATAGGCATTTCAACTCGTACATGTCTTTCTGATACACTTACAGAGTCCCCTACATCAGTAGTTTCTTGCACTTCAACTAGAGTTTGCCCTTCTACGCCTGATGAAACTCCATTAGAACATTGGTGCACTAGATGTGTGGCATTCTCACAATCTGGCAAGCATGTGGCACCTAAACTAGGAATCTCACTACCATCTTGAGACCCATGGCCAAACTTTGGACACCTATTATCTTCATCTGTCATGCTTGTAGCCCCATCAGAATTTTGCTCTCTATAATCTGGTAAGCTTGTGCTACCTAAACTAGGATTCTCACAACCATCTCGAGACTCATGTCCAAGATTTTCAGACCTATTAGCTTCATCTGTCATGCTTGTAGCACCATCAGAATTCTGCTATCTCGAATGGGAATGTTTAGAGATAATGTTTTCCTGACTCACATATTGATTTTCAGCTGTATTATGGTCCTCACTTCCAGAGATTGGTTTATCATTTGAAACCAAAATGTCCATTTCATTAGCCTTATCATACATGACCAGAGAACTTTGTAGTTCAACTGTTTTACCAACTGAAGGGGAATTGGTTTCAGTAACCATAGCTCCAGCCTCTATCATGGATTCAACCACATTATCACACTTATGCGAGTAATCAATCCCAGTCCCAGGTTCCTTTGAAGCACCTATGTTTTGCAATTCATTCTTTGCCCAAGACTTCACTTCTTCCACCCAATCGGCCTCCCTGTCTTGAAACTTTAGTATATAAGCTGATTGTTTGTCCTCAAGTTCCTTGAGACTTGTTTCATGCTGACATTTCAGTTCTTCAATCTTCTTTTGTTGGTCAATATTCAAAATATTGAGTGTTTCTTTTCTCATCACCTCATTAGGAGAGCAGGATCGAGTAATTGCTAATTGTATTTTGTATTTTCTCTCCAATTCAGCCTTTTCATCCTCATTCACCACTCTCAACCTATGTTTCTCTTCCCGGTGCTTAAGGTGTATCTTATTCAGCCTTTTTTCACACTTTTTCCGAATTTTTTTAATGCTTTTGGACACACCTTTTGTGAACAATTCAACCTCTCGTGGCACTTCTGTACATGAAACTGAGTTCAATGATTTAAAAGATTTTGGAGAAGAAGTATCATTATAAGTGAATGTACGATACACAAATATTTTCTTTAAACACTGCATCAAAGAATAATTGTATTCCACCCAGAGACAAGAATGTCAGTAGAAACAAAAATTTCAAGGCATACATGCAGCTGACTATCCAGATAAAGTGCAAACAAAAAATGGCTTTGATGGTTGGTTTGCAAGAGAAAAATGTCAAATATGTGAATAAAAAAATTGATTATCAGATTTTCCTACAAATAAATAAATAAAGTATGCACACAGTACAGAAAATTAGGAAGGCTAGATAGGATATAACGAAATCAAATTCTAGAAAATACTACTGCTTGAAAGGAAAAGGTAGCCCTAATTGTAACAAGAATCACATATGACACATTATATGGAAACAATCAATAATAAAGAAACAAACAAACAAAAGTCTAATTTAATTCAAGAAATCATAAAGTACGAAAGAAGGATGTGAGAGAGAAGGGGTGATTGAGGAAAAGGATGTAATAGATAAAAAAAGGCAAGAAATATTCTGACCAGAGTTATTGGAAAAGGCAAGAAACATACTCAAGAAATCTGTCAACCATTTTCTTGACATTATCCTGCGTTACAAAATATGTCACCATAACATCAAATTCCAACCTGTCAAGGGTCATTAATATATGTAAAACTTAACAAAGAGAAAAACATGCGGCATACTGGAAGAAGAAGAACTTCACAAAGCTTTGTGATCTGTGGCTTCAGTGAAAGATGTAAGCTCCTCTGCTCATCATGCAGTCTGCCGTTTTTCTCGGATTCGACATCATTATCCTAAGGTTTATCTGGCATTTGATCAAGCAAACAAAGTGAGTAAGTCTTAGAAATCGTGGTTGGGCCTAACACAACCCCACAAAGCCGGCTTGTGAGGTGAGGATTGCCCCCACTTATTAACATATTGTCAGACCATCTCTTATCCGATGTGGGACTCTTAACAGTAAAGACTGTGATTCAATTGAATAGCTACGCTAACACAAATAGTTGAACTAGGAAAGAATTGAGTGACTTTACCCACTAGATCTCCAAAGGTCCCTGCAAAAGTAAATCACTGGCTTCATAAGATATTAAAAAAACATCAAAGATAATTCTTACTGTTAATTAACCTCATTATGGGCCTGTTGGTTACTAATCAAAACAAACATAATTTTGATAGAAATAAATTAGAGATGTTAAGAAAAGGTTGATTTATGTTTGTTCACAAATAATAAAAGTTATTTTAAAAAAATTATTTTTAACTTCTTTGGATACAATAACATAGAAGTGCTTATTTTCTACAAAACTACACTAAATGACAGAAAAAGCATTTTCAAGAAAAATTACAGTTTTGGTATTCTTTGAATACAACAACAACAACAGGTTTTAATGATAATTATTAAGTATATTTCGTATTCTAATGAGAATATTATTAATACCTTTGGACATATTCTTCCTTTAAAATAGGTGATCTTTTTCACAAAATAAGCTAAAACAAATTAATCTGACAATAAAGTTTTCACCTTCAAATAGGTGATGATAACAAAGTTTAAGTAACAAACCAGGGACTAACCTGCTTTGATTCAAGTGGGTAACTTTTCACCTTCAAATTTTGATGAAGGCTGATCAACATTATTTTTGCTCACTTTCATGCACTTCTTTGCTGTGCCTTCATTCACAAGGTCAATCCCACCTGCCAAATTATTAGAAGGCTGAACTCTCTTCCGGCTCCGCTGAGATGAACCACATGAGTACTTCCATCGAAACTGTTTCCCCTCCAACAGTTTAGTCCAAAACATTTGTGGTAACTCTTCATCCGGCGACCTAAGTTCCAGCTCACCAAGCAAAGGAGAATTTGCAAGGTAAGCTCCTCCATTTTGCTGGACTTTCAATAAAATTGAGCAGTTGCTCGTGTCAGAATCTTCACCCACATCAGATAGACTGGATGAGAACTGCGAAACTGTTTCTTCCAGCGGTGGTTTAAGACTTGACGTGGAAGCTGCACAGTCAAGGAAAACTCTCAACTCGTCAATAAGACGAGATGCCCCCACATCAAGAGAGTATGACTGAGACCCCGGCTTGAAGATGGACAGTTGATATCCTGAGTCATACCTTGCCTAGAGAAAATTAAAGCTTTCTCTTCAATAGTGAAAGGTGAATATAAACGGAATGTTTTGATCAATTCAAACTGTGAATCAAGTGTCAACTTCTGAATAGATCTTATATCATTCATTGGGTTCCAATCACTGTCAAATATAATAGTAGTGTCAATTGATGACAGTTTTAAGCTAGGATGGCAGGGACTTGTTTCCATTAAAAAGAAAAATCGCTCATTATTCTTGTCATTAAATATCTTCGTGACAGCTTGCTTCTTGGAAGCCGTAAGACAATTATCAATTCTTTCATACGAATCTTCGCCAAATCTTTGTCGCATGAAGTCATCCAAAATATCTACTATTGAAGTCTTTCCAGAATCTCCAGTTGGCTGCAAATTCAATAACAATTTCTAATAACTCAATGACCTAGTTTTTCTCAAGTGCATAAACACACAACATAAAAGAAAGCAGGGTATGACATTCTCTAAGCAGTAACTGTAACACCCTAATTTTATATTTTAAGTAATTCAATAAATTTTAATAGGTGTGGCGTGGTGAATATTATTATTAATGCTGTTTTATTTGAATGTGATGTAAATGTTGAGAGGGTTGAATTATATTGGTGAATTAATTTATGATACCAGAATTTAAATAATATAGAAAGAGAATTGAAAAACAAGTAGAAAAGAGTAGGAGGTGTAGAAAATAGGTTTTTAATAAGTGGGGGAGGGGAAAAGCAAAAGAATAGTGAATAGAAAAGGAAAGTTATATGAAGAGTGGCTCGACCAAATATAAATAACGGTTTTGGGAAATTAGAACTCAGTTTTGCTGAACGTAGAAACAGAGAGAAGAGCAGCCGTCAGAGAAAGGAAAACCTAGCTACAACAAAGTCAAGCCAAACCAGAGATTTCAGAGGAATCGAGGTAAGGGGGAGAATCTTTGCACTTTAGGGTATCTTAATATATGATGGGGGGTGTTTAATTCTTAAGATGATGTTTCTGTTATGATGTGAGATTGTGATGAGAGATTGATGATGGACGAAGGTAAAGACGAGGTTGAATTGTTTAAAATTAAGAGAAACTAGTTTACGGTTTAGGAATAGAGGATTGACCATGAAGAGAGTGTGTGAATCAGTAGGTTAATGGGAAATTAGTGTTTGAATGATAGGGTAACCTTAGGGTGATGTTTAGGGACGAATTGGGTGAGTTGGGGGGGTCGAAATCGGAGCCGGGGAAACTCCCATGGTGGAAAATTACAAAATCTGCGTTCTGATGCTGACAGAATCGTGACACGATTTTGGCACAACTTTTTGACCATTTTCAGTTCCGAATTGAGCTTAGGTATCTTCATAACAGTTGTAGATATGGATGTTAGCTTTCATGTGGCTTTAGAGTGACCGCATTTAGACATCCACAACTCGAGTTATGGTCATATTACTACACATGGGTCGGCACAGTCGTGCACTCTGCCCAGGTTTAGGAAACGAAACATTTCCACCCCTCTCTGTCCCGAATTGGACTTAGGTCCCTTCATAAAAGTTTTAGATATAGATGTCAGCTTTCATTTCCTTTTGGTTTGAATCCATTTAGATCTCTATAACTTGAGTTATGAATAAAATATTGTACCTGGGTCATGCTGCGATATGAATAGTAAGTCTAAGAAAGCTGTTAGCGTGAAAAGTAAGCGTATACTAGGGTTCTGAACCTATAAACATAAATGAAGGGAGTCTAGTCTGGTGTCTTAAGGGTAGTTCCCCAACCCCTTAACGAATTAATACATGGAAGAACTTTAGGGTGTTAGAGACAAATCCAAGAAGAAATAAAGAGAGAGGAGTAGGATAGTGAGTGGTGAGAATGAAAGCGCTTAGATAATGAAGTTGCTAATGACGTTGACTACTGAATATATAAATATGATGAAGTTGGTGAAGCATACTCGTAATGATGATGTTGATTATATAAATGATGTGAGTGACGATGTATATTCATGATGACAACGTTTTCTTATGCTGATGATGTGAATAACGACGATATGTTTTGTCCCAGTGTTGTGAAAAATAGGAAGAGTTTGCATCTATGACTGTAAGCTGTTGTTGATGTGTTGACATTTAATACCTGATGAGTCTGTCACCATGCATGCATATAGAGTCGTGTCTAGGAATTATGAAGATGAAATGACGATGAAAGTCCAGTAACATATCTCTGGCAATTTATGACGACGAAAGTCCAGTAACATATCTCTGGCAAATTATGACGACGATAGGTGTGGTACCACATTCATATAGGTCTTAGGGTGAGTCCATATGCATTTAAAAGATGATACTTATACTTGGTGTTTTTAAGTGTGAAATGAATGAGATGATGATATGTATGATTAGTTGAGAAGAATATAATAAATGTCGATGATCATATGACGACAGAATATTGTTATTGTTGTATTATAATGTTGTGCGTGCTTTTCCCTAATATTAAGTTACGGCAGGATTTCTCACCCCTTTGTTGTTGTTGTGTTGTTTTCTTTGTGGTGATTGTACTCCCGGGTACAGACACTCAGGTTGAGGAAGTTTAGCTGTGGGACGACTTAGAAGGTGGAGATGGAATACGTCTTCCGTCTAGTTTTCATTTTATTTAGTAATCTATTAAGCATGTAGTCGTTACGAGCTCTGATTCTTGTAACACCAGGGTTGGGGTTGACGTTGAAATTAATTTGTTTTTAAGTCGAGAACTTGGAAATATTGTTATTTCTATTTATGATGTTGAATAACAAGGATAATCAATATTAATGAAATCAATGAAATGTTTTCTGCTGTTGAAATTAATATTTAAAGAAAGTGTTTATGTTATATGTGATATATTGACGAGTTTTGTAACATCCTCTTTATTAAATATATAATTATTATTTAATAATTATCGTCGGGAAATAGGGTGTTACAGTAACGAACACACATAACAAAAAAAAGCGGCCATGACAATGCAAAAAAAAAAGCGTCATGCCTCTGTGCATTTGATTTGCTAAAAAAAGAATAACTAGACAATACAAAAATATTTAGCTTATTTTTTTGAAAATCACCGTGGGACAACACAGAAAAAATTAAAGACAAAAGATCGGGAAAAAGTACAAAATTTGTTTCTCAAGAAAATCAAGGGATAACTTTTAGTCCCATGCACAACTTAAAAATAAAACTATTTCCACTTCTTGATAGCATTCATCCTCAAGTCCCCTTCTCTCCTTCAATTGCTCAACCTTTCTCCACCCCTCTTCCCCTCCTCTACTCGAAACAGCTTGTGTTGTACAATGACTACCAAACAATAAAGAGAATCAAAAGTTATACTACTCTTAAAAAGTCATGTTTATTAATAATAAAAACATGTTTTTCTACCTCATATATTATCCTAAACAATCTTAAAAGAAAACTTGAACAGTGAGACCTCTCTTGAATTATCGTACTCTAATAAGTGAAACTTTAACTCTCTTAGACACACACACACACACACAAACACACAACAAATTCTTTTACAATTGGTGGGGTCAGCTGCCTGGATCAAATGACACCATAATGCTCTCTCTTAGATCATATCTTTAACCAAACAATTGACATCTAATCATATGGTAGTCAGAATCATGAGTCAACTCACAACGAGACCACAATGTGCTCATGCAAAGCTAGGATCACAAGTCGTGTGGGCACAACAGAATCACCGATAAAATCGACAGGATCGTGTGCTTCTGTGTACTTTTGGAGTTGCAAAGACACATCCTACGGGGCGTGAGGGTCAAGTACGCGACCCGGTTATGGAAAAACACGACAGTGTTTCTCAGGTCAGCAACTTTATGAAGTACGGAATGAAACTTGTAGACAATATATGGGAAGATAGTCTGCAAAATGCATACCTGAAAAAGTATGAGTGCCCTTAATTTATTTTTTCTCAACTCCGTGAGCATTGGATCAAGTAGTTGCAGCTTGCCACTTGCTTTTATTCCGACATTCAGATACGCAACTGCTTTTTCATTTCGACTCGGATACTCAACTTCTTCAAGGCCCTTTAGTAGTAAAGGTTGCAGGGATTCATCAATAATATAAGGATGATTACAACACTGTCGAGAGATACCACAACCAGAAAATGAAACCATTAAGAAAATTCATAGCCACTTTACAGCTGTGGAGTTAATTGAAAAAGTAAAGGAACACCATATCAACTATTAAAAAAATAGAGAAATACTTTTATGGAAACGCATAACTCTTGCAAACAACTAATTAAAACACCACAACACATTCAAAATTAAAAAAAAAGTGAAATCAACACATTAAAATGAGAAATACTGATAGCAAAAAGTGAAATCAATACATTCAATATTATTCAAGAAAAAACGATTTTAAAGAAATTTATAGAGTTCGAGGAATTGTTCCTCTTGGATGAAATGCTAAAGGAATACCCGGAAACACATTTACAAAATCTTCATATGGAAATCTACAAAGAAACCATCCAATTGATTGAGAAGATGAAAATCAGCAACGACACACTCCATCTATATACACTCCGGTACCTGGTGACGGTGAATCATAAAAAAAACAGCAATATCACGCATATTGACATCAAGTATCCTCCAAAACTTGCTTCCAAGACTATATATCTCGAGCAAGGGGTCATAAGATCAATCTTCGAATGGAACATCTTCATATTCGTCAGTTAGATCGAAAAATGATATATACCAAATCACTTTATAGTCATCTCTAACATGGTCATAACCAAATCCATGAAATTTAAAAAAAGGGTCCTGATAAGGTGGTACACACTAGGAGGAATGACCATGAATTCAGCGGTAGCCGGGTTCCATAATACAGCTTGGAAGGTATTTACCACGACTTTATGCCTATCTTGATCGAGACAGAAAATACTATTAATACTAAATGAACTTAAACTATAAGGATTATTGGCATCCTTGTGAATCGGAGGTGGCAAATCTAATTTGATTCTATTCTCAAACTTCTCACTGGGGAGCGAATAGAGTGCGCCGTGGTAAAGTTCTTCATGTGTCGCGAGCACAGGCAGAACAACCTCATCTAGAAGGAGAAACGTATAACCACCACCATCATCAGAACAGTTGTTGGATAAGAAATGGGTGTGGAGCATGTTCATAAAATGAGGGTTTTCAAATAAGAGAGACCATGATTTACGTATACAACCAAAACAATTCAAAGATTTATGAGGTAACTTTGATAGAATAGAAAAGGCAAGATCGTCATGAATACGAAGATTGTTCCTGCTTTTCAACACAGCTGAAGATTGTTTCAACCAAGGTTCTTCATCCCGAGTCTCCATTTCTGCATCATGTTGGTGCTTCTACTCGTGCTGCTACTGAGTGAGTAGTAGACTATTGATTATGTTGCTTCTTGCTATTTGAACTCATTATATTGTATTCATGTGCTTATGCTTCTATTAGACTTGATTCCTCACACAATAATGTTAATGACTTGTCAATTTAAATTACAATCAAACATGGGTTTTTATATTTTTAGTTGATTCTAGCTTCATATATCTAATTAGGCTTGTGTGAAATTTCTTATTTCTTATGGTATAACAAGGGTCAATGAGGTGTTTTTTTTTAAGGATAAAAAAATAGCTGAAGAACAGTTTGTAATATACAAGTGGTTCAACTTTTGTTAAGAATTATGAAACATAGCCGTAGCCATAATTGAAATTGACATAGGCATAGCTGTAACCATAGAGCTCTTCCTACATTTCAGGACATTGCAAATTTTAATGGATATTTATAAAATCAACCACACCTATAAAAACAACAGTAGAATCTATTTTTTCCTGGGAAAGGGAATCAGTCACTTGGACGTTCAGCTACAAATATGAGCTATCAATAAAAAGTCAACACAAAACAAAGAGAACAAAGAGAATTGATCAAGACAACACAAAAATAAGAGACTTATAAATAGATATACCACAAGCTTTAAATTAATTGAAGTATATGCAAATTCTAAGATTTCTTCACCAAAATAGACCTCACAAAATATACATAACTTGTGATTGAAGACTATAAATCTCACCGAAACAGAGAAACCGCGTGTGAAAAGAAAATCAATAAGCAAATAAATAACCATGTATCCTTACTTACCAACTGCAAACAAGAATTTCACATGAAATTAAAACCACTCCTTGTTTAGTCGAAATAGTTTCACAACTCTAATAGAAATTCTGAACCATAAGAAAAAAAAGATAGAAACTGAATACTAAGTGCAGAGTTCCATGAGAAAGAACTAAGATACCAAACCCTACCGTTTCTTCCTCTTTTATCTCATACTCAACATTTTCTTTCTCTTTATTTGATCTTCATTCACTTGTATCGGTTTGCCAGTTTCCACGAATTACATGAGAATTTGCACGAACCAACTCTCAAAAGTACTGCAAACCGAAATGTAAGTATCAATTCGTGGCTCGCAACATGTCAAGAGAATTATGTGACTATGTAACAAAGGCTCAAAGCCCATCAAGTTTGCAGTAGTTGCAGGATCCATTGTTGTCAAAATCCCGACTTAAATCCTAAAATCCATTATTTTGCGACTTTATTCACCTTTAACGACTCAAATCCATAGCAGAATCCCAAAATAGGCAAAATCCTAGTAAAATCGCATCAAAATCGTGAAATTCATACAAAATTGCAGGATTTCAAAGGGTTTTGAAGGATTTTGTCCATTTTTTTTCATTTATGTATAAGTATTTTGTGGATTTTAAACTCAGTCATTTATGATTATATACAAGTTATAACATATATTTAGCATTATTTTTGTTTTGGTAAAATTCATCGATTTTGATTGCAATTTTACGATTTCTTATATCGATTCTACAATAGTAGTACAGTAAAATCCTTCGATTTTGATTGCGATTTTACGATTTTCGATTTTGCTCTTCTCTTTCGACCTGAAGCAAAATCCCGATTTTGACAACCTTGGCAGGATCTTTCGGACTTAAATTTTACTCTGTTGAGTATTACTCATATATATATATATATATATATATATATATATATATATATATATATATATATATATATATATATATATATTGGTTGGAACACTATAAACCCTAATTCATCATAGAAATAAAATGGTACTATAGCTGCTCTATAGTCGCAGAGGTACGCATCAATGACCAAACTGCGTGAACAAAGATGGTTCTATAGTGGTTGTTGTTCCAATACACTCAAACAACTTAGGTGCCAAGGAATTCTAGTAGTTCAAACAGAAGTGTCCTTTTTAACAAACAAGGTAAAACATAAATATCTGTCTTTTAAAAATGACCTGCACGTCTATATTCTTTTAAGATAAGGATCGCAAGTATATTTCCTGCAACTCATTGTTCTTTAGATTCAAAACATGAAACAAAACAAAGGTTTTTAAATACTCAAGAGCTGTATATACATTTATTTACATACTTGAATGTCACATCAATAAAGTTATTTTAAGTACAGAGACTTGGATGATAAATTAATATAGAGGTTAATTATTTGTTTTAGCCAAATATATTTCCATTACCACTTGATACTGTCAGAATGAGTTTAATGGGTGTAATATATTCACAGTCATTACCAATCGGTGATCGAAAATGTAAAATAATATAACATGGCTCTATGTATAAAACGGAAAAAGGCTAGCTAGCTTTTAAACTCTCTAGTGAAAAGGAAAAACCTTACAAGCAGTTGAAATTCAAACAAATGAGTAATTATCAATATTCATAAACAAAATGATCCTGTTTATAGTTTTCTTTCTCCCTCCCCAGATATTCCTTGTCGATCTCACATTGTTTCCATCGCAATATGATAATTTTAAAATAATTCAGATATTATCACAATTCACAAGCTTCATCAACATGAAAAATAGCCACCCTATTTTCTTTCATCAATCATATGAAATAAGAAAACAACATTGCACATATCATAGCAATTAATAAGGAGAGAGTGCAATGAAAATAAAGAAACTCAAGCTTGAACGTGCCTATTTAACTGATTTGGATTGTTAAAGCAAAACTAAATCACAATATTATACGGTAGCATAGATATTTGAAAACAGAATGTAATGAAGTTTCTCATTATATTATCAAGTCTCCCATATATAGGCTTCTATGTAAAAGTCAGGAAACGAAAAAAAAAATCAAAATAGAGTAAACCTTCAAACAAAAATTGATAAAGCAAGCTTCATAACACAAAATGGATCCTTCTTTTTGCCACATACTACATAGTAATTATGAAATGAAGTTGATAAGCCACTTTGTAATGTATAGTCATATACCTCTTGGTGGAAAACAAGATAAACAAAATGATCATGTTTAACTGATTTGGATTGTTAAAGCAAAACTAAATCACAATATTATACGGTAGCATAGATATTTGAAAACAGAATGTAATGAAAATAGAGTAAACCTTCAAACAAAAATTGATAATACAAGCTTCATAACACAAAATGGATCCTTCTTTTTGCCTTATGAAATGTGTAGTTGATAAGCCACTTTGTAATGTATAGTCATATACCTCTTGGTGGAAAACAAGATAAACAACTACTTATTAATTCCTCCAATCGGAAGAAGGTTTTCTTTGTAAATTCCCATCTGACAACAGAATCTCTCTCCTTTAACACCAATCTCATCAATTATCTGGGAGCTTAAATCAATCCAAACTAGTTCACCATCTTTTCTTTTGAAGCAAATACTGCCCTTCTTCCCAACTCCAATGGGACACTCAATGGGAGGCATCGGTCCAATAATAAAGAGTTTGATCCACGATTCCTTCACACCGAGTTCACCCAAAATTGAAATGTGAAAAGTAGTAGTATTATTACAATTTGAGATCAATGCAATTGACTCATTTAACACCACCAAGTGTCTTTGTATGACTACAAAATCACAACTTTCATCGTTGTCTGACAGCATAGGTGTTGTAGACAACACCTCGTTGGTCAAGTCAAATGACACCAAACAACCTGTTGATTTATATAAATCATTGTTACCCCACCAATGACACGCTCCATTCATGTACACTCCAGAACCAGTCCGCGGCTCATCATAAAAACAATCGGGCATATCACACATCTCAATCTCGAATATCCTCCAAGAGTTACTTCTAAGACTATATATCTCCAACAAGGGGTCATACGATCTATCTTCCTGTGGGACATCTTCATCTTCGTCGGTTGTACAAAAAAATGATATATATCGAATCACTTTATAATCATCTCTAACATGGTCATAACCAAATCCATGAAAATGAAAATATGGGTCCCGATAAGGTGGTACAGACTCATCAGGGCTAGGAGGAATGGCCACGAATTCTGCGGTAGCCGGATTCCATAAAACAGCTCGAAAGGTATTTACCATTCCTCTAAGCTTATCTTGCCCGATACAGAAAAAACCATTAATACTAACTGAACCTAAAAGATAAACAGAGATGTCATCCTCTTGAAATGGAGGTGGCAAATCAAATTTGATCCTATTTTCAAACCTCTCGTCTGGGAGCAAATAGAACGTGTCATGATAACGGTATTCATTTGTCACAGTCACTTCAGCCTCATGTATGAAAAGAAACGTATCACCACAACCATCGTGATTGGAACTGTTATTAGATGAGAAATGGGTACGGAGCATGTTCATAAAACAAGGGTTTTCAAATAAGAGGGACCAAGATTTACGTACACATCCAAAACGCTTCAAAGATTTAAGAGGTAGTTTTGATAAAATGGAAAGGGCAAGATCGTTGTGAATATGAAGATTGTTTCTTACCTTTAACTCTTCAATCGTCCCAGCCACTGCCATAGATTTCTCCATCTCCCACTCCAAACAGAATAGAGATATGCAATGTCCGAAGTGATTAGAGTGCGGCGGTTTTTTGATTTTTCATTTTTGATCGATAGTGATGAGGGCTTTACAAGAACCGGATATGCATTTATATGAAAAGTCAAGTATAATAATTATGATTAATTAGTATTATGACATATTATTTCTTCCTTAAAAAAATATATTTCTTAACTTAATCGATAAGTAATTCTTGAAAGTAATTTTCTGAGTCTTTCAACTTAATAGATAAGTTCACAACAAACTAAAGATTATTTCTTAACTTAATAGATAAGTTTCACGACAAACTAAAGATTATTTCTTAACTTAATAGATAAGTCTTTAAAAAAAAGATAAGTAATTCTTGGTACAATTATTTATAATTAATTAATAAAACTAAAAATTACAAAAGAGTTTTTATACAATTAAATTGTATTTCTTCCTCTCAAAAATAAAATTTTATTTCTTAACTTCATTTATAACTACTCAAAAAAAAAAAACTTTGACTTATGTGTGAAAAATGTTAGACATAGAGAGAGAGTATAGAATTTACATGCGATTGGGTATTGTTCACCGTCACCTTGATTTAGCTTTCTTCCGGCTAGGAAACCTCAACAGCCCTCACCGATCATCACTGTTTTCTTCTGATCATCATGAGTACTGTAATCATACCTTGACGTTTGTTAGCTGATGCATCCATAACCCCTGATCCTTCCGCAAATCCCACCAAAAATGCTTCTTCTTCCAAAAACCCTAATTTTGATATCCAACCACCAACCCTGCCAAAAACCAACAAAATCCATTCAATCATTCCCCGGAAATTCCTTCTGTAATATTTCAAACATAGTTTTTTTTTTTGATAAAATATTTCAAACATAGTTGATCATTGTCATTCTGTAATATTAATTTTTAATAAATTAGATGTTATATTGTGCATTGAATCTATTATTTACTCTATTTATTAATGTCTTATCATATTATTATGAATACTAAAAAAAGTTGAAATTTTCCTTCAACAAAAATTTGAAACTTATAATTTGTTATCCAATATCATCCCAAATTAAATTGAGTCAACTTGGACCAGATCAGTTTTTCTTTTTGAAAGAAGGTCAATTTTTTTTTTAAATTAGTCATTCAATAAAAACACGTATAATTTTATCTTTAGATTATGAGTTTTTTCCTATAACTAATTCAGATCACATGTCAAACATCTCTATTTTAAAGAGGTACCAGCTGACACAAAAATTATAATATAAATTGTGGCATACATATTTTAGTGCAAAACTCTCAAATATCAATTTTGTGGATATTGAAAATCCAATCAAATAAACATGTTTTTAGTTAATCATTTATTATTTATATTTTTTGTGATAACTCTTCGATTTTTAGAGGAATAGAGTTTTATATTGTTTATTATATAAATATAAAAATTGTCCGCCAAAAAAATAAAAAATAGAACTAGAAGCACTTTATTTTAGTTAGTCAAGTGATTGAACTCGATTGATTAATGAATTTCCATAAGCACGAATAATTTGGGAACACCTGAGTTCATGAATTCATGGTTGGTATACCAAACTCTGAATTACTAAGAACATAATTCAGAGTCTCAATCTCTTAAGAACGAAAGATTAACAAAACAATAAAATATAATTTCTTTTATTTGCAGACGAAGTGACAATCATCATTTAAAACTTGTAAAAACAACTCTGATATCGTGTATTTGAATTCATGTGAATGTTTATAACATAACACACTTTCAACATTTGCCCCTTGATCTTACTGCAATTAAAAAACGACATATTTATCTAAGAAGAAAGCAAAAACGTGCAAAAAAGGAAAAGAAAAATGAAAAGTATTAACCATCAATAGAATATAATAAGACCAAAAAGGATATAGTTCACCCAAGACCAATAAAGATATAGAGAATCCAAATATTTACGTTAAGTTTTTATCGTACATCTCTTATTAATTAAGTTCTTTTTTTAAAGAATCTCTTTTTAATTAAGTTATCTCACACACATTTAAAAATCCCTTAAATGTTCATACCAAAAAAGAAATTACTTTAAATAGTATAAAAGATAATATTATTTTATTCTATGATCTTAAATTTTAGATAATTACGTAAAAGACACTTTTTAGTAAATCAATTTTATTAGAATATTTAGAATTACTTATCTATTAAGCTAAGGAAATATACTTTGTAAATATTAATTTTTATGCTCAGACAACGCGAAACATTTTATACATGAATCAAATCAAACTACACCAAGATGATTTTTGTAAAGATATTTTAGGTACTATTTTTTTAAGAAAGGAAAAATTAAAAAATGTGACATCATGACATGACTTTGTTGTTGGATATATGTGTGAATAAATTTATAATGTCGATCTTGTCAAAAAAAAATTATAATGTCGATGTATACAAATTAAGGTTTATTTTATGAGTTTAATGGTGATGGGTTGACGGTTCAAAATAAACTTACACACACAACCAATCAAAACATTTAAAATCGTCACATCAATTAGTGTTTTTTATTTACGTGACAATGCAGAATATTTTGATTGGTTGTATGTGCAAAGTTATTTTGAGCCAACCTACTAGCATTAAACTCTTATTTTATAAGATTTAATTATATACACTGAGACACTATAGTGTGACTAAATTGGATGTAGAACCGAACTTTGTATTATTAGGATTCATTTTTTTCTGAGAATCGAAGTGTTAACAAAAAAAAAATTGGATGCATAATAGGATATCTTTACAACATCAATGGATAAAAGTCAATCTCTCTCTTTTTTTAGGAAAAAAGTCAATCTCTCCATAATGTCGTTAATTAATAAAATAATTTTTAGAATTACTTTTTTTTAAGGAATTTTAAGAATTACTTAGTTGTTAAGTTAAGAAATAATCTGTTATAGTATCCATTAAATGCCGCTTGATATTTTTTTTTATAAAAAAAATTCTCTCTGTCTCATACTCACACACATATAATCATCGAAGGTTATCAAAATTACTTTATATTTATTCACACATTCTCTCAAAATTACAACTTATTGATTTCTATCAATGGAATCCCAACCAAAATAACATGTTCTTCAATTCTATGCAAAATTATTAAAAAGTTTGAAAAGAATGTTGTGCAAATAAAGTTCAATATATTTTCATATTTCATAAATGAAATGATTATGATATATCAAATTAATTATGTTAAAATAATAATGTAAAATTATTAGTGAGATATATTTTATATTTCTTAAGAGTGAATGTGTGCTTATTAGGTATTAACATTAAAATAATATAAATGTTATTTTTTTAAGGATAATATAAATGTTTTGAATATTATAAGTGGATGTCGATTACACTATTGGGTTATTAGCCTAAATCATATCATTATTACCAAGTCAAACCATTGTGCTTCTCTCTAAAGTCATATTAATATATTATTGTACTTCAATTCTTTGTAAATAGAGCTCACATGCAACATAATTGTATATAAAAAAAAAATACAATTATCTATCTTATCTCTCTTATTTTTTACTTCTCTTTATTATTCTGGTTCTTATGCCAAAAGTTTTACAAGAATAAATTTGTCTTTTAATAAAATCACTATCAAAGATGCTCTAATTGTTTATTGTAAATATGATTATGGCTATAAGTAATTGCCGATTAAATGGTATTTAATTGGGTATTGAAATTTGTTAAACATCTTTATTTTATAAGTATTTTTTTTGTTACAAAAAATAGTTGTAGGACTCGAACCTTATTTTATAAGTAATTTGTTACACATCTTTATTTTTGTATTTTACTTCTTTAAATACTATAAAAATGTGTCTAAGTTGTATGATGAATACGGCAGGAAGATACAAATTTTATCAAATAAAAATATATAAGGCACGAAAAATCTACAAATACATAATTTTTTATGTCAATCTTTCAAGAAACAATTTTTGATGTAAAAAAATATGAAATTTATAGATTAGAAATTCCGCCTCACAAAAAAGAAATAGAAGTAATAATATTTCTTCATATTGTACTGGAAAAAAAATCACATTTGGAGACGACCATTTTGGGACGTTACTCTTAATATATCAACATGCAATTGACCATATGTAAAAACTGACTTGGAATGGTTTTTTTTATTGAGAGGGAATGACCTGGATATATATATATATATATATATAAACAATTACCTATTATATTTTAACTGTTTGTTAAATTTTACTTAACTTCTGGCCGAACTCTGGATTACTAGGGCTCTCTTACCCTGAGAACCAGAGGATTAACAAAGAAAATACAATTAATTTTTTTTAGGAATAAAATACAATTAATATTATTTATTCTATGATCATTATATATAGAAAGTCGAAAAAAAAAAACGGTATCAAAATGATCTATATATACATGGTACTATAATCGTGTATTTTGTAACATTCCAACTCTCGTCAAATATACACTATTACCATGAACAAAATTGTTTTATGCTTTGTTGTTTTTTTATCCTTGGCATTGAGCTCTGTTGCTCAATATGATTATTTCTTAATGGCAATGCAGTGGCCAGCTGCATACTGCAGGCAAAATAACAATAAATGTACTCAGAAACCAAACAGGTTTACCATCCATGGGATGTGGCCTCAGAAAAATGTAGGTTCTTCGCCACGTCTGTGCATCACAGGTCAACAACAAGGGGCAAACCTAGACATTAGCATGGTGAGTTAATTTAATTTAACTATAAATGTAAAGCTTTTCTGATTTATTTCTTCTACTTTATTATATTTTAAATAACTTATATTTATTTTTTGCATCAGATTTCTACAAAAACATTGGCTGAACTCCCTACTTCATGGCCCAATTTAGCAGGAAGTGATATGTTTTTTTGGAACAAGCAGTGGATCAATCATGGAACCTGCTCATACTCCGTCCTTAACCAAACCCAATATTTCGATCTAGCCAATGATACTTGGAAGAAGTTGAATCTTTTTGATATACTTAAAGCAGAAGGTATTTCGCCAAGTACCTCCTCCAAACCTCATCTAAGAGCAGACTTTGAAAATGCCATAAGTAAACATATTGGGGTTCCCCTTAAAGTTCAATTTCATTGTCCCTCCAATGAGCTATTAGAGATTAGGTTGTGTAGAAATCGTGTTGGGAATCAATATGAGAATTGTACAATGACAGGAAATTGCGGAACTTCATTTAAATGGATTCCATAATATGCAAGTAAAATTAATATATAAATAATCCTTCAATAAAAAAATTATTCTATAAATAAAGGAAATGAATCATGTGTTAAGTATATATCTTTATTGTTGGTGTCATAAATGTAGGTGATGTTAGAGAATGCAAGATTTAAGACTTGTTTTGCTTAATTGAACATTTTTTTTCTTATTAATCTTTTTTTTAAGGCAAAAGGAATGCATAGGAGACCCTATGCAAACCCGCTTAGTATATCCATCTGATCATTATTATAAGAAAAATCACTTTTCAACTTTATTGAATAACTTATGTATATGGTATATATTATGGATCATATCCATGAATTTGAAAAATGATATTTTGTATATAATAATGATCGGAGTCTCCGTATTTTATTATAAGTCGTTTTAACAATTTCACATAAATTAAGAAATGTATTTAATTTTGTACGACAAAGAAAAATTATAAATGCTTTTACAAAATTATCATTCATTAATGACATATGAAAGTTGAACTTAGAGAACTGAAAGAAGATAGAGTAATCAAAAGTAAATGGTACTCCCTCTGTCCCACAAATGAGCGTCACATTTGTAAAAAAAATTGTCCCAATACTAATGACTTTTTTTTTCACTTTTTAATACAATATTAATTACATTTTTTCAATTGTAGCATCTAATTAATACTAATTGCAATACTCTCAATTAATTAATTCAACCTCTCGTGGCACTTCTGTACATGAAACTGAGTTCAATGATTTAGAAGATTTTGGAGAAGAAGTATCATTATAAGTGAATGTACGATACACAAATATTTTCTTTAAACACTGCATCAAAGAATAATTGTATTCCACCTCAGTTTGCTTACAGTCGAAATTCAAATATTCTTTTGCAAGAGTAAGAGAAGTCTTGTGGTCAATTTTGTGCTTTACCAAAGAAGCAACAGCCCAAATCTGAAATTTGCAAAATGCAAGGAAGGGATTATCAGTCATACTTATACATACTGATTACAATGAGGCTTTAGTCTAGCCACCTTTTGAACGACCTCACTAAACTACCCAGAGACAAGAATGTCATTAGAAACAAAAATTTCAAGGCAATACATGCAGCTGACTATCCAGATAAAGTGCAAACAAAAAATGGCTTTATGGTTGGTTTGCAAGAGAAAAATGTCAAATATGTGAATAAAAAAATTGATTATCAGATTTTCCTAGAATTGTAGCATCTAATTAATACTAATTGCAATACTCTCAATTAATTAATTCAATATCTTTCACTTTGCATTTGTGACATTGGAGAATGCATCGATACTTGACAAAAACACTAAAAAGTTAAACTCGTTTTTCTCTCTTTTCCACTTATGTATTTTTTTTTAATTTGTGTGAAATGTCAAATGAGTCACTCATTGTGGGATTGAGGAAGTAAGATAGAAAAAAAAAACATTAATGTTTTATTGAAATTGTAAACTGACTTATTGTGAGATGGAGTCACTTATGTATCTGTAACAAATTGTTTATAAAAGTGACAAATAATAAAATACGGAGGGTGTACCATTTTAGAATGATTATTAGTATATACTTTTTTTTCTATACATAAAAAAAACAAATGATTGAACACCGTATCTTCGGATCAAATGAAATAAAAGGCTATGATATATGGTGTCAAAGTTTAATTTGACACATTATGTCATTTGACCGTGTCATATTGTACTTGCATCTTAATTTAATCCAAGACTTAAAAGTATTCAATAATGAAGGTGAGAAAAATACAAGAAAAGGAGTTGAAAAAAGTCACAAAGAAATTGAAAAAAGTATAAAATAATTAATGATGGTGAGACCCACTTAGTGGTAGGATCCACTATATATTTTTTGTGCCTATCTCTCTCCAAATTGCATACTCCATTTATTTTGCCAAATGGAGAGGATCTTTACTCGGTTGAATTGTGTTGGTTTTTTCATACTTTTTCTAAGTGTTTGCATTGATCAGAGTCTGAAGCTTGTATTTAGAGTCTGATGCAGAGTTTTGAATGCAGCGGTTATATGATCAAAACACGAGAGGGGGAGAGAGAGACGCAAAGTAATTTATACTAGTTCCTCTCATAAACCGAAAGTAGTCTAGTCCTCTTTCACTTCTAAGGGATTTCACTATAATCACTAAGATTACATATGCTCAAACACACAAGCAAGAGACTTCAAATGCTCAATCAGACAAGAAAAAGACTTCAAATGCTCAAGCACATAAGCAAGAGACTTCTACAATATAACTTAATCAAATAAAAGATTGTTTGGGTTTTACACTTGATATACAATCAAAGGTGTAATCAAATACAAAACAGAGTGGGCTCTTAAAACTTAAGAATTTCTAAGATATAAAGTTTGTAAGAAATTCTAAGTGTAAATGCACGTTGATTTTAAAAGATGAAAATAGGGGGACCAAAACTGCAATTAAACCTATTTTTTATGATCAACCTCTCGGAGTGTACACGGATGGAGTGCATCATTGGTGGAGCAGAAGTATATCACTTGATGATGAAGATTTTTTTGTTGTCATTTGACTTCATCAACAAGGTGTTTTTTACAACACCTATGTTGTTAGACGTGGATGAAAGTTGTGATTTTTTATCAATAAAGAGACACTTGGTGGTGTTAAATGAGTCAATTGCTTTGATTTCAAATTGTTCAGAGGCTACTACTTTTCATATTTCGATTTTGAGACACTGGAAGAAACCTAACCTAAATAAGAGAAAGTGTGATGAACAAGTAGTTAGTTATAGAGAGGAAATAATATCATGATGTATCGCCGCTTTCTCTTCTCATCATTAATCATCTTTTCTACCAAATTAAATACTATGTTTAGGGTCCGTTTGATTCGAGAGTTTTGGAGGAGGGGAGGGAATATTTTAAATTTGATGTGTATGGTTCAATTTATAGAAAGCGAGGAAAGGGGAGAGGAGGGGAGCAAAATCCCTTCAAGACCCACTTTTTGCTTCCCCCAAATCAGAGTTTTTCTGAGGGGAGGGGAGGGGATCTCTTTAAAATTTTATTGCATTGTCAAAATTATTCTTAAATTAATTTAAAATCTCAATATTAACCTTGTAACAACTTATTAGTAGGTTATATTATCCTTGTAACAACATTATTCAAAATCAAATATTATCCTTGTAACAACTTTTATTAGTGTCGGATATATTACCCTCGTGAGCTTAGCTCAGTTGGTAAGGATATTGCATATTATATATAGGGGCTGGGGTTCGAACCACAGATCACCCCACTTCTTCACATTTAAAATGTGTGAGCTCTAGCCACTAGGCCACTGGAAAAAAAGATATATTATCATCCTTGTAACAATTTTTTTTTAAAGATTGTAACAACTTTTATTATTTTCGTATCTATCACTCTTATTTCTTACATGTAAAAACGACTCTTCCAACCCTACTACTACTTTGTTGCCGTCAACCGTTGCTTCAAACCTCCTCCAACGTGAACCGTAAGTAATTCATTATCTCATCGTCTACATCATGTTGTTATCGATTACATCATTATTGTTTCGTCGGTCTATGAAATCGTAAAAACAAACATTTTCGTATATTTAATTAGGATAAAACAGTAAATTAATTTTAAAATCTCTCCCCTCCCTTTGTGAACCAAACATATTTTTAATTAAAATATCTCCCCTACCCTCCCCTCTTTTGAACCAAACATATATTTAATTAAAATATCTCCCTTTACCTCATTTTCCCTCCATTAAAATCTCTCCCCTCCCCTATGTTGAACCAAACGAACCCTTAATTAAAATGTAAAGTTAATTATTTATTTGTTTATAGCCGGCCCTAGTTTTTTTTAAGGGAATTTCTATATGGTGCGAAAATACAAAGGTGCAAAAGGTAAGAATCCACGTGCATAACTAGAATATACAAGGTGGTTTGAGTTATACAATTAATTATTAATTTTTTAAGGGTAAAATTAATTATTAATAAATAATTATATCTATATCCATACTATATAATAATTATATTTATATATATATTATATATAAAGAAAATAGGCTTAAAATACATGAGTTTAAACTAACTTTTTTATTACCTATCTTATCCTTCATTTAAACTATTTTATCCTTTAATTATATTAATTTAAATTTTAATAAAAAAAATTAAATCTCATTAAAATAGGAAATATCCATCTACAATAGAAACAATACTATCAATATTATATAGTCTTTTTGCCCTGGTGCATCTCTTTTACATTTAAGAAAAGTATGGAATCTTGGATTACTAATTGGTGCAATACAAAACAATCCGAAATTTTCTTGAATATTATTCAAGAAAAAACGATTTTAAAGAAATTTATAGAGTTCGAGGAACTGTTCCTCTTGGATGAAATGCTAAAGGAATACTCGGAAACACATTTACAAAATCTTCGTATGGAAATCTACAAAGAAACCATCCAATTGATCGAGAAGATGAAAATCAGCAATGGCACACTCCATCAATATACACTCCGGTACTTGGCAACGGTGAATCATAAAAAAAAAAAAAACAATATCACGCATATTGACATCAACTGTCCTCCGAGACTTGCTTCTAAGACTATATATCTCCAGCAAGGGGTCATAAGATCAATACCTTCGAATGGAACATCTTCATATTCAGCAGTTAGATAGAATAATGATATATACCAAATCACTTTAGTCGTCTCTAACATGGTCATAACCAAATCCATGAATTTTTTTTTTTAAAAAAAAAAGGTCCCGATAAGGTGGTACAAACTGGGAGGAATGACCATGAATTCAGCGGTAGCCGGGTTCCATGATACAACTTGGAAGGTATTTACCACGCCTTTATGCATATCTTGATCGAGACAGAAAATACTATTAATACTAAATGAACTTAAAATATAAGGATTATTGGCATCCTCGTGAATCAGAGGTTGCAAATTTAATTTGATTCTATTATCAAACTTCTCATTGGGGAGCCTCCATTTCTGCATCATGTTGGTGCTTCTACTCGTGCTGCTACTGAGTGAGTAGTAGACTATTGGTTATGTTGCTTCTTTCTATTCGGGCTCATTATATTGTATTCATGTGCTTATGCTTCCATTAGACTTGATTCCTCATACAAAAATAAGAGAATTGAAGTATATGCAAATTCTAAGATTTCTTCACCAAAATAGACCTCACAAAATATATATGACCTTTGATGGAAGACTATAAATGTAACACCCATATAGAGATTGCCTAGGATCTCTTACGAGTATTAAAATTTCGTACCGGATACATTAAATACAATACAGAAAGATATTCAATAATTATACAATACATAAGTTTCTGATACAACTCAAAATCCGATACAAACATCCTCCGTAATATACATCATAATACATCATTATATACAATCATCCAATATAACATAAGCAGCACGATCAATCCAAAGCTTTTTCTTTACCTTTACGTCGTGCTTCCTACTGAGAACCTGCACCAGAAGGAAAGGGATGAGACATAACGTCTCAGTGAGCTCCTACCCTACCAACTGTTGGCAACCACGGGGGTAACCTAGGGTTGCCGTGCCTACTCTTGGCAATCTTGGGGGTACCTACGATCGCCGTCATTCTTTACTTATTTCGCGATCAAGGGGAAAAATCTAGGATCGCTGCATGACTTAATCATTTCTCATCATAATTTAACTTGAACTTATACTTAGTGATCTTGGGGACATCCTATGATCACTTCCTGTTCACTAGGAACTAATTGTCATACTTCTCAATATATATAAATATACAGATTCTTCCTTTCGTATCTTTAAGTTAGAAGTTAGCGTTGAACAATCAATAATTATCTGAGTTCATTTTACGGAGTGCATCCGGGTGGAGTAACCCCGACGTACATCTCCCTTCTTACCGGTGAAAATTCCTATCATATCAGGCTAACACCGGACTCCTCTTTTCTTTTGTGTGGCTGCTCTCGCGAGCGGTAACTTCACCGTCCCAGCTGCCATTTAAGGCGGTAACTTCACGGGGACCCCATGTATACTAACTAACGAGCAGACAGGAGACACATTAACTTTTTAGACTTGGATGTGCAGCTGCCCTCACGAGCGGTAACTTCACCGTTCCGGCTGCCATTTAAGGCGGTAACTTCACAGGAACCCCTCGTATACTAACTAACGAGCATACGAGAGACACATCAAGCCCATTCATAATTATTTCTTATCCTTCAAAATAATAAGTCTTGAATACTTAACCTATGAAAGGTTCTTAACTTAGAATATGGAATCATTCTCATCGATTCTCGTCTTATGTACTTGTAAGTGCTTCTATTCTCTACTATAATTGGCACATAAAATGCATCACCTAGGGAGAACACTCTCCCAATACTTTAACATATGAACCTATTCCACATGCTATATAATTATGCATTCTCTAAAGGATAGGTCTTATAATGCTTATTTGCGACTCTTAATCATTACATGTTGTTCCTTGAGTCTAAAGTAGTATTAGATAGCCAGAACGGTGCAAGAATTGATGAAAAGCAAGGTAATCCTCTATGCTGTGCCATCGTGACACGATTTGGAAATCGTGTCACGATTTTCTACCCAGAAATCGTGGCAGTCTCTGCCTATAAAATCGTGACACGGTTGTAAAATCGTGACACGATTTTACCTGCAGTTGGACATCATAAGGCAAGTTCAAAACATAATTTCCACCATTTTGGCTTATCCAATCATGCCCAAACATCATAACAGCTTAAGGGGTAAATTTCTAAGGCATATAGGCAGGTTACAACATGTATGATCAAGAATTACTAACAAAATAGAATTAGGGCACTAATATTTGCAACTTTGATAATAATACTAGAAACTCTCAAACTTACTCAAGCGGGTTCTAAAACCCTGTGGAGCTCACCTTAAACCCCAAATGGTGCTGATTAAGCTTGAATTCCAAAACCCTAACTTGCTCCAATCTACCACATCTCTTGATTCTTCCTTGCTCTTCTTTTCTTTCTCTTGTTCTAACTTCCAAGCCAAGCTTACTAGCAAGAACTTCTACAAGAATTGGATTAAGAATTTGATGGGTTGATGGAGAGGGAGAGGAGGCGTGTGAGTTAGAGGGAAGGAGGGAGAGGAAATCGACTTTGGAGAGGGAAGGGAAGAAGGAAAATGGACAAGAAAATATCTTGTTCCCTTCTTAAACAATTCTCCTCATTTCCAATATTTATATAATTGCCATTGCCACATAATTACATAATTGCCATGCTTGCTTAATTAAGTTTCTACGCTGTTAACCGTTACATCTAAGCGAGATATTACAATCTACCCCCCTTAAAGAAATTTCGTCCTCGAAATTTAGAATTTACCTGAAAATATATGCGGGTAGTTCTCTTGCATCTCTGACTCTAGCTCCCACGTTGCTTCGCCGTCGGGAGAACCTTTCCATACAACCTTAACAATCGGAATCTCTTTGTTCCTCAAGGACCTAACATCACGATCAACTATCTGATCTGGCTCAGGTTGAAATGTTAGATCTGATCTCAAGTCAATACTGTCCAACTCCACTGGTTGAAAAGGATCGGGAATGAACTTCCTCAGTTGAGAGACATGGAAGACATCGTGTAAACCTGACATAGCCGGTGGTAGCGCTAACTGATAAGCTGCTGGACCGACGCGTCGAAGTATCTGAAATGGTCTAACATACCTTGGACAAAGTTTCTTGGTTCTAAAAGCTCCTCTTAAACCCAACTTAGGTGTAACTTTAAGGAACACATGATCTCCTTCTTCAAATTCCAAAGGCCTTCGTCTCTTATCAGCATAACTTTTCTGGCGACTCTGTGCTGTTCTCATCTTATCCTGAATGGATTTAATCTTTAGGGTAGTCTCCTGTATTATCTCAGGTCCCAAAATACTCTTATCTCCAACCTCAGCCCAACATAGTGGGGTTCTACATTTCCTACCATACAAAGCTTCATAAGGTGCCATTCCAATACTAGAATGGTAACTGTTGTTGTAAGAAAATTCAATCAAAGGTAGGTGATTATTCCAACTTCCTCCATCTTCTAGGATACACGCACGTAACATATCCTCTAACGTCTGAATAGTCTTCTCGGATTGTCCGTCTGTTTGAGGATGATGGGACGTGCTCATCTTTAATCTTGTTCCTAAAGCTCCTTGAAAAGCTTTCCAAAAACGGGATGTGAAGATCAGATCTCTATCAAATACAACACTAACAGGTACACCATGGAGTTTCACTATCTCAGAGATAAACAATTTGGCATACTGAGAGGCTCGGTAAGTAGTCTTAACCGACAAGAAATGAGCTGACTTGGTTAACCCGTCCACTATTACCCAAATGGAGTCATGTCCTCGCTGTGTTCGAGGTAATCCACTCACAAAGTCCATAGTTATCTCTTCCCATTTCCATTGAGGAATTTCCAGAGGTACTAACATTCCTGCAGGTCTTTGATGTTCAATCTTTACCTGCTGACATACAATGCATCGCGACACAAATTCCGCAATATCCTTCTTCATGCTAGGCCACCAATAATCTCTCTTCAAATCTTGATACATCTTAGTAGTACCTGGATGAATGCTGAAACTGCTCTTGTGCACCTCTTCTAAAATCAACCTTTTCAATTCCGTATCATTCGGAACATAAATTCTTCCTTCAAACAGTAGAGTACCATCTGGTGCCAAAGAAAACTCCGGTTGGCCAACTCTTCTTTGGAGATCCATATCCATAGTTTGCGCTTGTGCAATTCTAGACCGAAGGTCACATGAGATCTCTAACTTGTTCAACAGGATGCCACCTTCCAACTGGGTAACATGGAGATTAAGGTCTCTAAACTTCTCATATAACCCACATGTGTGCATCATCACTTCAGCCTTAACTAAAGCCTTTCGACTCAAAGCATCTGCTACCACATTTGCTTTTCCTGGGTGGTATTTCAAATCAAAGTCAAAATCTTTCAAGTATTCCATCCATCTTCTCTGTCTCATGTTCAAGTCCCGTTGGTCAAACAAGTATTTCAGACTTTTGTGATCACTGAATAAATCAAATTGTGCACCATATAAATGATGTCTCCATACCTTCAAGGCAAAAACTATAGCTGCTAACTCAAGATCATGAGTGGGGTAATTCTCTTCATGAGTCTTGAGCTGTCTAGACGCATATGCTATCACATTCTCTCCTTGCATAAGAACACTACCCAGTCCTTTAGAGGATGCATCGCAGAAAACGGTGTATCTCCTTTCAGGATCTGGTATTGCCAACATTGGTGCTTTAGTCAATTTCCTTTTCAAAACTCTGAAGCTCTCTTCACATTCTTCATCCCAATAAAAGGGCACATTCTTTCTGGTAAGGCGTGACAGAGGTAAGGCAATCTGGGAAAACTTCATAATAAACCTTCGGTAATAACCTGCCAAGCCTAGGAAACTCCTGACTTCAGCCACATTCTTGGGTCTTTCCCAACTGAGAACAGCTTCAACTTTAGACGGATCAACGGCTACTCCTCCTTGAGAAATAACGTGACCCAAAAACTTAATCTCAGACAACCAAAACTCACACTTGCTAAATTTTGCATACAACTGTTTGTCTCTGAGGACGTTCAAAACAATTCTCAAGTGCTGAGCATGCTCCTGAGGATCCTTGGAATAGATCAAAATATCATCTATGAAAATCACCACAAATTGGTCCAAATAAGGCTGAAATATCCTGTTCATGTAATCCATAAATACAGCTGGAGCATTAGTTACACCGAAAGGCATAACCAGAAATTCATAGTGCCCGTAACGCGTTCGAAACGCCGTCTTAGACACATCTGATGACTTAATGCGGATTTGATGATAGCCCGATCGAAGATCAATTTTAGAAAATATTGTTTCTCCTTTAAGTTGGTCTAGGAGATCATCAATTCTGGGAAGAGGGTATTTGTTCTTGATAGTCACTTTATTCAGTTGGCGGTAGTCTATACACAGCCTCATGCTTCCATCTTTCTTCTTGACTAACAGAACTGGAGCACCCCAATGTGACACACTAGGTCTGATAAAATGCTTCTGAATTAACTCCTCGAGTTGAGTTTTCAGCTCTTTAAGCTCTATAGGTGACATTCTATACGGTGCCACAGATACCGACTCCGCTCCTGGAATTAAATCAATAGAGAATTCCACCTCACGCTCTGGAGGCAAACTAGTTACTTCAGAAGGAAAAACATCTAAGTACTCATTCACAATAGGAATATCACTGGGACTTAACTCTGATTCTGAAGCCACAGTTAGCATAACATAAAATCCTCTATCTTGAGCACAAATGAATTGAATTAACTGATGGGTGCGGTTAATCAATTCAGACAGAGCCACACCTTCCGCCGTATCACTGGTCGGCATATAAATACTCTTCTCAGAACATCCAATGTATACATGGTTAGCGGAGAGCCAATCCATGCCTAAGATCACATCAAGTTGCTCCATCGGGAGACATACTAAATCAACATAATAAGTCTTACTAGACACAGTGATAGGACAGTTTTCACAAACATAGCTTGCCTCTATTCCGCCTTCTGTAGCGGTAGATACTAACATTGGAGGAATCAATGGAGACAAGGGTAATTGCAGCGTCTCTACACATTTATATGAAATAAAAGAACAAGTAGCGCCGCAATCAAAAAGAACCTTTACTGGGTATGAACCAAGATAACACATACCGGCAATCAAATCTTCATTAGCCAAAGCTTTTGCGCCATCAAGGGAGTATACCCTGCCTTTGCTAGTGGTAGTTCCTTCGGCTGGTCCTTTACCACGTCTATTTGGACATTCATGTATGAAGTGCCCAGGTTGCTTGCACCCATAGCAGACACCCATACCTATCATACACTCTCCTTTGTGGGACTTCCCACACTTCTTGCAAGCAGAATATACTGAGGCCGAACCAGATTGCTTTCCTCTTTGCGGAGATCCTTTTGGCTTAAGCTTGTCATGATATTTATCTGACATTCTACTCTTCTTCCTTTCAAAAGCTACCGCTCTTTCTTTCGAGGTCTTAGCAAGTCCTGCTTCATTCACCAAACTATCATGCACCAGTGCATCATAACTTGCAGTTCTCTGAAGACTCACTGCAGTGTCGATTTCACCTCTTAAACCTCGTTTGTACTGATTCATCTTCCAGACTTCATTCTCAGCATACTCATTATGTGTAGAATAATAGGACAGCTCTTCAAACTTCTTGGTGAATTCTGCAACCGACATACTTCCCTGTTTCAACTCCAAGAACTCTTGTTCCTTCTTTACCTTGTAAGACAAAGGTAAATATTTTTCCAACATCACTTCTTTAAAGTTTACCCAGTTCACCTCTATATCATTCGCTTCCATCCTGCGCTGAGCAGATTCCCACCAGTCTTCTGTTGCGCCTCTGAGTTGATTTGTGGCATAGACCACTTTATCCTCTTCTAAACACTTAGCCATTCTAAAGATCTTTTCCATCTGTTTAATCCACTTCCTAGCTTCTTGAGGTTCACCTTCTCCATTAAACTCCGGAGGGTGATGTCTATTATATTCCCGAAACACGGGGTTACCAATTACGGGAGAAGGTGGTGGCTGTGGATGGAAACCCTGCCCTTGTTGCATCATTTCCATCCATTGCTGTTGGGCTTGAGCATGTTGCTGAGCTTGTTGTTGCATCATCAGCATCATCTGCTGATACTGTAATGCATTTTGAGTTTGCTGCTCTTGATACTGCTGCTGCCAGGCCTGTTGCTGCTGTATCATTTGTTCCCACGAAGTCATACTTGGTCCTCCACTTTCATCACTGGCTTGATTAGCACGAGGTCTACCGGGTCCCCTTCTTCTCCTAGACATCTTATCCTAGCTGTCATATACAAGTCAAAGTGATCAGTTTTAACTGAATATAACATCTAGAAAAATGTCCTGGATCCAAGAGGTCCACAAACTTGGATTGTACTTTAATGACCCAAGGCACGGTCTGGATCGACCTGCTCTGATACCAAATTGTAACACCCATATAGAGATTGCCTAGGATCTCTTACGAGTATTAAAATTTCGTACCGGATACATTAAATACAATACAGAAAGATATTCAATAATTATACAATACATAAGTTTCTGATACAACTCAAAATCCGATACAAACATCCTCCGTAATATACATCATAATACATCATTATATACAATCATCCAATATAACATAAGCAGCACGATCAATCCAAAGCTTTTTCTTTACCTTTACGTCGTGCTTCCTGCTGAGAACCTGCACCAGAAGGAAAGGGATGAGACATAACGTCTCAGTGAGCTCCTACCCTACCAACTGTTGGCGACCACGGGGGTAACCTAGGGTTGCCGTGCCTACTCTTGGCAATCTTGGGGGTACCTACGATCGCCGTCATTCTTTACTTATTTCGCGATCAAGGGGAAAAATCTAGGATCGCTGCATGACTTAATCATTTCTCATCATAATTTAACTTGAACTTATACTTAGTGATCTTGGGGACATCCTATGATCACTTCCTGTTCACTAGGAACTAATTGTCATACTTCTCAATATATATAAATATACAGATTCTTCCTTTCGTATCTTTAAGTTAGAAGTTAGCGTTGAACAATCAATAATTATCTGAGTTCATTTTACGGAGTGCATCCGGGTGGAGTAACCCCGAAGTACATCTCCCTTCTTACCGGTGAAAATTCCTATCATATCAGGCTAACACCGGACTCCTCTTTTCTTTTGTGTGGCTGCTCTCGCGAGCGGTAACTTCACTGTCCCAGCTGCCATTTAAGGCGGTAACTTCACGGGGACCCCCTGTATACTAACTAACGAGCAGATAGGAGACACATTAACTTTTTAGACTTGGATGTGCAGCTGCCCTCACGAGCGGTAACTTCACCGTTCCGGCTGCCATTTAAGGCGGTAACTTCACAGGAACCCCTCGTATACTAACTAACGAGCATACGAGAGACACATCAAGCCCATTCATAATTATTTCTTATCCTTCAAAATAATAAGTCTTGAATACTTAACCTATGAAAGGTTCTTAACTTAGAATATGGAATCATTCTCATCGATTCTCGTCTTATGTACTTGTAAGGGCTTCTATTCTCTACTATAATTGGCACATAAAATGCATCACCTAGGGAGAACACTCTCCCAATACTTTAACATATGAACCTATTCCACATGCTATATAATTATGCATTCTCTAAAGGATAGGTCTTATAATGCTTATTTGCGACTCTTAATCATTACATGTTGTTCCTTGAGTCTGAAGCAGTATTAGATAGCCAGAACGGTGCAAGAATTGATGAAAAGCAAGGTAATCATGTATGTTGTGCCATCGTGACACGATTTGGAAATCGTGTCACGATTTTCTGTAATTTCAGAGTGCAACCTAAGAGGGGGGGGGGTGAATTAGGTTGTATGACTTTTAATGGATAATTTTTCTGGTTTATTGTGTTCTTGTAAATTTTTCGGAATTTTGTATGAATGTATGAACGAGTGCTTGGAAAAATAAAGAGTGTAGGGAAGAAGAAGATGGACACAAGGAATTTATAGTGGTTCCCCTACTGGTACTCCACTCCCCCACAACCCTGTGAGGAATTCACTATGTTAGAATCTTTGTTACAAGCAATCTCTCCCCAAGACCCTCTAACAATCTTTCTAACATACACAAGATAGCACCCCACTATCTTTCAACAATTCTCACCAAAACTATGGCAAGAATTCACAACAATGGTTTTTGAAGAATAATAAATTGTATGGCTGTTATCTTTCTCAATATCACTTTAACAGATTATAACTTAGTGCTCAGAAAACTTTTATAATGATATGAAAGTGTGTTCAAAGTTTTCTAACAATTTGAATGAAAGTTTGAAAGCAAGTGATATTGAAAATTCACAATTGAGAATTTGAAAGTTGTTGTATATTTCTTGCTTTGATTCTCAGTTGAATTTATAGAGACCAAAAAGATGTTTATGAAGCAATGCTACTTTTCAAAAGTTTTACCAATGAATAGACACATATTTAAAATGGCACCTATTCATAAAAAATGAGTATGAAAAACATTTGAACCAAATATGGCCTTTGGAAAATAAATTAGAAAAATAGTCGTTTGACAAATTAACGGTGCTTTGAAATCAATTGTGCAATGGCAATTAAAATTGAGACATTCGGGCATTAAAATAATGTAGCCGTTACAACTCAATTCTCCCTTTAATGATCAACGGTCACAAAATCAAAAATTGCTTCATCATAATTGATTATGCCTTTGATATGGTAAAGATACATAAATCCATTTTGATGTGTAGCCATATCTTAATCAACTATATGATTTTCCTCAATCAATTATGGACCAAAAGAAACACGTCCAGGAGCATTTTCTTTGCACGATTTTCTACCCAGAAATCGTGGCAGTCTCTGCCTATAAAATCGTGACACGGTTGTAAAATCGTGACACGATTTTACCTGCAGTTGGACATCATAAGGCAAGTTCAAAACATAATTTCCACCATTTTGGCTTATCCAATCATGCCCAAACATCATAACAGCTTAAGGGGTAAATTTCTAAGGCATATAGGCAGGTTACAACATGTATGATCAAGAATTACTAACAAAATAGAATTAGGGCACTAATATTTGCAACTTTGATAATAATACTAGAAACTCTCAAACTTACTCAAGCGGGTTCTAAAACCCTGTGGAGCTCACCTTAAACCCCAAATGGTGCTGATTAAGCTTGAATTCCAAAACCCTAACTTGCTCCAATCTACCACCTCTCTTGATTCTTCCTTGCTCTTCTTTTCTTTCTCTTGTTCTAACTTCCAAGCCAAGCTTACTAGCAAGAACTTCTACAAGAATTGGATTAAGAATTTGATGGGTTGATGGAGAGGGAGAGGAGGCGTGTGAGTTAGAGGGAAGGAGGGAGAGGAAACCGATTTTGGAGAGGGAAGGGAAGAAGGAAAATGGACAAGAAAATATCTTGTTCCCTTCTTAAACAATTCTCCTCATTTCCAATATTTGCATAATTGTCATTGCCACATAATTACATAATTGCCATGCTTGCTTAATTAAGTTTCTACGCTGTTAACCGTTACATCTAAGCGGGATATTACAATAAATCTCACCGAAACAGAGAAACCGCGTGTGCAAAGAAAATCAATAAGCAAATAAATAACCATGTATCCTTACTTACCAACTGCAAACAAGAATTTCACATGAAATTAAAACCACTCCTTGTTTAGTCGAAATAGTTTCACAACTCTAATAGAAATTCTGAACCATAAGAAAAAAAGATAGAAACTGAATACTAAGTGCAGAGTTCCATGAGGATGAACTAAGATACCAAACCCTACCGTTTCTTCCTCTTTTATCTCATACTCAACATTTTCTTTCTCTTTATTTGATCTTCATTCACTTGTATCGGTTTGCCAGTTTCCACGAATTACATGAGAATTTGCACGGACCAACTCTCAAAAGTACATCAAACCGAAATGTAAGTATCAATTCGTGGCTCGCAACATGTCAAGAGAATTATGTGACTATGTAACAAAGGCTCAAAGCCCATCAAGTTTGCAGTAGTTGCAGGATCCATTGTTGTCAAAATCCCGACTTAAATCCTAAAATCCATTATTTTGCGACTTTATTCACCTTCAACGACTCAAATCCATAGCAGAATCCCAAAATAGGCAAAATCCTAGTAAAATCGCATCAAAATCGTACAAAACATGAAATCCATACAAAATCGCATGATTTTAAAGGGTTTTGAAGGATTTTGTCCATTTTTTTTCATTTATGTATAAGTAATTTATGGACTTTAAACTCAGACATTTATAACTATATACAATTTATAACATATATTTAGCATTATTTTTGTTTTGGTAAAATCCATCGATTTTGATTGCGAACGATTTCTTATATCGATTCTACAAAAGTAGTCGAGTAAAATCCTTCGATTTTGATTGCGATTTTACGATTTTTGACTTTGCTCTTTCCTTTCGATCTGAAGCAAAATCCCAATTTTGACAACTTTGGCAGGATCTTCCAGACATAAATTTTACTCTGTTGAGTATTACTCATATATATATATATATATTGGTTGGAACACTATAAACCCTAATTCATCATTGACCAACCTGGGTGAACAAAGATCGTGTCGTATTATCTTACAATTTTCATTTCTTTTATACTTCTATAATGGTTGTTGTTCCAATACACTAAAACAACTTACGTGCCAAGGAATTCTAGTAGTTCAAACAGACGTGTCCTTTTTAACAAACAAGGTAAAACATAAATATTTGTCCTTTAAAAATGACATGCACGTCTATATTCTTTTAATATAAGGATTGCAAGTATATTTCCTGCAACTCATTGTTCTTTAGATTCAAAATATGAAACAAAACAAAGGTTTTTACATACTCAAGAGCTGTATATACATTTATTTACATACTTGAATGTCACATCAATAAAATTATTTTAGTACAGAGACTTGGATGATAAATTAATATAGAGGTTAATTATTAGTTTTAGCCAAATATATTTCCATTACCACTTGATAGGGTCAGAATGAGTTTAATGGGTAATATATTCACAGTCAATACCAATCAGTGATCGAAAATGTAAAATAATATAACATGGCTCTATGTATAAAACGGAAAAAGGCTAGCTAGCTTTTAGACTCTCTAGTGAAAAGGAAAAACCTTATAAGCAGTTGAAATTCAAACAAATGAGTAATTGCAATATTCATAAACAAAATGATCATGTTTAACTGATTTGGATTGTTAAAGCAAAACTAAATCACAATATTATACGGTAGCATAGATATTTGAAAACAGAATGTAATGAAAATAGAGTAAACCTTCAAACAAAAATTGATAATACAAGCTTCATAACACAAAATGGATCCTTCTTTTTGCCTTATGAAATGTGTAGTTGATAAGCCACTTTGTAATGTATAGTCATATACCTCTTGGTGGAAAACAAGATAAACAACTACTTATTAATTCCTCTAATCGGAAGAAGGTTTTCTTTGTAAATTCCCATCTGACAACAGAATCTCTCTCCTTTAACACCAATCTCATCAATTATCTGGGAGCTTAAATCAATCCAAACTAGTTCACCATCTTTTCTTTTGAAGCAAATATTGCCCTTCTTCCCAACTCCAATGGGACACTCAATGGGAGGCATCGGTCCAATAATAAAGAGTTTGATCCACGATTCCTTTACACCAAGTTCACCCAAAATTGAAATGTGAAAAGTAGTAGTATTATTACAATTTGAGATCAATGTAATTGACTCATTTAACACCACCAAGTGTCTTTGTATGACTACAAAATCACAACTTTCATCATTGTCTGACAGCATAGGTGTTGTAGACAACACCTCGTTGGTCAAGTCAAATGACACCAAACAACCTGTTGATTTATATAAATCATTGTTACCCCACCAATGACACGCTCCATTCATGTACACTCCAGAACCAGTCCGCGGCTCATCATAAAAACAATCGGGCATATCACACATCTCAATCTCGAATATCCTCCAAGAGTTACTTCTAAGACTATATATCTCCAACAAGGGGTCATACGATCTATCTTCCTGTGGGACATCTTCATCTTCGTCGGTTGTACAAAAAAATGATATATATCGAATCACTTTATAATCATCTCTAACATGGTCATAACCAAATCCATGAAAATGAAAATATGGGTCCCGATAAGGTGGTACAGACTCATCAGGGCTAGGAGGAATGGCCACGAATTCTGCGGTAGCCGGATTCCATAATACAGCTCGAAAGGTATTTACCATTCCTCTAAGCTTATCTTGCCCGATACAGAAAACACCATTAATACTAACTGAACCTAAAACATAAACAAAGATGTCATCCTCTTGAAATGGAGGTGGCAAATCAAATTTGATCCTATTTTCAAACCTCTCGTCTGGGAGCAAATAGAACGTGCCATGATAACGGTATTCATTTGTCACAGTCACTTCAGCCTCATGTATGAAAAGAAACGTATCACCACAACCATCGTGATTGGAACTGTTATTAGATGAGAAATGGGTACAGAGCATGTTCATAAAACAAGGGTTTTCAAATAAGAGGGACCAAGATTTACGTACGCATCCAAAACGCTTCAAAGATTTAAGAGGTAGTTTTGATAAAATGGAAAGGGCAAGATCGTTGTGAATATGAAGATTGTTTCTTACCTTTAACTCTTCAATCGTCCCAGCCACTCCCATAGATTTCTCCATCTCCCACTCCAAACAGAATAGAGATATGCAATGTCCGAAGTGATTAGAGTGCGGCGGTTTTTTGATTTTTCATTTTTGATCGATAGTGATGAGGGCTTTACAAGAACCGGATATGCATTTATATGAAAAGTCAAGTATAATAATTATGATTAATTAGTATTATGACATATTATTTCTTCCTTAAAAAAATATATTATTTCTTAACTTAATCGATAAGTAATTCTTGAAAGTAATTTTCTGAGTCTTTGAACTTAATAGATAAGTTTCACAACAAACTAAAGATTATTTCTTAACTTAATAGATAAGTTTCACAACAAACTCAAGATTATTTCTTAACTTAATAGATAAGTCTTTAAAAAAAAGATAAGTAATTCTTGGTACAATTATTTATAATTAATTAATAAAACTAAAAATTACAAAAGAGTTTTTGTACAATTAAATTGTATTTCTTCCTCTCAAAAATAAAATTTTATTTCTTAACTTCATTTATAACTACTCAAAAAAAAAAAACTTTGACTTATGTGTGAAAAATGTTAGACATAGAGAGAGAGTATAGAATTTACATGTGATTGGGTATTGTTCACCGTCACCTTGATTTAGCTTTCTTCCGGCTAGGAAACCTCAACAGCCCTCACCAATCATCACTGTTTTCTTCTGATCATCATGAGTACTGTAATCATACCTTGACGTTGGTTAGCTGATGCATCCATAACCCCTGATCCTTCCGCAAATCCCACCAAAAATGCTTCTTCTTCCAAAAACCCTAGTTTTGATATCCAACCACCAACCCTGCCAAAAACCAACAAAATCCAATCAATCATTCCCCGGAAATTCCTTCTGTAATATTTCAAACATAGTTTTTTTTTTTTTGATAAAATATTTCAAACATAGTTGATCATTGTCATTCTGTAATATTAATTTTTAATAAATTAGATGTTATATTGTGCATTGAATCTATTATTTACTCTATTTTTTAATGTCTTATCATATTATTATGAATACTAAAAAAAGTTGAAATTTTCCTTCAACAAAAATTTGAAACTTATAATTTGTTATCCAATATCATCCCAAATTAAATTGAGTCAACTTGGACCAGATCAATTTTTCTTTTTGAAAGAAGGTCAATATTTTTTTTAAATTAGTCATTCAATAAAACACGTATAATTTTATCTTTAGATTATGAGTTTTTTCCTATAACTAATTCAGATCACATGTCAAACATCTCTATTTTAAAGAGGTACCAACTGACACAAAAATTATAATATAAATTGTGGCATACGTATTTTAGTGCGGTTTGAAAACTCTCAAATATCAATTTTGTGGATATTGAAAATCCAATCAAATAAACATGTTTTTAGTTAATCATTTATTATTTATATTTTTTGTGATAACTCTTCGTTTTTTAGAGAAATAGAGTTTTATATTGTTTAGTATATAAATATAAAAATAGTCCGCCAAAAAAATAAAAAATAGAACTAGAAGCACTTTATTTTGGTTAGTCAAGTGATTGAACTCGAGTGATTAATGAATTTCCATAAGCACGAATAATTTGGGAACACCTGAGCTCATGAATTCATGGTTGGTATACCAAACTCTGAATTGCTAAGAACATAATTCAAGTCTCAATCTCTTAAGAACGAAAGATTAACAAAACAATAAAATATAATTTCTTTTATTTGCAGACGAAGTGACAATCATCATTTAAAACTTGTAAAAACAACTCTGATATCGTGTATTTGAATTCATGTGAATGTTTATAACATAACACACTTTCAACATTTGCCACTTGATCTTACTGCAATTAAAAAACGACATATTTATCTAAGAAGAAAGCAAAAACGTGCAAAAAAGGAAAAGAAAAATGAAAAGTATTAACCATCAATAGAATATAATAAGACCAAAAAGGATATAGTTCACCCAAGACCAATAAAGATATAGAGAATCCAAATATTTACGTTAAGTTTTTATCGTACATCTCTTATTAATTAAGTTCTTTTTTTTAAAGAATCTCTTTTTAATTAAGTTATCTCACACACATTTAAAAATCCCTTAAATGTTCATACCAAAAAAGAAATTACTTTAAATAGTATAAAAGATAATATTATTTTATTCTATGATCTTAAATTTTAGATAATTACGTAAAAGACACTTTTTAGTAAATCAATTTTATTAGAATATTTAGAATTACTTATCTATTAAGCTAAGGAAATATACTTTGTAAATATTAATTTTTATGCTCAGACAACGCGAAACAATTTATATATGAATCAAATCAAACTACACCAAGATGATTTTTGTAAAGATATTTTAGGTACTATTTTTTTAAGAAAGGAAAAATTTAAAAATGTGACATCTTGACATGACTTTGTTGTTGGATATATGTGTGAATAAATTTATAATGTCGATTTTGTCAAAAAAAAATTATAATGTCGATGTATACAAATTAAGGTTTATTTTATGAGTTTAATGGTGATGGGTTGACGGTTCAAAATAAACTTACACACACAACCAATCAAAACATTTAAAATCGTCACATCAATTAGTGTTTTTAATTTACGTGACAATTCAGAATATTTTGATTGGTTGTATGTGCAAAGTTATTTTGAGCCAACCTACCAGCATTAAACTCTTATTTTACTATAAGATTTAATTATATACACCGAGACACTATAGTGTGACTAAATTGGATGTAGAACCGAACTTTGTATTATTAGGATTCATTTTTTCTGAGAATCGAAGTGTTAACAAAAAAATTGAATGCATAATAGGATATCTTTACAACATCAATGGATAAAAGTCAATCTCTCTCTTTTTTTTAGGAAAAAAGTCAATCTCTCTATAATGTCGTTAATTAATAAAATAATTTTTAGAATTACTTTTTTTTAAGGAATTTTAAGAATTACTTAGCTGTTAAGTTAAGAAATAATCTGTTATAGTATCCATTAAATGCCGCTTGATATTTTTTCTTTTATAAAAAAAATTCTCTATGTCTCATACTCACACACATATAATCATCGAAAGTTATCAAAATTACTTTATATTTATTCACACTTTCTCTCAAAATTACAACTTATTGATTTCTATCAATGGAATCCCAACCAAAATAACATGTTCTTCAATTCTATGAAAAATTATTAAAAAGTTTGAAAAGAATGTTGTGCAAATAAAGTTCAATATATTTTCATATTTCATAAATGAAATGATTATGATATATCAAATTAATTATATTTTATATTTTATTAAGAGTGAATGTGTGCTTATTAGGTATTAACATTAAAATAATATAAATGTTATTTTTTTAAGGATAATATAAATGTTTTGAATATTATAAGTGGATGTCGATTACGCTATTGGGTTATTAGCGTAAATCATATCATTATTACCAAGTCAAACCATTGTGCTTCTCTCTAAAGTCATATTAATATATTATTGTACTTCTTTGTAAATAGAGCTCACATGCAACATAATTGTATATAAAAAAAATACAATTATCTATCTTATCTCTCTTCTTTTTTACTTCTCTTTATTATTCTGGTTCTTATGCCAAAAGTTTTACAAGAATAAATTTGTCTTTTAATAAAATTACTATCAAAGATGCTCTAATTGGTTATTGTAAATATGATTATGGCTATAAGTAATTGCCGTTTAAATGATATTTAATTGGGTATTGAAATTTGTTAAACATCTTTATTTTATAAGTATTTTTTTTTTGTTACAAAAAATAGTTGTAGGACTCGAACCTAGTAAGTAATTTGTTACACATCTTTATTTTTGTATTTTACTTCTTTAAATACTATAAAAATGTGTCTAAGTTGTATGATGAATACGGCAGGAAGATACAAATTTTATCAAATAGAAATATATAAGGCACGAAAAATCTACAAATACATAATTTTTTATGTCAATCTTTCAAGAAACAATTTTTGATGTAAAAAAATATGAAATTTATAGATTAGAAATTCGGCCTCTCAAAAAAGAAATAGAAGTAATAATATTTCTTCATATTGTACTGGAAAAAAAATCACATTTTGAGACGACCATTTTGGGACGTTACTCTTAATATATCGACATGCAATTGACAATATGTAAAAACTGACTTGAATGTTTTTTTTTATTGAGAGGGACTGACCTGGATATATATATATATATATATATATATATATATAAACAATTACCTATTTTATTTTAATTTTTTGTTAAATTTTACTTAACTTCTGGCCGAACTCTGGATTAGTGGGGCTCTCTTACCCTGAGAACCAGAGGATTAACAAAGAAAATACAATTAATTTTTTTTAGGAATAAAATACAATTAATATTATTTATTCTATGATCATTATATATAGAAAGTTGAAAAAAAAAAACGGTATCAAAATCAGCTATATATACATGGTACTATAATCGTGTATTTTGTAACATTCCAACTCTCGTCAAATATACACTATTACCATGAACAAAATTGTTTTATGCTTTGTTGTTTTTTTATCCTTGGCATTGAGCTCTGGTGCTCAATATGATTAAGGAAGCTAGGATCTTTAATGACTAGTCCAGAGGATTTTCTCGAGCTCGTTATGAGAGATCACTTGGTATCCTCAAGTTTGAAATATCGGGGCTTTTTCAAGATTTCTGCTGATGAACTTTTGAGTATATCCCTTGGCTTGGTTCCTAAAAAGGGGATTGTTTGTAATATTTTAAATGAAACGTTCAAACTATGATGTCTACAATTACTTCGACAAGTCCTTCGATAACAAAACTTTTTTTGCATAAGCATAATCATGCATCATACTGCATTCATAGTTTCCAAATCGAGTCGCACACTTTGTTCACCAATAAAAGGTTAACCTGCCGCCATCAAAGAAAGTGGCCCGACGTATTCATTGCAAGCCTACTCGCATTCACAACACTCGAAAACATCAGAGAAAAAGAATGGATCTGTTAGAGCAAGAAAACCAGAACCTCCGGGAAGAGGTAGCTAGTCTCACGGAGGGGATGGAGAAGTTGACCTCCATGATGAATGCTCTTTTAGCTTCCCAGTCCCAGGCGTCAGATCCTCAGCCTGCTGTCACTACTTTTGAACAACCAATCTCGTTTGCTTTGCCAATTTCTACCGTGTTTACTCCTCCGCCCGGTCTATCGTCCACTCAAGCAGCTATGACGTATTCAGCACCTCTCATCCACACCGTTCAACAAGAGGTCGAGCCTATCTTTCATGCTGAAAGTGTTGGAACTCTTGACAAGATGGATGAACTTCTGGAGAAATTTGACGGGATGCAACGGGAAGTTGAAGCTCTCCGGGGAAAAGGCTTGTTTGGGAGAGATGCCCGCGAACTCTGCTTGGTTCCTAATGTCGAAATACCGCCCAAATTCAAGGTCCCTGACTTTGAAAAGTACAAAGGGAATTCGTGTCCACGTAGCCATCTGGTGATGTACGTGAGAAAGATGTCTATGCACACTGATAATCACAAGCTTCTTAGCCACTTCTTTCAGGACAGTCTGACTGGTGCTGCCTTGAAATGGTACATGAATCTTGACAGTGCTAGCATCCGGACTTTCAACAATCTTGGCGAGGCTTTTATCCGCCAATACAAGTATAACCTGGACATGGCCCCGGATCGGGACCAGCTTCGTGCTATGACTCAAAAGGACAAAGAAACATTCAAAGAGTATGCCCAGCGCTGGAGAGAAGTTGCTGCACAAGTTAGCCCGCCTTTAGAAGAGAAAGAGATGACCAAAATCTTATTGAAGACCCTTGGTCAATTCTACTATGAGAAAATGGTCGCGAGTGCGCCGACAGACTTTACTGAGATGGTTAACATGGGAATGCGTCTGGAGGAAGGAGTCCGAGAAGGACGTTTAGTTATGGAAAGTGCTGTTGCTGCCAGCAGTACCAAGAAGTTTGGGAATGGTTTCTCAGGAAGGAAAGAGCAAGAGGTAAGTATGGTGGCCCATAGGCAGCCTCAGCAACAGTATCAACAACAGCCTCGATAACAGAATCGGTTTCAGTGGATATCCCATTTTGATCCAATCCCCATGGCGTATGCAGAGTTTCTTCCCGCTTTGCTTGATAAAAATCTTGTTCAAACTAAGGCACCTCCTAAGGTACCTGAAAGGTTGCCAAAGGGGTATAGACCTGATCTCTCTTGTGCTTTCCATCAAGGGGCACCCGGTCACGACATTGAGCACTGTTATGCCCTGAAGGCTGAAGTCCAAAAGTTGATCCAGGCTAATATCTTATCCTTCAAAGAATCAAACCCCAATGTGCAAGCTAATCCACTACCGGATCATGGGACCTCATCTGTTAATTTGGTACAAGATTGTTCAGAAGCTTACCCTGTTGAAGACAATCTTGAAAAGGTGGCAGCTAGTTTTGTGACACATGGCAGAGTTTACCGCAATTAGGTCGCTGTCGACATTCCCTCAAGTTACTCATAGGTCCAACTAATGTGTTTTGTTGTCTTGTCTTTTTCAAAAAAAATTCCTTTCGTTCCGCCCGAGACGAAAGTGAACTTTTTAGGACTTTTTGTTTCATGCATTCCCATCATTAAATAAAAAACTTTGTCTTTTTATATTTTGTTTTTTTTTCTGGAAAATGGTAACACAAAAAACCAAAAACAAGCACATTTTTTTTCTTTTAATCAATTTCCAAATATCTGCATTTACTTGTTTACTAAAACTAATCATGAATCATACAAAAATCTAAACACCAATAAACCCGTTGAACACTATAACCCTATGCTCTCTCCCGACTTTGAGTTCCCTGTTTACGAAGCTGAAGAGGAGGAGAATGAAGGGATTCTCGAAGGGATCTCTCGGTTACTAGAATATAAAAAGAACATCATTCAGCCACATGAACAAGCACTGGAAGTGATTAACTTAGGCACTACGGTATTCATGATAAAATCCCAGATGAATGGTGCCATCGAGGCTGCAAAAAAAATAAACAAAAAAACAGAAGCAAGAAAAAAAAAACAAAGAAAGAAAAATACATAAAAAAGATGGTGCAGAAGATGGTAACCACCTACAAGGACTTGCATGAGATGTTACCGTATGATTTACATGGATATCGTACTTCAGTGTGTACCTCAACAGGGGCAACCCCCTTCCTTGGTATATGGCATGAAAGCAGTACTCCCTGTGGAGGTTGAGATTCCATCAATGAGAATTCTAATGGAGGCCAAGTTGTCAGAGGCTGAATGGTGTCAAAACAGATCTGATCAGTTGAACTTAATTGAAGAGAAGCGTATGAATGCCTTATGCCATGGACAACTATATCAAAAGAGGATGAAGCAAGCTTTTGACAAAAAGGTTCGTCCCCGTGTGTTTCAAGAAGGAGATCTTGTGCTCAAGAAGGTTTTATCTTTCCAGCCCGATTTCAGGGGCAAGTGGACGCCTAACTATGAAGGTCCATATGTCGTCAAGAGAGCTTTCTCCGGTGGCGCCTTGACTCTTACGAAATGGATGGTGACGAGCTTCCCCGTCCTGTGAATGCCGATGCAGTCAAGAAATACTTTGTCTAAAAAATAAAAGAACAGCTCGGTAAGTCGAAAACCCGAAAGGGCGGCTTAGGCAAAAATGAGCGTCTTGGTGGATCGAAAACCCGAAAGAGCGGTCCAGGCAAAAATTAGTGTCGCGTCGGATTTCGGATATCAAGCTATTGGGAAGCGTTGAATCACTAATGTTAAGTCACGACTGAACTTTTAATTTTCCGGGGAGAAAAGGAAAAAAGTTTGAAATTACCTTGAAAAAGATCTTAGGTTCGAAAGTCGATTATGCGAGGGGAAGGTATTAGCACCCCTCACATCCGTTGTACTCAACGGGAACCTCTTAGTCGGCTTAGGCTTAAAATGTTTCAAAGTTTTGCTTGCGTGTTTAAACATATAAAAAAGGGAAAGAAAAATATGATATATAAAAAGAGGTAAAAACAAACGAAGGGGAAAAAAGGAAGTTTTTATTAATGGGCTTGACAAGATGTCGATCCTGCTCCTACGTATCTCCCGGTAGTCGGAGAATTCAAAGCGTACGTAGTTCTTTGGTTGAAAAAAGTTTATATGTTGGTTCGTTTTAATTAAAAAAGGTTTGACGACGCACAGAGGCGTAAAATGTTTAAATGATGAAGACAAACGCTAAGGCGATAAACTCGCGCAAAGCGTAAATGTTTTAAAATATAAAGACAGACGCACAGAGGCGTAAAAAAGTTTGAAGATAAAAGACAGACGCACGGAGGCGTAAAATGTTTGAAAATAAAAGACAGACGCACGGAGGCGTAAAATGTTTGAAAGTAAAGACAAACACACGGAGGCGTAAAATGTTTGAAGGTAAAGACAAACGCACGGAGGCGATAAACTCGCGCAAGGCGTAAATGGTTGAAAATAAACGCGCAAAGGCGCGAAAGGTTCGGATTGACCACGAGGGCCAAGAAAAGGTTAAAAATGGTCAAAAGGGGGCCAAGGGAAAGTTGAGCGTGCTAGACGCGTCAAAGGTGGAATGACGATTGCACGAGCGACGAGACATACGTCACACATTCGTGCAACCGAGGTTTGGGGAGACATACGTCAAGCCATTCCCATTTCATTCAAGTTTGGTTTTGTTGGAACTCTAAGGAATCTCAAAGGGAAACAAAACACTTTAATAGGGAAGTTGTAAAAAAGGAAATCACGAACAAATTTGTTGTTCGAGTTTATTAAAATCATGAACATTACTTGTTGCTTAAGCTATTGAAACTCAAGAACAAGCGTAATTCAAGTTTAAATGATGAACAAAATCATAAAACACGCACAAGTTTGGAAAGCTCACAAGTTCGGCTTGATTCGAATTTGATTTAAAAAGAATGAGCAAGCTCGGCTCAAGTTCGTGTTTTGATTGAAAATCATGAACAACATGGTTGTTCAAGTTTGGCTTTGAAAATAAACGAACTTAACTCATCGCTCAAGCTTGATGTTGAAAATTTAGGAACATAACTTGTTTCACAAGTTACACAAATTTTATCGCACGAACTTGTAAAATTTCCAAAGTTGTGCATGATTATGAATAGGATTTGAACAAAAATGATTTTAACACTCTTTAGGTTCTGAATCAAGGGTGGGAACCCCAAAAATTTGGCATTTGGAAGCCTGATTCACATTCTGAGTTTCACATACTTCGCAAAGCAACCAGAACTTGGCTCTGCGAAGTCAGGTTCTGATGTGTTCGCAGTGCGAACAATACTTTGCTCTGCGAAGTATACGAAATTTTGAACTCAGAAGCTGTTTCTGAACAGAAGTTCAGAAACTACTTCTAAGCAAGCTTCAGAACCTAAAGGGGGTTAAAAATCTTTACAAAAATTGGGAAAAAGGAGTGTAAAAACTCAGTTTTAAGGCTTGGCCCCTTTGAGATCCTTTTTGAGTTTCAAAAGAGGTTTTTGTGCACAAAATGAAATTGAACAAAGCAAGAGATGCAAACAGCAATTAAAATGAAAGATAAAGATTATAGGAGACTTACAGAACTCCTAGCTATGCTTGTGCAATAGATTGGAAGTGGCTTGCTTGATTGATTAGAGGTTATGAACAAAGAACTCTAATTGGTTTTTGCTTTGTGTATGAACTGATTTGATGCTGCAATGCAATGGATTTTTTTGGTGTGTATTGTGTGTGTAAGGCTGTTTTTCTGGTGTAATGGCTCTCTCTAATCCTTGGGCCTTGGCATTCCTTTTATAGGCCAAAATGCAATCCATGCAATGATGAACAAAATCTCTAGATCCTAGCTGATTTGTGGGCTAAATCCAGGCTAAATCACTTTGCATTTAATGCTAAAGGATAGAAGTTGCTTTGCCTTGTGCCAAGGGGCAAGACCTTGACTGATCTCAGCCACAAAGGTAATGATGAGAAAAAACTAAAAAACAGGGCAGCTTGAGATTGTGTGATTCTTGGGATCAATCCTTGCAATCTTGGAAGGCCAAGCAATGAAAACGTGTACTGGCATGTACAGGGAGATTGGGGGAAGCAAAATGAGCATGTGGGCTGGTGTGTGGGAGGAGAAATCCAGCTCAAAACAGGGCACACCAAACAGCTTTTTGCAAGCAAAAACCACTTGAGTTTGACTGGTTTTGGTGAAGAAAGAAGGAAGGAAAGGGATCAAGCAGGTGGCTGGCAAGCTCAGGTTGGATGATGGGTCAATTGGGAGGGACAAGAGCTGACCAAGGGCAGCCAATTTGATTGAGCACATGTTAGGTTGGATGAAAATCCTTCTTTCCTTTTACCTTTAATGTCACACATTAACTCTTGCCTTGCTGCATCATTTCAGCCACAAATAGCAATAACAAAGATAATAATACTAATAATAACAACTACAAATGAAAACAAAACAGATAAATCAAGAAATAAAATTCTGCAGAAAAAATCACAGAGGTCGCAGTGCGAAGGTCACTTCGCACTGCGAACTCCCCTTTTTTTGAATTTTTTTGTATTTTAAATAAAATAAAAGGTAAAATGAAGAAATAATAATAATAACAATAATAATAATAAGGGTAGGGCAATAATAGTAATGAAAATGACAATGAAAATAAATAAAATAGTAATGAGAATAATAATGAAGAGGATAATAATAAAAATGATGAAAGCTTAATAATATTAATTATAATAAAACCTTAATAATAGTTGTACTGGCAGTGAGTCCAATGCTTCTAGAAACTAGGGTTTCTGTGCTGTGTTTTGGTCATGCCTCGGGAATGGTCCTGAGGTTACTATTTGTAGCCTTTTTTGGGCCTACCCGGTCATGGTTTTGGGCCTAAATCGTAAAGGGCCAAAACCATGACTTGGGCGCCCTCGTAAGCTGCTGAGGGCGCCCCCAAAGGGTTATTTGTGATTGTCAAGTGGGCTCCCTGCCCTCTTGGAGGACGTCCAGCCCTATTTTAAGGGTTCACACCCTTGGCTTTGGGGTCTTAATTCCTAAGTAGTGAGATCTACGGTCCACAGCCCAACAAGCACGAGTCTTGGTACAAGGCGAAGTGATTAAACTGTTTACAGGGGGTTTGTCTATGACCTTTTGCCCAGCAAGTGGGACTTAGTAGCCACGAAGCCATGTGAAAAAATTTTATGAGTACTAGCCCAACGTGGGTGTTTAAACCCTGCATGGGTACTAGCCCAACACGAATGCTAGCCCAACGTGGGTATTAGCTCCATGTTTTGTTTTGAGTACCTTAGTGGGCGGCGCTAGCCCTACGAGAGTGTGGGCGCCAGCCCAACAGGAATATTTATGCTAGCCCAACAAGCACGAGTCTTGGTACAAGGCGAAGTGATTAAACTGTGTGTAGCTCGCCGCGCCCTTTGGACCGCGTGTTGAGGACGCTTCTTATCGGGATCCGACGGTTGGCGTGAGGCGACCGTTCGCTCTCGTTGACGTGTCGTAATCTTAGCGGTTCTCGGAAATCGTGCCAACTTAAGTGACGTCATCTGCGCGTTTTCCCAGGCTTTTCACTTTAAACTTCTAATCAGTTCCTTTCTTTGTCTTTTCACTTTCCTTCTCCTTTCTTTGTCCGAAAAGCACGTCCCTCGCCAATTGCGAACGGTTTTTAGAATCAACGCTTTCCTCCAGAATCAAATCAGTCCCTTTCTTCGTCCAGCTTTTCTTCATTCGAAACAGGTAATCCCATTTTTGGAATTCATCTTCTGATCGTTAGCGCTTCGTTTTTGTAATTAAAACTAGGACATGGTAGTTATCAGGGAGTGTGATGGGAAGGGAAACGTGTTATCTCCGGCTAACTCGGAGGAAAGGGATGCGTTATTGAGAGAGGCGGTTAGGCTTGCGAAACGATCGGATGGGACCACCGATTGGGTTGCCTTTGAGAATGCCTACTATGGCCATTCTCTTTTAGGGGAGTTTTCGAGCGATTCGAGTGATAGCGAGGATAAAGACGATAGCGGGAATTCATCTGATTGTGTTATTCTTTCTGTTCGTCCAGGTCCCTCGAAAGAAAATCACTGTATGGCGTCCACTAGTGATTTGGGGCTAGGGGGTTCTCCTAGCGAAATGATGCGCTTGGAGTCCGTGTTTATGGATCCTGAACGAGTGGGGCTATTCCGAAGCAAGGTTAATGTTTCTTCGACGGGATGCGAAGATGATGTGGTGCTGGAGCCCTGCCGTCCTGGTGAGAAAGTATACTTGCGGATGCCAAGGAGTAGGGCCCACGAGTTCTTCTACATGTATGCGGCGGTCTTTGAAGATTTGGGCGTGAAGTATCCATTCACGCCCTTCTCCGAAACTGTCCTGAGGTGGTTGAATGTGGCGCCTTCGCAGCTTCAGCCCAACAGTTGGGCGTTCATCCGGGCCTTTGAGATAGCTTGCGAGGGATTAGGCTTTGAGCCCTCCGCCGGGTGTTTCTTTAGCTTCTATGGTACTCGGGGGGTGGACAAATCGTCTTGGGTCTCTGTTGGCGCGCACCCTGGGAAACGGTTGTTCCCGCCTTACGCCTCTCATTACAAGAACTGGAGACGGACATTCCTTAGGGTGAGGGGAGGGGGGCGCGTACACAATGAGTTAAAATTTCCCATTTGCTGGACGAGTTCCCCAGCTTCCATTACGGGGTTTGCTTTCGAACAATTGAGTGCGTATGAACAAGGTGTCGTTTCCTTCCTGGATAAAATGCTGCCCATGGATATCCGGGAGTTGCTGAATAGAGAGGGGGATGTCGATAGCTTAGAGACCTATTTGCGTGAGTTGACTTCATAACTTTGCTTGTCTAGCTTTTTGCCTTTCTCTTGATTAATTATTTGTGTAATGCCGCTGGCCTTTTGACTTGCAGAATCAATGGCGCCACTAACAGCTGCAGAGAGGAAGCAGTACTTGGCGGAGCTGAAGGCCAAGAGGTCGGGCGGGGTGGCTGACACTGGCGACTCTTCTGGGCTCATCCTTCGTAAGTCCGAAAAGAGAACCGAGATTGCTCTTGACGCTCAACCTGAGTGTACTGTGGACGTGGCGCAGGAGAAGACTCAGGAGGAGAAGAAAAGGAAGGCGGCGGATCGGGAGGAGGGGGTGATAAAAGAGAGGAGGTCGAAACGGGCGCATTCTCATCCCGCCATTGAACTTTCTGGCCCCAGCCGGGATGTTCGGTCTTTCTGGGATAAGGATTTTGATTTCGAAGCCTACGTGAAAGAAAAGATGGTTTGCAACCCTGACGATGTGACAGCTGGGATGCAGAACCCTGTTCCTTTTGCGACAAGGGATATCGGCGTGAACTGTTTGCGGTCTATTATGCTTTTGATGTCCGTTGATTGCAAATATGCGGAGTCAGTTCGTAATGGAGAAACGCTGTTGGAAAGGGTGAAGCTGCTGGAGAAGGAATTACAAGAGGTTCAAGAGGGCAAGGAGAAAGAGGTCAAGGAGGCGGCGGAGGCGCTGAGGGCCGAGTTCGACGAGAAAATCAGTGACCTGAAGGTTGGTCATGACGCTGACCTAGCTGGGAAGGACGCGGTGATCATTCGTTTGAGGAAAGAGGTCGCCTCGGGGGTTGATAGGGAGACGGCGTTGCAGGATGAGGTTGCGGAAGCCAAAGGGGAACTGGCGCTGTCTTTTGAGACTGGGTTTGAGCGTGCGAAGGAGCAGGCCGCCTTCCTCCATCCTGAAGCTGATCTTTCGTCTATGGATTCGTTCAAGATAATCGTAGATGGCGTCCTTGTGGACGAACAATAGTCTTTGTTGTAACTTTAATTTACTTTGAACTTTCTTGAATTTGTATTGATGCGTGATTTGTACTATATTTCGTTGGTTTCTTGTTCAATGATGGCGATGATAATGCTTCTTGGGTGGTAGTTATTACTTGTACGTTTTTTCGATTTATTTAAGATTGTCGAATCCGTCGAGCTTTCCGGTGTTATTGCTCTATTGAGGCATCTTATGTATGAATTCTTTTATTTTCGCGACGTGTTTGTTTTCCTCTTGCGACGCCTTAGTGTTAAGGACTTAAGTGGCGATTTTGTTTTTCGGCTCGCGACGTCTTAGAGCCCTCTTGGGGGTTAAGGAATTAGGCGGCGATCTTGTTTTTCGGCTCGCGACGTCTTAGAGCCTTCTTGGGGGTTAAGGAATTAGGCGGCGATCTTATTTTTCGGCTCGCGACGTCTTAGAGCCCTCTTGGGGGTTAAGGAATTAGGCGGCGATCTTACTTTAAGCTCACGACGTCTTAGAGCCCTGTCTTTTAGGGTTAAGGAATTAGGTGGCATTTTCATTTTAAGCACACGACGTCTTAGAGCCCTGTCTTTTAGGGTTAAGGAATTAGGTGGCAACCCCTTTGGGGTTAGGCGCGCCCTTTGTGAGTTGATGCTACCCCGCTTGTTTCGGCGATATCTGTGATATTGGAGTGAAACAGAGATAAGAGTAAACGGAAATAGGTGCCTCATTAAAAACCCAGCTCTCGCGGGGAAAAGAGTGCTCCCTTATTCCTCTTTGTTAATTGACATCAAAATACAAAAAATTCAAAAGAAAATGCAAGCAAGACTTCACAGCAGCTCGACCTTGTTTGGCTTGTTTGTAGGAATGGTGAAGTACTCAGCTGTAGTAATGGCGTAGGTTGGCGGCATTCCAGGTTCGTGGTATCGTGTCTCCATTCAGCTCCTCCAACTTGTATGCTCCGTGTGCTAGCTTTTCCCTGACTCGGTATGGTCCTTCCCAGTTGGGAAGTAACTTTCCAATTCGGGTGGGCGCGACGACCTGTCTTAAGACCAAATCTCCTTCTTTCATGTCTCTTGGTATTACTTTTGAATTGTACCGGCGGGCTGCTCTTTGTTTGGCGGCGAATTCCCGGATGTGGGCGGCCTCCCGTACCTCGTCGATCATGTCTATCCCGCATAGTAAGCTCGCCTCATTAGCCTCCTCTGAGAAGTTCTCCCGGCGCCACGTTGGTGTGTCAATTTCTACGGGCAGCATAGCGTCGGCGCCGTATACCATGGTGAACGGGGTTTCCTTGGTTGTGGAATGAGGCGTCGTGTGATATGACCAGAGCACTTCATGCAATTGGTCAGCCCAAAGTCCTTTGGCGTCGTCAAGCTTCTTTTTTATGCCGTTCAGGATCACCTTGTTTGCAGACTCGGCCTGTCCGTTTGCTTGGGGATGGATGACTGAAACAAACTTCGTTTGGATTCCGAGTTGATTGCAGAATTCTACCACCTTGGAACTGGCGAACTGGGTCCCGTTGTCAGATACTATAACTTTCGGAAGCCCAAACCTGCATATTATTTTCTTCCAGTAGAAGCGTATTACTCTGTCCGCCGTGATTTTGGCGACCGCTTCGGCCTCGACCCACTTCGTGAAGTAATCCACTCCGACTATGAGAAATTTCAGTTGTCCTGGTGCCAACGGGAATGGGCCTACGATATCCACTGCCCACTTATGAAAAGGCCATGGGGAAAAGACCGAGGTGAGTTCGCAAGCAGGGGCGTGCTTCTTATCAGAAAACCTTTGACACTTGTCACACTTTCGTACAAAGTCTGCGCTTTCTTGGATCATTGTTGGCCAGTAATAACCTGCTCTCAACAGCTTCGCGGCCAAGGATCGTCCGCCGATGTGGCTCCCGCATACGCCTTCGTGCACTTCTAAGAGGACGAGGTGGGTCTCGTTTTCACCTAAGCATCTGAGCAGAGGTGATGCCTTGCCTCTCTTGTATAACTTGCCAGCGACCATGCAATACTTCGACGCCTTTTTTCGTATCTGCAGCTCTTCCTCCTCGCTTTTAGGATTAAACGCTCCCGTGAGGTATTTGATGAGAGGCGTCATCCACCCCTCCTCCTCATTCTCCACGGCGCCTACTTCCATGATCTCTGTGCTGGGGGCCGCCAGCACCTCCTGGATGACCGTTTTGTTGTTTCCCGGGCGTTTGGTGCTGGCCAGTTTAGACAAAAGGTCGGCTCTTGAATTCTGCTCTCTTGGAACGTAGATTGCTTCGAAGAACTTGAAGGTGGAGGCTAAACTGTTGACCTTTGCTAAGTATTTGGTAAGTTGACTGTCCTTCGCTTGGTATTCCCCGGTAATTTGGCTCGTCACCAACTGGGAGTCGCTCTTCGCCCTCAAGTTTTCCGCTCCCATCTCTTGTGCCAGCTTCATGCCCGCTACCAGGGCTTCATACTCTGCTTGGTTGTTGCTCGCCTTGAACTCAAATCTCAGCGACTGCTCTATGATTAGGCCCCCTGGACCCTCCAACACTATGCCGGCTCCACTACCTTTCAGGTTTGATGATCCGTCGACCGATAACAACCATACGAAAGGGGCGACTTCTTCCACCGGGGATGAGAATTCTACTAGGAAGTCAGCCAGGACCTGTGACTTTATGCTGCCTCTAGGAAGATATTGAATGTCATATTCGGACAATTCCACTGCCCAGGATACCATTCTTCCCGCCAGGTCTGGTTTCCCCAACACTTGCTTGATGGGGTAGTTGGATTTGACAACAACTCTATGTCCCTGAAAATATGGTCGCAGCTTCCTCGCTGTTGCTACTACTGCTAGAGCCAGGCGCTCTATTTTCTGGTATCTCAGCTCAGCTCCTTTGAATACCTTGCTCACAAAATACACTGGTTTTTCTCCTTCGTCAGAATCTTGCACGAGGACGGAACTCATGGCGTTCTCTGATATAGACAGGTAAAGGAAGAGCACGGCGCCCGCATCTGGACGATGCAGAACTGGCGGGCTGGAGAGAAACGTCTTTATCTTTATGAACGCCTCTTCGCATTCTTCAGTCCATTGGAAAAGTTCCTTCTTCTTTATTGAGGCAAAGAAAGAGAAAGCTTTATCGCCGGCACATGATAAAAACCTGGAGAGCGCTGCGAGCCTACCCGTCAACTGCTGCACCTCCTTGATGCTAGAGGGGCTTCTCATGTTGATTATCGCCTGACACTTGTCAGGGTTTGCCTCGATACCGCGCCGGGTCAGCATGAAGCCTAGGAATTTCCCTGCGTGAACCCCAAAAGAGCATTTGGCCGGGTTGAGACGCATGTTATACGCGCGAACTTGATCGAAGATCTCTTCCAGGTCCTTTGCATGGCTTTTGTCATGTTTTGTTTTTACTACCAGATCGTCGATGTAGACCTCCAAATTCTTTCCGATTTGTTCTGAAAAGGCGGTGTCCATTAACCTTTGAAAGGTGGCGCCGGCGTTCTTTAAGCCAAAAGGCATAACTTCGTAGTGGTAGTTGTGGTGATTGGTCATGAAGGCCGTTTTTGGGGCGTCGAGAGGATCCATCTTTATTTGGTTGTAACCGGAGTATGCGTCCATGAAACTCAGGGTTTGGTACCCTGACGCGTTGTCGATGAGGTGGTCAATGTTTGGGAGGGGATATGGGTCTTTTGGGCAAGCGGTGTTCAGATCGGTGTAGTCGACGCACATGCGCCATTTTCCGTTAGCTTTCTTTACGAGGACGACGTTCGCCAGCCAGGTAGGATACTTGATTTCACTTATGAAACGGGCGTCTCTTAACTTGGCCACCTCTTCATCTACTGCTTTCCTCCTTTCTTCGCCTAATTTCCTTTTGCGCTGAGCCACTGGCTTCACTCCTGGGCGTAGGGCGAGGTGGTGACATACAATGGTAGGGTCGATGCCGGGCATGTCTGATGGTTGCCAGGCGAACAGGTCTAAGTTTCTTCTCAGGAGATCCACTAGATTTTGCTCTTCGGCGGGATCCAAAGAGGTTCCCACCTTGGTGGTTTGATGTGGCTCCGGGCCTATTGTGACTTCCTTCAGATCCTCCGTGGGTTCAAGACGTTCATTCTGGAATTCTTCCCTTGGATCCAAGTCGATGACGTTAACTTGCAACGTTTTGCTGTGGCTGCGAAGTTGCTGGATCTGTTGCCGTACTGCTTCTGCCGCCTCTGGGTCCATGAACAACGATGGCGACGATGGTCGTTTTTTGGGTCGGTTATCAAGGTCTAAAGACTACGACTGAGGATTCTTGGTCGGAATTGCGAATTTCGGAGGGATTAATTGATGTTTTGAACAGGGAACGGGTCGACTGTTTGATGAGAGTTAGGTTGAGGTTGCTCCTGGGAAATATGGTGGATGCACGGCGTTCTGAAGACTTTCAGGGACCGTGGATCGGCCGTTTTTCTCTAGGAGACGGTGGCTAGGTCTGTTTTACCGTAGCCCCACGGTGGGCGCCAACTGTACTGGCAGTGAGTCCAATGCTTCTAGAAACTAGGGTTTCTGTGCTGTGTTTTGGTCATGCCTCGGGAATGGTCCCGAGGTTACTATTTGTAGCCTTTTTTGGGCCTACCCGGTCATGGTTTTGGGCCTAAATCGTAAAGGGCCAAAACCATGACTTGGGCGCCCTCGTAAGCTGCTGAGGGCGCCCCCAAAGGGTTATTTGTGATTGTCAAGTGGGCTCCCTGCCCTCTTGGAGGACGTCCAGCCCTATTTTAAGGGTTCACACCCTTGGCTTTGGGGTCTTAATTCCTAAGTAGTGAGATCTACGGTCCAATAGTAAAAAGATAATAATGATATTATTAATGAAAACAGAATTACACTAATAATATTAATGATAATAATGATGATAATATTAATAGTAATGCTAATGAATGCAAATAAAATTCACTGACAAGAATAAAATAATAAAAGGTAATAACAAGTGATGAAATAATAAAGATAAGACAAAGAAAAATATGAGTCAAAAAATGGGGTATGACAGATGCCCTTATTTAAGTTTCTTCGTCCCGGAGATAAAAAGTGAAATTTTGAAATGGACGGGTCGAAGAGACTTAAATATAGAGTACGCCATTTTTTGACTAAATATTTTTTCGAATTGTAAATGTTATGAATGCATGTATGTGAATGTTATGAATGCTTGTAATGTAAATATGAATGCAAAGACGATAAAAATGACCACATTGGGGATAAAAAGAGACAAAGGGATACCCGGGTTCATTGAAGAAACGGGATCCGACTTTATTGGGGAACATGGTTCCACTGGGGATAAATGTCAGTTGTTTGAGTTGTTGCCGAACTGGCCACTGACGACAAAAGATAAATTGAATGTCAACTGTTCGGGCTGTTGCCGAACTTGCCATTGACGACAGGAAATAAAAAGAATGTCAACTGTTCGGGTTGTTGCCGAACTTGCCATTGACGACAGGAAATAAAAAGAATGTCAACTGTTCGGGTTGTTGCCGAACTTGCCATTGACGACAGGAAATAAAAAGAATGTCAACTGTTCGGGTTGTTGCCGAACTTGCCATTGACGACAGGAAATAAAAAGAATGTCAACTGTTCGGGTTGTTGCCGAACTTGCCATTGACGACAGGAAATAAAAAGAATGTCAACTGTTCGGGTTGTTGCCGAACTTGCCATTGACGACAGGAAATAAAAGAATGTCAACTGTTCGGGTTGTTACCGAACTTGCCATTGACGACAGTAAATAAAAAGAATGTCAACTGTTCGGGTTGTTGCCGAACTTGCCATTGACGACAGTGGGGATGCGGCTGACAAGTCGTTCCCTACAGAACTGCCCCTTCAATTGGGGAGAAAGGATGCACAAGCTGTTCATTAAAGAACTTGCCACTTGGCACAACACTGGGGAATATGCACAAGCTGTTCATTAAAGAACTGCCACTTGGCATGAAGACATGATAAAAGGACGCGCAAGCTGTTCGCTTGAACTGCCACTTGGCGTACAAGGTGACATCTCTGGACCAGACAGACTGGGGATGACACTTGGGAAAAAAAGAATTCACGAATTGTTCGTGATTGATTGGTGAGACCCATGATGGTTAGAACAACCATGTATGAATGATATTGTAGTATGTTGCATGCATAAATGTACGGATGTACGAATGTACAAATGTATGAATGTATGAATGCATGACTCTCACTGGCGATGTTGCGTGAAAGATTGACTTGCACTGGGGATACCCAAAATGTTTGTTAAGGAATTGCCCCTTGATACAAGGATACAATGAGAGGAGCACAAGCTGTTCGTTAAAGAATTACCGCTTGGCGAAAAGGAGATTGAAATCCCTAGACCAGACAGACTGGGGATGACACTCGACTGTTTGTTGTGGGAAATGCATGATATGAATGTGAGATGCATGTTAATGAATGACTTTGATATGATGCATGAATTATGCTGACATGCGGGATGACAGACGTCATGTTGGACGCTGGGGGTTATGATTTGGGTGCCGAGCAAAGTCGGGCTTGGATGAGATACCGAGCGAGGTCGGGCTTTGGTAAGATGCCGAGCGAGGTCGGGCTTTGGTTGGATGTCGAGCGAGGTCGGGCTTTGGTAAGATGTCGAGCGAGGTCGGGCTTTGGTTGGATGCCGAGCGAGGTCGGGCTTTGGTTGGATGCCGAGCGAGGTCGGGCTTTGGTAAGATGGTTGTGCCAATGACGATTGGGCTTTCGGGGTTGAGACTCCACTGGGGGATATGCCAATAAGATTGGGCTTTGCTTGTGACTTCGCTGGGGATACAAGGATCATTTTGGAAGCATGATCGATATCCAGCCTTAGATGCCAATGGTGATTGGGCTTTTGATTGTTTGGACAAAGATTGTCTTCCTGGGGAATTTGTTAATCCACTGGGGATTGTGCTAATCCGCTGGGGAGAAGAACTGATGATCCCGCCGGGGATGTTTACGCTTTGGTTGGCAAGTCTTTGCCTGAATTGTCCCTTCGGGCTCTCAATTCATTGGGGATATTCCTGATTGATTCACTGAGGATTCTGTTGGGGAATTCCTCTTTCCTCTTTCTCTCTTTTTTTTTTTTTTTTGCAATTGACCATGCTCGGCCTGCGAAGCTTTATCTGCTTTAAGGATAGACATCGATGTACACTCCGAATATTCACGAGTTCGAAAGGAATGTGTTTGTTATTGATAAAAAAATAAAAGACTCACAAAATAAATTTTGAAATTTTTTTTTTTGTTTTGAAGTACTATCATCAAGAATAAAAATGAATAAAAGGAATTTGATAAAAGGTAAAGAATATAATGTTGGGAAATGAAATTTATTTGTGGGGTGGTAGCCTGCCAAAGGCGTGGCTCCTTTGTGATTTGGTTTGGGACCGCTGATGACAACTGGGTCTTTTGTAGGGGACCGAGGAATGTTAATGATGACCGGGCTCTTTGTGAATTGTGGGGGGAGTGCCAAGCATAGTTGGGCCTTTTGAATGATTGTGTATTGGGCATGGTTGGGTTTTGGTTTAAAATTGTGGGTGCCAATGATAATTGGGCTTCATTGTTGGGTGCCAATGAATATTGGACTTTGGTTTTGTTTGGATGTCGAGCGAGGTCGGGATTTGGGATTGGATGCCGAGCGAGGTCGGGCTTTGGGATTGGATGCCGAGCGAGGTCGGGCTTTGATGATTGGATGCCGAGCGAGGTCGGGCTTTGATGTTTGGATGCCGAGCGAGGTCGGGCTTTGATGTTTGGATGCCGAGCGAGGTCGGGCTTTGATGTTTGGATGCCGAGCGAGGTCGGGCTTTAGATGTTTGGATGCCGAGCGAGGTCGGGCTTTGATGTTTGGATGTCGAGCGAGGTCGGGCTTTGATGATCGGATGCCGAGCGAGGTCGGGCTTTGATGTTTGGATGCCGAGCGAGGTCGGGCTTTGATGATCGGATGCCGAGCGAGGTCGAGCTTTGATGTTTGGCTGCCGAGCGAGGTCGGGCTTTGATGTTTGGGTGCCGAGCGAGGTCGGGCTTTGATGATTGGATGCCGAACGAGGTCGGGCTTTGATGTTTGGATGCCGAGCGAGGTTGGGCTTTGATGATCGGATGCCGAGCGAGGTCGGGCTTTGATGTTTGGATGCCAAGCGAGGTCGGGCTTTGATGTTTGGATGCCGAGCGAGGTCGGGCTTTGATGATTGGATGCCGAGCGAGGTCGGGCTTTGATTGGTTGGTATGATTCATATGAAATTTGCGCATGCAGTTTTAATGCCCCCATTATTCCGAGATTGTACTGAAAAATTCGAAATAAATACCACACAAAAAATTATATCGTACAGTTCAAGTTAATAACATGTTTATCAACGAACCAACCTATCACTCATTTAAGTAAACGAACAAATTGAATATTAATGTAAGGGGTATTGAACACTCATCCGGCAAGTTTGTTAACATTCCGATCGAGTTATGTGTCCATCTAGTCATCGTTTCTAAAAGCATGAAAGCATTGATTTAAGGTCTTTAAGGGTTGTAATTTGGCTTGGTTACAAAAGAAATGTCATATGTGGGGAAATTGAGTTCAAAAGGCCAAGCAAAAAGGAACATTCTTTCTAATTTACACCCTTCCTTGTTCAAATCACAACTTTTGGTGATTTACAAACATTTCTCTTCGATCTTGACAACTCTTCGATTTTATTGATTTTCCTTTTTCTTTTCTCTTTTGAGATTTCTTGATTTGTTTTTCTTTCTTTCTTTCTTTCTTTCTTTCTTTCTTCTTCTTGGTTGTCAAGATCTTTTACGAAATTCATCATTTCTCGGCTTTCACAACCTCTCTTTTTCTTCAACTGAATCGAAGGTGATACCCTAATTGAATGTTCCTTTCTCTTTTGGCAAGGGATAACAATCATGATGGTTTAGGGGTTCAAAAATTTGAAAGAAAATTATCAGAATTTAGTGATGATTTAACCATGAACTGAAAAGCTTTTTTTTTTTTTTACAAACTCCGGCAATCTCATTAAGCAATTGAGCTTATGAAAGTTGGCAGTTCATAGTCAATAATTCTGATTCGCTAGGCTCAAAGGGTTGACAAATGCTCACTTCTCACAGGGCGGGCTATTTGTGGTCAAATGTTTTCACTCATATTCAAAAAATGCCTCGATCATGCTAATGCTTTCATACAGTTTAAAACAACGTTTAGATTTAACATAAAAAGATCGAGTTAACAAAAATGCCGGCCTCCTGCATATGTATAATAATTTTGAGGCTTCTTCACATTTGGGCTGGTTCTAAATGGTTCATTGAATAAACACACTAACAACGCAAATTACATGATATAGCTTTTGTGTTAAGTATATATCTTCATTTTGAGTTTAATCACACAAAAACAGGAAGCATGTATTTAGCTTTGCGCAAATTAATCAAATTTATCATTACCATTTATCCGTGGCTGAGTTAATTAACTTTGGCTTAATCCGTGGTTAAGAAAAAATGTCAATTTCAAATTACCAACAATTCATAGTAAACAATGACATTTAACGCACATTAAAATTAAACAGGCATAAATAACGATGATTAAAAGGCCAGATAATAAAAGAAGGAGTACATAGTACAAATATGGATACAAAGTTTTAAACATAGGAAGAGTGTACGTGAAAATGAAATACCATAAACATAAAAAAATATGAGAAACATCAAAAAAAAGGGGGGGCCACTCAAGGAGTGAGAGCCTCATCATCCTCAGTCTCCTCATCCTCGTCCTCCTCGTCCTAATCATCCTCATCCTCTCCTCCATCATCACCTCCCTGGCCTCCGACCGCTGCACCACTGCCTCCACTCTCTGAATACTCTGGCCTATCCCCGGGCCAAGCACCATGAGCTACGAACATCTCTGGTGTCGGTATCTGAATGTTGGGCTCTGTCGGCCTACCCAACTGTCTCTGAAGGCGATATATGGAATCATGCATCATGGTCATGTATCTATGAGTGGAAGCATTCTGCTCCCATGTGAAGGTACAAGTGTGATGACCCTGTGATGCCGGTGGGGGTCTAGGTCGTGGCTGTTGTGCCCTCGGCGCTCTCCTTCCTGTGCAGTGTCTGGAGATGTACTCATCCGTGATCGGGTTCTTTATAGTCTCGGACACATGAGGAGGGATAGCTACTCGTGCTTCTCGGCAGAGTCCCTGATCAGACCCGGGAAAGCGAGCGGGCACATCTTCTTGGCCGGTGGCTTGATGCCACTCTCGACCACTATCTTAAGCTCTTGGCAAATTACCCTGGCCACATCTACTTGTTTATGGGTGAGGATATAGTAGATTAGGGGGGTGACGTCCAAGGTGGTGGAGGAGGTATGACTCTTTGGTTTTATATTGTGAACAATGAGGTGGAAGATGACTTGAGCATAGGTAGTGAGGTTGTTTTTGAGGGCTTTGGTAGGCTGCCCCGCCGCATTGAGCTCATAGCCCTTTCCGGATCGGAAGATGGTCTGGGCGTATAGGTCGTGGTTCCAATTACCACGGTTTTGGTGCTTATGGAAAGCACAAAGCTCATCATTCTCTAGTTGGAAGGGGTTGCAAAGATAAGTGTTGATGGCGTCGCGATCGAATCTAATGACCCGACCACGCACCATGGTTTGATAGGTGAACTCTCCCTCCGGATCCACGTGAATGGCGTTTGCATAAAATTCCCGGATAATATCATAATTAAGGTTTAGGGGAGGGTTCACCAAAACTCCCCAACGGCGGTGATTAATCAGTCGGGCCAGCTCTCGGTAGGTGCCCTGCTCGTTTATAGTGAACTGTCTTTCAGCCCAGAATGCTCGGCTGAGAAGCTCCTCATACCTCTCCTGATTTCGGAGGCTTAGGAAGCGGGAGGCGTCGAATGCCCCTTGGGGTCTTGATCCTGACGCTTCACCCCTTAATCGTTTTCCCTTTGGTCTTGGTGCCATCTACAAGAAAAAGGCAAAGTCAGTAAACAGCATACATAATTAAAAGCAATGTGGGGTGAAACCAATGGAATTGAAAGGAAAACATGAAAAAACAAAGGTTCTGTTTCTGCTAAGGTCGCACTGCGAACGCATGGTCGCAGTGTGAAGCTGCTCGCAAAATTCTGGGTTGCCCAGAAAAAGGGGTCGCAGTGCGAAGTTCATCTTTGCTCTGCAACCCTGACAGAAAAAATCCAAAATCCCCAGAAAACTACCCTAAACTCTTAAGCAAGGCTTCATACAATGCATGTTAGATGAATGATTAAGAATAAATGCATGGGTAATGAACACAACTATCATAGCAACTAGTTTTGATCCAATTTCTACAAAAATGGGTAAAGTGTATTCGTGTAAAATCTCTTAAAGATGAAAAGGAAATGGGCCTATTTTAACTACCCATAATGTACATTTACTAAATTACAGCTTATCCTAGCAAGGCCAGAAGGGAAAGAAGCTAATCATAACCTTAAACCCTAATAATGGAAGTTCAAGAATTAAAAAACCTAAGACCCAAAACACGAATCAGAAGTAGAAGAAAGGATAAAGAGGAAGAAATCATACCTTGCTGCTTGCAGAAAAAGGAGATTTAAAACTTGAAATTAAGAAAGAAAGATTTATGAAGAAAAAGAAATGGGTATGCTTTTTTTGAGTTTTTGTGAAAGGAATATGAAAAGTTTTAAGTGTTAGGAGTTTAATAAAATAGAAAGAAAGAAAATAACGGTTAGATAAGAGAGATAGTGGAAATGAGTGGTTGGGGGGAGTTAATGAGGGTTAGTAAATTTTGAAAACTGAGCTGACAAAATTCGCATGCTTCGCACTGCGAAGTAAGTTTGCTCTGCGAACCTCAGAGTTAACTTCGCAGTGCGAAGCTACCTTTGCTCTGCGAAGTCAATCAGATTCTGAATTTTCAAAATTACTACCCTTCAACAAATTGGTCCCTTACATCCCCAACCATGGTTATTAAAAAGTAGTAATAAACAAAACTTATTGGTTGCCCCTGATAAAATGAAGCAAAATGCAACAATTATGAATGAATGCGGATGGGTGATATGCAAAGGTATGGTATACAGAGGTTCGAAACTTCCCCCCATCCTCACGTGTAGGCTCTAAAGGTGAGATTTCCTAAGAAGAGGTCCCTAGAGTCATAGATCTCACATGGAATTAAGGTTGTCGACGAACATACGTCACGTGACTTCAATTCATTCCACGTGAAAATCTCCTCTAAGCGGGGTTTGGCATCCTACCTCACGGACATACGACAACGCGGGCTTCCGCTCACAACCACCATTCTAACTTAGTTTTCTCTCGAGCTCGGGTAGAGAGCCTCACACGTCCGGCATTAACCCGAACAATGTGGAGTAACATCGCTCAAGTAACCCCGCAATTGATATATATATAGATATGAAGCAAAATGATATATGTAAATATAGAGCAAAAGAATAAAAACAAATAATGATAATATAAACACGTAAGTAAAAATGAAACAATTTAGCCTAAAAGCCGACTGAGATAGGCTTGACTCGTCATACAAAAACAAAGTGTTTTATGCAGAATCCCCAGTGAAGTCGCCATTTTTGTCGCGTCGGATTTCGGATATCAAGCTATTGGGAAGCGTTGAATCACTAATGTTAAGTCACGACTGAACTTTCAATTTTCCGGGGAGAAAAGGAAAAAAGTTCGAAATTACCTTGAAAAAGATTTTAGGTTCGAAAGTCGATTATGCGAGGGGAAGGTATTAGCACCCCTCACATCCGTTGTACTCAACGGGAACCTCTTAGTCGGCTTAAAATGTTTCAAAGTTTTGCTTGCGTGTTTAAACATATAAAAAAGGGAAAGAAAAATATGATATATAAAAAGAGGTAAAAACAAACGAAGGGGAAAAAAGGAAGTTTTTATTAATGGGCTTGACAAGATGTCGATCCTGCTCCTACGTATCTCCCGGTAGTCGGAGAATTCAAAGTGTACGTAGTTCTTTGGTTGAAAAAAGTTTATATGTTGGTTCGTTTTAATTAAAAAAGGTTTGACGACGCACAGAGGCGTAAAATGTTTAAATGATGAAGACAAACGCTAAGGCGATAAACTCGCGCAAGGCGTAAATGTTTTAAAATATAAAGACAGATGCACAGAGGCGTAAAAAAGTTTGAAGATAAAAGACAGACGCACGGAGGCGTAAAATGTTTGAAAATAAAAGACAGACGCACGGAGGCGTAAAATGTTTGAAAGTAAAGACAAACGCACGGAGGCGTAAAATGTTTGAAGGTAAAGACAAACGCACGGAGGCGATAAACTCGCGCAAGGCGTAAATGGTTGAAAATAAACGCGCAAAGGCGCGAAAGGTTCGGATTGACCACGAGGGCCAAGAAAAGGTTAAAAATGGCCAAAAGGGGGCCAAGGGAAAGTTGAGCGTGCTAGACGCGTCAAAGGTGGAATGACGATTGCACGAGCGACGAGACATACGTCACGCATTCGTGCAACCGAGGTTTGGGGAGACATACGTCAAGCCATTCCCGTTTCATTCAAGTTTGGTTTTGTTGGAACTCTAAGGAATCTCAAAGGGAAACAAAACACTTTAAAAGGGAAGTTGTAAAAAAGGAAATCACGAACAAATTTGTTGTTCGAGTTTATTAAAATCATGAACATTACTTGTTGCTTAAGCTATTGAAACTCAAGAACAAGCGTAATTCAAGTTTAAACGATGAACAAAATCATAAAACACGCACAAGTTTGGAAAGCTCACAAGTTCGGCTTGATTCGAATTTGATTTAAAAAGAATGAGCAAGCTCGGCTCAGGTTCGTGTTTTGATTGAAAATCATGAACAACATGGTTGTTCAAGTTTGGCTTTGAAAATAAACGAACTTAACTCATCGCTCAAGCTTGATGTTGAAAATTTAGGAACATAACTTGTTTCACAAGTTACTCAAATTTTATCGCACGAACTTGTAAAATTTCCAAAGTTGTGCATGATTATGAATAGGATTTGAACAAAAATGATTTTAACACTCTTTTGGTTCTGAATCAAGGGTTGGAACCCCAAAAATTTGGCATTTGGAAGCCTGATTCACATTCTGAGTTTCACATACTTCGTAGAGCAACCAGAACTTGGCTCTGCGAAGTCAGGTTCTGATGTGTTCGCAGTGCGAACAATACTTTGCTCTGCGAAGTATACGAAATTTTGAACTCAGAAGCTGTTTCTGAACAGAAGTTCAGAAACTGCTTCTAAGCAAGCTTCAGAACCTAAAGGGAGTTAAAAAGCTTTACAAAAATTGGGAAAAAGGAGTGTAAAAACTCAGTTTTAAGGCTTGGCCCCTTTGAGATCCTTTTTGAGTTTCAAAAGAGGTTTTTGTGCACAAAATGAAATTGAACAAAGCAAGAGATGCAAACAGCAATTAAAATGAAAGATAAAGATTATAGGAGACTTACAGAACTCCTAGCTATGCTAGTGCAATAGATTGGAAGTGGCTTGCTTGATTGATTAGAGGTTATGAACAAAGAACTCTAATTGGTTTTTGCTTTGTGTATGAACTGATTTGATGCTGCAATGCAATGGATTTTTTTGGTGTGTATTGTGTGTGTATGACTGTTTTTCTGGTGTAATGGCTCTCTCTAATCCTTGGGCCTTGGCATTCCTTTTATAGGCCAAAATGCAATCCATGCAATGATGAACAAAATCTCTAGATCCTAGCAGATTTGTGGGCTAAATCCAGGCTAAATCACTTTGCATTTAATGCTAAAGGATAGAAGTTGCTTTGCCTTGTGCCAAGGGGCAAGACCTTAACTGATCTCAGCCACAAATGCAGCTGATTCTAGAAGGTAATGATGAGAAAAAACTGAAAAACAGGGCAGCTTGAGATTGTGTGATTCTTGGGATCAATCCTTGCAATCTTGGAAGGCCAAGCAATGAAAACGTGTACTGCCATGTACAGGGAGATTGGGGGAAGAAAAATGAGCATTTGGGCTGGTGTGTGGGAGGAGAAATCCAGCTCAAAACAGGGCACACCAAACAGCTTTTTGCAAGCAAAAACCACTTGAGTTTGACTGGTTTTGGTGAAGAAAGAAGGAAGGAAAGGGATCAAGCAGGTGGCTGGCAAGCTCAGGTTGGATAATGGGTCAATTGGGAGGGACAAGAGCTGACCAAGGGCAGCCAATTTGATTGAGCACATGTTAGGTTGGATGAAAATCCTTCTTTCCTTTTACCTTTAATGTCACACATTAACTCTTGCCTTGCTGCATCATTTCAGCCACAAATAGCAATAACAAAGATAATAATACTAATAATAACAACTACAAATGAAAACAAAACAGATAAATCAAGAAATAAAATTCTGCAGAAAAAATCACAGAGGTCGCAGTGCGAAGGTCACTTCGCACTGCGAACTCTCCTTTTTTTTGAATTTTTTTGTATTTTAAATAAAATAAAAGGTAAAATGAAGAAATAATAATAATAACAATAATAATAATAAGGGTAAGGGCAATAATAGTAATGAAAATGACAATTAAAATAAATAAAGTAGTAATGAGAATAATAATGAAGAGGATAATAATAAAAATGATGAAAGCTTAATAATATTAATTATAATAAAACCTTAATAATAGTAAAAAGATAATAATGATATTATTAATGAAAACAGAATAACACTAATAATATTAATGATAATAATGATGATAATATTAATAGTAATGCTAATGAATGCAAATAAAATTCACTGACAAGAATAAAATAATAAAATGTAATAACAAGTGATGAAATAATAAAGATAAGACAAAGAAAAATATGAGTCAAAAAATGGGGTATGACAATTAGAGACATAAAACAGAAAATAATCATCCTGATAGATCGAAAACCCGAAAGGGCGATCTATGCAAAAGTTAAGGATCAAAAGACAAAGTAACTGCATTGGGTTGGCCATGACTCACTTGGGGCATTTTACCGGTCAAAGAGGCTCTGAATCTGAAGCATCCAAACAGTGGAATTCAAAGTTGTCAGGGAGAACAGCGGTTATTGTGTTCAATGTACCTTCAATTTATATTTACCATTTTCCAAACTTTGTAAGGTCCGTGGAGCCGTGTCATTGGCGGGTCACCACTCTTTTAAATAAATTTGAGCCTATTGCCTTTCATTTGGAATTCCCATTTATTCAATTTATAAAAACTTCTTCTATTTTTTATGGTAGTGCTTGAAAAAAAATATTTTTCAAAATCATAAATATTTTTCATGTCTTTTTGAAAAGCACAAACAACAAACACATTTTCTCTGAACTCATGAATAAGTGAAGGGTGCGTCAACAGCTATCCTGAAAACGGATAAACTTTGCAGGTTGAACATGGTCAATTGCTTAGAAAAAAAATACAAAAAAAAGAAATATATGTAAAAAAAAAAAAAAAAAAGAAAGAGCTCGGTAAGTCGAAAACCCGAAAGGGCGGCTTAGGCAAAAATGAGTGTCCCGGTGGATCGAAAACCCGAAAGGGCGGTCCAGGCAAAAATTAGGGGCATACAAAAGAATATATCCCCAGTGGGCTGAAAACCCGAAAGGGCGGTCCAGACAAATATATGGGGCATACAAAAGAATATATTCCCGGTGGGCTGAAAACCCGGAAGGGCGGTCCAGGCAAAAATTAGGGATTCAAAAAAAAGCAAAACAAAAATAAACATGACCACAGAAGCACCAGTTCTTCTACCATGGTTTTTGGATTGGCACGTTCTCCCCAAGAAGTGTTTACTCCCCATCAGTTGTTGCATATGTCGGGCTTTACCCCGTCAATGTTTTGATATGTCCTCAGTGGCATCATCCTGATTGAAGATTGCCGAGTGTTTGTGATGCGACGTCGGGTCACTTTCCATCTTACCTGTCCAATCTTGTCTCATCAAGTTTATCAGTTACACAGTCACACAAGTTAATCAGTCATGCCAGTCATACAAGTTGTACCGCCATTCATGCATTCATACATTCATGCATATACACATTCATGCATATACAACATACAGACAACATCATTCATACATGGTTGCATTAACCACCCCGAGTCTTGCTTTAATCGTCTTTTCATATCAATTAATCATGAATAATTTGTAACCCTCTCTTTCCCCAAGTGTCATCCCCAGTGTGTCTGGTCCCGAAATGTCACCCTCTTTTCGCCAACTGGCAGTTCTTTAACGAACACCTTGTGCATTTTTACCCAGTCTTTTGTCGTCAGTGGCAGTTCGGCATTAACCCGAACAGCTGACATTTACCTTCATTTCTTGTCGTCAGTGGCAGTTCGGCATTAACCCGAACAGCTGACATTTACCTTTATTTCTTGTCGTCAGTGGCAGTTCGGCATTAACCCGAACAGCTGACATTTACCTTTTGTTGCTTGTCGTCAGTGGCAGTTCGGCATTAACCCGAACAGCTGACATTTACCTTTTGTTGCTTGTCGTCAGTGGCAGTTCGGCATTAACCCGAACAGCTGACATTTACCTTTTGTTGCTTGTCGTCAGTGGCAGTTCGGCATTAACCCGAACAGCTGACATTTACCTTTGTTTCTTGTCGTCAGTGGCAGTTCGGCATTAACCCGAACAGCTGACATTTACTTTTGTTTCTTGTCGTCAGTGGCAGTTCGGCATTAACCCGAACAGCTGACATTTACCTTTGTTTCTTGTCGTTAGTGGCAGTTCGGCATTAACCCGAACAACTGACATTTATCTTTATTTTCTTGTCGTCAGTGGCAGTTCGGCATTAACCCGAACAGCTGACATTTACCTTTTGTTGCTTATCGTCAGTGGCAGTTCGGCATTAACCCGAACAACTGACATTTACCTTTGTTTCTTGTCGTCAGTGGCAGTTCGGCATTAACCCGAACAGCTGACATTTACCTTTGAAAAAGAGGCGGAGTAGTACTCCAGCACGGCGGTGCCGCCCTCTGGGCCGGCCAGCCACCGCGCCGGGATCCCTTTTGCCGGCGAGACTCTAGAGAGAAGGAGGAGAGGATTTTGTGAAGAAAAAGAAGAGAGAGGGAGAAGAAGAAAAATGATTAGAGAAATCAGAAAATTGAGTATATAAGCCAGGCCAAATGCATAAGCCCACGCGACCCAGCTGCTGTCCTCCCACTCTGCTCTTCTATTTCCTTCCCACACCCCCTCCTCTACTCATGCACCCCCCTTCTATCTTTCCTTTTCTTTTTATTTTCTTTTCAGCTATTTATTTTTTTTTTTCATTTTTCTATTTTTTATGCATTTTACTTTACTGTCTTTTAATTTTCAGCACATCATGCATTTTTTTTTCTTTTATTTTATGCATTTTTATTTTTCTTTATTTATTTTAGCATCATATTTATTTTATGTCTTGCATTTTTTATTTCCAGCACCATATTTATTTTATGTCTTGCATTTTTATTTTCTTTTTTTATATTCAGGACCATATTTATTTTATGTCTTGCATTTTTATTTCCATTTTTTTTCATTTTATGCATCATATTTATTTTATGCTTTGCATTTTTATTTTTCTTTATTTACTTTATGCAACATATTTATTTTATGTCTTGCATTTTTATTTTCAGCATCATATTTATTTTATGTCTTGCATTTTTATTTTTTTTATTTTCAGCATCATGTTTATTTTATGTCTTGCATTTTTATTTTCCTTATTTACTTTATGCACCATATTTACTTATTGCTTTGCATTTCATGCATTTTTATTTCTTTTTAGCATATTTACTTTAATGCATTTGCAATTTTATTTTATTAATTTTGTCATTTATTTTATTCCCATTAGAATGTATCTAGGTCCAATGTAAAAGAAAAAATAATAAATGAGAATATGCACCGACACCACATTTATTTATTATGCTTTATGTCGAGGATGATAACGTAATAATGACCGTATCCGAGGAAAAGGACCCTCACTTGATCCAACGTCATTTTGAGGGATCTGGCGCGTTTGGACTATCTCTGCATAACTTAGTCTCTGGACCTTAGGACTTAATCAAAATTTTCAAAAAAAGTCAAAAAAGTCAAAATCCAAAAACACTTTATAATCAAAATTTCAAAAAGTCAATCTTTGTCTTTTCTTTCTTAATTAAACTTTAATCAATCTTTAATCAATCAAACTTTTTCTTCAATTTAAAATCAATCAACTCACCTTTTTATTCTTCTATGCCTTTTCGGCCTCTTATCTTTCTCAAAACCTTTTTTTCAAAACTTTAAAATCAATCAAAACCAATCACTCGGCTTTTTACCCCGAACTACGTGATTTTGATCCCGCTCGGGTACGTAGGCAAAAGACTTTGTCTTTCCAAATCAACAAAATAATAAAAACATTTTCCTTTCTTTTACTCTAATCATTTTAATCCTTTTACACTTAAGCATTTATTTACAAACAAATAATTAATTTAGCATAAAGATAATTAAAAACAAGAGGTTCCTATAGAGTACTATAGACGTTTAGGGTGCTAATACCTTCCCTTTGCGTAACCAACCCCCGGACCTTGATCTCTCTAAAAAAAATAGGGTTTTTCGAACTTTCTCCCTTTTCCTCGAAAAAATAAAAGATCGGTGGTGAATCTTAAAATTGCGAGTCAACGTTAACCAATAGCTTGATATCCAAAAATCACTGCGACACAACCCTTCAGGTCTTAGAACAAGATCCCACACTTCACTTCTTTTGAATTGATTCAACTCATCTTGCATGGCTTCAATCCAAAATTCATCAGTTAGGGCTTCTTTCACATTTTTTGGTTCAAATTTAGACACAAAACATGAATCAGTAGCTGCTGAGTCTGAACTTCTGGTTCTGACCCCTTGATCTAAGCTTCCAATGATTAAGTCTCTAGGATGATCCTTCTGAACTCTAATTGATGGTCCTTTACCAGTAGGAACATGTTCTGATTGAATTTCTGCTTCTTCAGACTCTAGTTGATTTTCTACTTCTGAAGGTTGTTCTTCTGATGCTTCAGACTCTGGAACAACTTCAGACTCATCTCTTTCTTTCTCAGCAGACAAATCATCAATCACAACATTAATGGACTCCATCACAACCTTGGTTCTGGAATTAAACACCCTATAAGCTCTGATGTTCACTGAATAACCCAGAAATATACCTTCATCAGACTTAGGATCCAGTTTTCTTCTATTTTCTCTATCAGCCAAAATGTAACATCTGCTTCCAAAAACATGAAAATATTTGACTGTAGGCTTCCTTCCTTTCCATAATTCATACAAAGTGGATGTTGTTCCCTTCTTCAAGGTAACTCTATTGTGTATGTAACATGCTGTGTTCATTGCTTCAGCCCAGAACATATATGGTAGCTTCTTAGCATGCAACATGACTCTTGCAGATTCTGCTAATGTCCTATTCTTCCTCTCAACTACACCATTTTGCTGAGGAATTATACGTGCAGAAAACTCATGTTTTATTCCTTCAGAAGCACAAAACTCAGAAAAACTCTTGTTTTCAAATTCCTTGCCATGATCACTTCTGATTCTGACAATACCACAGTCCTTCTCTCTTTGTAACTGAATGCATAACTCTTTAAATACTTCAAAAGTATCTGACTTCTCTCTAACAAAGCTAACCCATGTGAATCTTGAGTAGTCATCAACCATTACAAAAACATATCTTTTACCTCCAATACTCTCAACTTGCATAGGCCCCATTAAATCCATATGTAATAGTTCTAGTACTTTAGTAGTTACCTGGTGTACTAATCTGGGATGAGACTTTCTTGTTTGTTTTCCAATTTGACAATCACCACAAACACTGTCCTCATTGATCTTCAGATTAGGTATACCTCTGATAACTTCAGTACTCAGGATTTTCTTCATGCCTTTCAGATGCAAATGTCCCAATTTCTGGTGCCAGAGTCTGACTTCTTCTTCTGAACTCATGAGACAAGAAGTCAGGCTTCTTTCTTCTTCAGACACCCATAAATAACAGTTATCCTCTGAACTGCGGCCTCTCATCAGAACCTTGCTTTCTTGATCAGTTACCACACATTCTTCTTTGTTGAAATTCACCTTTAAGTCTTGATCACAAAGTTGGCTAATACTGATCAGATTAGAAGTTAATCCTTTCACCAATAGCACATCATTAAGTCTAGGCAAACCTTCACTGATTAAGTCACCAATACCCAGAATCTCACCTTTTGCTCCATCTCCAAATGTCACATAGCTTCTGGAATAAGGTTTTACATTACTCAGCAGCTTCTTCACACCAGTCATGTGTCTTGAACACCCACTATCAAAGTACCAGTCTTCTTTAGAGGTGGCTCTTAATGATGTATGAGCTATAAGGCCAACATTCTTGACTTTAGGCTTCCACACCTTCTGAACATTATTTCTGTTTGCAGCTGGTTCCACTCTTCTAAACTGAAAATGTTCAGGATAGCCATACAACTTAAAACAAAATGGTTTGATATGCCCCTTCTTTCCACAATGATGACAAATCCAGGGTTGATTTCTCCTCTTGTTTCTGTTAAACTTCTGAGGTTGCTTCTGAGGTAGCATCTGAGGTTGCTTCTGAGATAGCATCTGAGCCTGCTTCTGAGCCTGCTTCTGAGGTCTCATCTTGGATGTCCCAATCATAGGATTATAAGATTTAGTGGCAGGAACAAAATTTTTAACTGGATTCATCTGTTTGGGGTTCTGAGTCTGATCAACAAAACCTAAACCAGCTTGTTTTCCTTGTTTCTGACTCTCAATAATCTCATCCAGCACATCAGTAGCAGTATTCATCATTCTGACCTGCTTTTTCATATTCTCAAGCTGGAATTTAGCTGGCTTACTTCTTCTTTCAGTTCTGAATTCTGCACTAAAAGTTCACCTTTCTCAGCCTCCAATTGACATATAGTCTCCTTCTGATCCAGAACTTGTTTGCAAACTTCTGCACTTCTGGTGTATAGCTTCCTGCAGTTGTCAGCCAGTTCATCATATGAGGTTTTAGCAACTTCAGACACAGATGAAGCTTCAGACTCTGAGTCAGACTCTGAAAAAGTTTCAGACTCTGAAACTGCTTCAGTCTTTGAATTAGCTACTGACTTCTGAGATATTAACTTAACCATCAGACTTGTATCACACTTAGCTGATTCACTTGCAGCATCTTCTTTAGAATCATCATCAGACCATGAAACAGCTAGACTCTTCTTCTTCTGCTTCTTAAGAAAAGTAGGACATTCTGACTTGATATGTCCATAACCCTCACACTCAAAGCACTGCACACCTTTAGCTTGATTACTTTTTTCCTCAGACTTGGTCTTCTTCACATCACTATGTTGCTTCTTGTTGTTGAATCTGAAGTTCTGACCTTTGGTTTTGGATTTTCTGTCAACATTCTTCAGAATTTTGTTGAATTATTTTCCCAACAACACTAGAGCTTCTGATAAATCACTATCATCCTCATCAGACTCTTGTTGATCATCAGCTTCAGAATTAACAACAAAAGCTATTCCTTTCCCTTTCTTCTCAGGCTGTTTGCAGAAAGCAGTTTCAAAGTTCAACAGGGATCCAATAAACTCCTCAATCTTCATAGCAGAGATGTCATGAGCCTCCTCTATAGCAGTCACCTTCATGTCAAACCTTCTGGGAAGTGACCTGAGAATTTTTCTTACTATCTTCTCATCTGACATCTTCTCCCCAAGAGACTCAAAGGAATTTGCCATATCCAGCACATTCATGTAGAAATCCTAAATGCTTTCATCCTCCATCGTCTTCAGGTTCTCAAACTTAGTGGTAAGTAACTGGAGTCTGGACATCTTGACCTTAGAGGTTCCTTCATGAGTGGTTTTCAGAATTTCCCAAGCATCCTTTGCAACAGTACACTGTTTGATGAGTCTGAACATGTTCATGTCCACACCATTGAATATTGCATTCAAAGCTTTAGAATTCCCAAGAGACAGATCATCTTCAGCCTTTGTCCACTCTTCTTCTGGTTTTAGAATCTCAGTTTTGTTCCCGTCTTTGTCTAAAACCACTGGATGATCCCAACCTTTAAGCACAACTTTCCAAGTTCTGCTGTCAATGGATTTTAGGAATGCACACATTCTGGACTTCCAGTACTCATAATTCTTGCCATCCAACAATGGTGGTCTGTTGACATAACCTCCCTCTCTGTCCATGCTTGCCAGAAAACACTACCCTGGAGCTCACCCAATCACAGGCAGGGTGCCTGCTCTGATGTCAATTGAAATTCTGGCTGGACAATGATCAGAACTTGAAACAGGGTGCAAAAACGTAAAACAGAGCACAGTCAATAACAGTTCAGAAGCAGTAATAAAACAGTGCAAAAAGTAAAAGGCACAGATATTTGTTAACCCAGTTCGGTGCAAATGTCACCTACGTCTGGAGGATACCAATCCAGGAAGGAAATCCACTATAGGAATTAATCCTTAAGACTCAGACACTGACCCCCAGTTCCCAGCCTAAGCAATCAATCTCCTCCTAGTTAAGATTTCTACCCAACTCCTTGAGTATTAGAAACTACTAACTTCCTATCCAAGTAACTAACCCAGTTACAACTCAGCTTCTGAAAAACTACCCAGTTTTGAAGAAACACTTCAACAAGACAAAAACTTCATTCGTACCTAAAGGCTTAGAATGAATTACAACTCAATTAAAACTCTAAACCAACTCAGATTGAGTGGCGTACAAAATAAACCTAAGTTTAACACAAAGACTCAATTTTCTGAAAAAAAAACTCTATGATTCGTAAGTCTTGAACAAGTAGCAGCAATCTCCTTAAATAGACTTCAGCAGCTCTTCTTAAATTTGAATTCAATCTTCTGCAAAGATATGTTTCTGAATAATGCAAGGCTTGAAAAGGAAACATAATAATTCTTCAAAGTATGTTGTAAAGATTGCTTCAGAAAATATGATAAGCATAAACACGAGCCAAATCTTCATAAAATCTTCATCAATTTAATCTGCATTCTAGAACCCTTTAGCCATGATAAAACCTTGATAAATCTTACAAAGATTCGCATAGAAAGAAATCTTAAAAACCCAGCTTCTGAAGAAGTCAACGCGGGTCAACGGTTGAATAGTGCGTCTGATGCACTGTAGCGCGTCTGAAGGATTTCAGCTTCTGATGCACTGTTCCTGCGTCTGAAGGAACATTCAGCTTCTGAAGGTCCAAACAGCTTCTGAACTTCTTCAAAATCGCTTTCTTGCAACTGAAGACTTCTTATACACATGGAGATGCTTTGCTTGAACACATTGCTTTTGCCAAAACATGCAGCCAACTTCAAAATACTCAACACACCTCATTGTAATCAATACCATGTTTCTGCAAGAAGCCTCTAGCCACCAATCTTGCTTTATACTTTGAAGCCTTGCCATCTGGATTCAGCTTCACTTTGAACACCCATTTCACATCAATTTTCTTTTTCTTCTCTAGCAGGTTAACAAGTTCCCAGGTTTGATTCCTTTCAATTGATTGCAGTTCTTCTATCATAGCTCTTTTCCACACATCAATTTTCAGTGCTTATTTATAATTGATTGGTTTAGAATCTGCTAGTAATGCAAAATGAATAAGATCACCTTCATCATTCACTGCATTATCAGGGATGATTTCACAATCATTCAGCCTGCTAGGTGCTTGTCTGGCTCTTTGAGGCCTCACTGGTGCTACATCTACTTCTGGATCATTTTCAACATCATCATGATCCTCTTCATTTTCTGATTCATCACTTGAATCAGGGTATATACAGCTTTGCTGAACCTCACTGCTATAAACAGGTTCACTTTCCCATTTCCAATTCTCAGCTTCATTCACTATCACATCTCTACTGATATGGACTTTCTGAGTTACAGGGTTGTAAAGCTTGTATGCACCAGTTGGATGATAACCTATGAGTATCATAATCTCACTTTTATCTTCAAGCTTACTTCTTCTAGTATCTGGCACATGTTTGTAGCACAAAGAACCAAACACTTTGAAATGCTTCACACTAGGTTTCCTTCCACACCAAGCTTCTTCTGGTACTTTCAAATTTAGCTTCTTTGTAGGGCATCTGTTTAGGATATAAGCAGCTGTGGTGACTGCTTCACCCCAAAACTTGTGTGGTAGGTTCTTCTGCTTAATCATGCTTCTGGCCATGTCAAGCAAGGTTCTATTCCTTCTCTCTGCAAGACCATTGTGTTGTGGTGTATATGGGGCTGTTACTTCATGAGAAATTCCTTGATTCATGCAGAAAACTTCAAATTCCTTGGATGTATACTCACCTCCACCATCTGTCCTCAAAATCTTAATAGCTTTATCACTCTCTTTCTCTATTAAGACATTGAATTTTTGGAATACCTCCAAAGCTTCACTCTTAAGCTTAATAGTATACAACCATATCATTCTTGTAAATTCATTAACAAAAGTAATGAAATACTTACTACCACCCAAAGAAGCTACCTCAAAAGGTCCACAAATATCAGAATGAATTACTTGTAATGCCACACTTGCTCTTTTAGGTGCTTCTGACACAAAAGGCAACCTACTTTGCTTGCTCTTCACACACACTTCACATATAGTTTTTCTGATATTCAGTTTAGGTAAACCATGCACCAATTCTTTAGATTCCAATTCACTAAGACTTCTAAAATTCAAGTGACCGTACCTCAGATGCCATAGAGCTTCAGCATCTTCACTAACTGTTGCAGACAGGCACATCATCTTATCACTTGAGATGCTACATCTGTAGGTTCTGTTCTTTGACAGGGTAGACTTTAGCACTAAGTTCTTCCTTGCATCAAACAGTTTCAATGAATTGCCATCCATTGTTACTGAGAACCCCTTCTCCACTAATTGACATATGCTCATCAGATTGCACTTCATATCTGGAACATAGAAAACATCTTCAATAATGATTCTCCCACCATCATTGCTCTTGATCACCATATTTCCACTTCCTTCTGATGCAAGCTTTCTACTGTCAGCTAATTTGATACTAGTTTTCTTGCTATAATCAAAATTAGTTAACCATTCTCTATGAGCAGTCATATGATTAGAGCACCGAAAATCAAGATACCACTCTTCATTCTTGATCTTATCTTCACATGTAGTAGCCATCATCAAGACTGTATTGGGATCATCTCCATGAGCTATATTTGCTTCCTCATCAGTCTTTTTATCTTTCTTGAACCAGCATTCATCAGCAAAATGTCCATACTTTTCACAATTGTAGCACTAAACTTTACTTTTATCAAAGTCTTTCTTCTTATTCTGACCTTTGCCAAAACCTCCTCTTCTTGAAGATTCAGTTTTGTCATCAGTTTTAGACTTTCCATTGTTGAACCAGTTTGTTCTTCCCTTTCCCTTTTTCTTGAAATTCTTGTGATTTCCCTCTTTCTTGACTGTTTATGCTTGAAGGGCTTGTTGTACAGATCTTTCAGAACCTCTATCAATCACTAACAGTTCATGTGCTTCCAGTGAACTTTGCAATTCTTCAATCTTCATAGTTGTAACATCCTTTGCTTCTTGGATTGCTACTACTATGAAATCAAACTTTGGATTCAAGGATCTCAATATCTTCTCTACTACCATCTGATCTGAGATGTTTTCACCACAATTTTTCATCAGATTCACAATCTCAATAATTTTTTAGAAGTAATCACTTACTTTTTGATCTTCCTCCATTTGCATCATCTCATACTTCCTTCTATATGACTGCAACTTGACTTGTTTCACTTTTTCTCCCCCATTGTGATAGTTTTCCAGAATGTCCCAAGCTTCTTTGGATCTTGTAACCTTTGATATCTTCTCAAAGTGTTGATTATCAACATTTCGTTGAATGTAAAACAGAGCTTTGCAATCTTTCTTCTTCGCTTCTTTGAATGCCAACCTCTGTGCTTCAGTTGGATTTGCCCCCAATCCTCATAGCCATTATGCACCAGATCACTTACATCTTGTGCTCCAAAAAGCGATTTCATCAATACGCTCCATCGTTCCCAGTTCTTGCCATCAAGAACCAGAATGTTTGATACAAAACCATTGTTACTCATCTTGCTTTGATCCAGAAATCAATACACTCACCTCACTCAGTGTTTCCCTATGATGAATTCCCCTCACACTTCACTCGTGTTTCCTTAAGATTTTAACTAGGCTCTCTATACCAATTGTTGGATCAAAGTAGCGCAGTATAAGATGAAAAAAACAATGGATTGAACGAAATCTATAGGAGAAGAATGGAGAGAAATTTTAAACGTAATGTGAATTTTCATTTTTCTTGAATACACACACTACAAGGCTTTTATATACACAAAAATGCCACTTGCTTACATCACAAGCTAAGTAACTACCTCTAACAAACTTCTAACAAACTCTTAACAACCTCTAACAAACTCTAACAGACTCAGACTCTGGTCTCTAACAGCTTCAGACTCTGAAGCTTCAGCTTCTGAAGCTTCAGACTCTGAACTTCAGCTTCTGAACGTTCAGACTCTGAAGCTTCAGACTCTGAACCTCAGCTTCTGATCGTTCAGTATTTGGCGTCACTGCAGTTATGGATTAATTCTCAACACGTGTCTCATGTCTGAACCATTGAAACCTTTTCCTCTCATCCATTTGTCTCCAAACTCCCCTGATCTATCATACATGTGCTTCTAAGTTTTATCTCTATTTTATTCCTCCTTGACAGATGGACATCTTCTACCACAGGCAAGCCTCTTTTTTTAGAATACATAGCGTCACTGCGAAATTATGTGCTTGACCGAATTCTGCTCCAAGCAAATAATTTCTTATGATAGTGTCAAGTTCATTTAATGCAGAGTTTGCTGTGTATGCTAGACAAAATGGCAAATAACCAATGAAACTCACACACAAGTGGAGGGATCGGGGTTTGAACCCTGATTGCAACGTCTGACCTAGCTGTTTCTGTATTTTTGTTAGTCGAGGTAGATTTGAATCTTCCAATTCAGGAATAAGTCCAAGTACAGTTTCTGAAGGTTGAAAAGCCAGGCACTTCTGATGATCATTTAAACATGGGTAGAGGAAAGCAGAAAAAATGAAGGAATGTTAGGGTTCAGTATTTATAGATACTGATGATATTTGATTGCCAACATCGCTTTAGAACCACTGTGTAACATCTTGTATAAATACAATTTCAAGTTAATAAAAGTTGATATACGTTATGTGAACCATAATTTTGGAACAATCAAAGACATACAAGGCAATGTAGTTATTGACATTGAAACCAAAACAATAAAAAGATAGCAGAAAGTGACAAGACAAATCCAGTTATACTGTGTTTATTTGTAAAACTGTTCTAAAAATAGTGTATTAGGAACCAGGAATGGGGTGCGTGGTTTGCTTCCCTTAATTAAAAATAAAATTAAATAATGTCAGGTGACTTATAATTTATAAAATGTAATATTTGTTTATTATTTTTAAATTAAGATAACAAATTGAGTTCTGAGTCGCAAAAAAGTATACAACCAAAAGAAAGCCATTGAAATAAAATTAGGGGTGGCTAAGGTATTACAACTTCTATAATTCTATGATGAATGATGAATATATAATGACAATGTGAAGTCATAAACATGAGGACAACATAAAGACAATGTATTATTAGGAACCAAGATGGGTGCACGTGTTTTGTTTCCCTTATAAAATTAAATAGACTAAATTAAGTTCATGATCCTTTAAGTTATTTAATTATAACAAGTTGATTTTTAAGTTTTTTTCGTATCTTTAATTATTTAATTGTAACAAGTTAGTCTTTTAAGTATTTTTTGTAATCCTTAGATTTTTTAAGTTATTTAATTGTAACATTTATGCTCCAAATAAGTTACATTTTTAAGATCTGAATCCCCCAAATTATTACGATTAAATAACTTAAAAAACCTAATTTATAAGGACTAACTTCTATACTTATAATTGTTACGAATAAATTTGTAACACTTAAGTCCAATTTATTTGAGATACTTTAAAGCATAGGATCAAATGTCGTCTAATTCGCAAGGTTATTTCAAATTTATCTTATTTTGATTTAAGAGATGGATGTGATAGCATTCCATGTCATGTCATACAGTTTAGAAGTTTCTCCATTATCCTTGTCAAGGGTATTTAAAATGTCTCTTTCCTATAATTTAATTTGATCATCTCAAGTATCATACAGTGTAATTATTGATTGCGGAACATCACCAATGAAGATTTAACTAAAATTCTCATGAATGGTAGATGTTTTCTTGAGCTGTTCCACAAAGGATTTCAAAAGGAAAGGACCACTCTTATTATCACCATGTATTCCCATTATTCTTTCATATAATGTCATTAACCGGGTACCTATTTCCTTATCTTCCATCACCTTTGCTAGTCCTTCTTCAACATCCTTTTGACCAAGCCCATTGAGTCTTAAACCAACTCTCCATACCTCAACAATATAGGCACAGTTCACAAATTGGTCTCCAGCCACAGGGTAACACAACAATTTCTTTTGGAATTGTAAAGCTTCCAATGTAGAATTCCAACCACAATGAGTGATAAAACAACCTACAGAATTGTGTTGCAAAATATCTTTTTGTGGGGCCCAAGAAACAACCAAGCCTTTCCCTTGCTTGAAAACCCTCTCCAAAAACCCAATTGGTAACCCTTGACGCCAAGAAGACCTCAAAACCCAAATGAAAGGCCTCATTGTAGCCTCAAGAGCCAATGCTAGACTCTTCAAATTTGATTCCCCAATTGGATTGACCCAACTTCCAAATGAGACATAAACAACTGAGTTAGTCTTTTGGTTTGCTAGCCATTTCAAGCAGCTCAAATCTTGTTCCCAAAAGCTCAGTGTTTTAGTGAAATCATTAGGCCTACAAATAGGTCCTATAGGCAACACACTTTGTGAATGTGAATTACTAACTTTGGTTTCATTTGGAAAGGAATTCACCAAAAGCCATTTAAGGTTTCTTGATCTTTCCAATGTTCTCATCCAAAACTTAAATCTTGCTTTCCTTGCAGCAGTTGTTCCAATAAGCCATGGTAAATCCTCTGTTGAAACTACAGGCAATGCAGGTACAAAGGTAATTTTCCCTTCATGTTGTGGAAGTCCTACCAATACCAATACATATAACATCATAAATATATGTTGATAATTAAATAGGATGTAAATTGTACCTCAAAAAGAAGGATGTAAATATTTTAAATTCTTTTATAGACAGATAATAACATTCCCTTAATCTCAACCCTTATCACTTGAACTACTCCTTCAAATACTTCCGTTTTATTTCATGATAGACAATTGTGAAAACTTATACTAGTAATATATGTTTTGTTAATCTTTTTAAAATTAATCAAAGACATACTAATTCTTGAACATTAATTATTGGCAACAGAGATAATATCGACCGCACATGCATCTTTGACTTTCTAGGGTATATCCCTATCGATATATAACAAATAAAATTTTAAAGGTCAATATGCTAACAACAATATTAATCACGTTTCTTATAAAAATATTAATCACGTTATAAAGTGCATATGCCAGGGCTATGCACCATAATTTTGGATGCTCTACAGGAATGAAAATTTTTAAGCATGAAAAAATTAATTAAAAACTGATGTTGGTTTGTTTTGAAGTTAAAATGCATAAAAGGTAAGGTATGACATAAAAAAATGAATCACTTTTAGTGAGTCAAGTTGAATGATCAATGAAATCAAAAAATATTCCATTATATTTTTCCATTTGGGACAATTCCTAGGAACTAATAGAACGTTGACTTAAAAGTATATCTATATAATGAATGATTTTAAAGATCATGGGGTGTCTATTTTCTTTTGCATGATTTTTTGGCCACCGATGACAGGTTGAAAGATTTAGGTGGTTTGAACATGTAGAGAGAAAACTTGTAAGATTTGTAGCATAAAAAATAGATCAGATAAAAGATACTTAGATTAGAAAAGAAGACATAGGAAAACTATAAAAGAAACAATTATAAAATACTTAGATATTTTTTTGAGAGAAAAATATTTACATATTAATGAGTTTGATCAATATATGGTTTATGATATAACATGATAACGTAATTTGATTCATGTAGCGGATCTTATTTTGTGGGATAAGGACCCCACTTAATGAAATAATATTTGATTGTTGTTGATAAATAATACTAACAACATACTCTCTAATAGACACTTTTTACTATCTTTTTATCGATTAAAAATTACATGAGTTTCATAAGATTTATTCGAGTCTAGGCTCACATGATTTGATTTGATTTGATTGAGCTCATATGAGTTTTACAAATAAAAGGTGCGTAATATGTGTTAAAGAATGTGAAGATGTCACTACTTGTTGGTGTTTACCTTCCTAAGGATAAGGGACATAAGGATTTGACGAAAATTTAATATTCGGTAGTCTTGATCATTTGGGAAGCTGGAAATCAATTTTATCTTCTTTTTGTATTCCTCTTTATTACTTAGTTGCAAACGAGTTTGATTACCTCTAATATCATATTTTCATTTTAAAAGAAATTCAAAAATCATTATTATTATTATTATTATTATTATTATTATTATTAACAAATGATTTGGAAGATCGAGTGTATGTTTGAATGACCCGTGAATTTGTCAAAATTATGGTGGTAATTTTGTTACAGCTCTCTAAAGTCTAAAGTATATATATATATATTTTATCAAACTCAGATTGATTAACCATGATTCAGACAATTCCATCGTCAATCTAAACATGCATGAAAATGAGTCCCCACAAAATGGAAAGAAGTTTTGATGTTAGAGAAGCAACAAACCTGTATCAGAGATGAGTCCAGTCCGAAGCATCTGAGGTATGGCTGCAATCAAGAGATATGATGCAAGCATGGCTGGCCAAAACCCAGCAGTAGGGATACCAAACTTGGTTGCCACTTGTATGGCCCAAGATGCCAACAAGTCAACCACCACCAAACATACATCACCAAAATTTTGATTGTGAAGGAACTCTTCAAAATGGTTTGGCATTATGCTCTCCATGGATGATTCAATGGCAAAGAAATCTGGTGTTGTATTATCCTCTTCCATCCCATCTGCCAAAGCAACCCACTTGATGATCTTATTATTATTATCATCATCATTATTATTAATCTTCTTATGAACATGTTGGGGGAGGACTATCACGGCTTCAAACCCTTGGCTTACAAAGACAGAGGCTAGATTTTGCATGGGACTAACATGTCCTTGTGCGGGATAGGGAACAAAAACGATTATTAGCTTCTTCATATTCATAATTAATTAGTTGGGTAGTTTCCAATTCTTCTAAAGCAACACCAAATATATATACACAACATGTTTATGTCGACAGGGCAGCAAGTATATATACATGTGCCTCAAAATGTATATTCGGTCGATATTCAATTGGCTACAAATATCCGGTTCACACTAGCTATAGCTACCTAGCAAAATTACTAGAATTGTACTCGTCCAAGTTGAAATATATTATTATTAATATTTAATTATATATATTTTAATATTTTTTTAAGGATATATATATATATATATATATATATATATATATATATATATTTCAATATTATATTGTGGTTAAATATCTATACCAATATATATATAAAGGGAATACACCTAAGTTTTTGGATGGGATTTTCCTTTCTAATTCTACCCCGTCATTTAAACTATTTTATCATTTTTACTTAATAATTAGTAAAAAAATTAAGTAAATCCCATTAAAATAGGAATAAACTACAACAATGGAAGAACAATCAACAACAATAGAAACAATATTGAAGACTATGAAAATTATTATTTTGATCTTATATAAAAAAATATATTATGTTTTGAAGTAATTTTTTTCTTTCAATTTTATCCTTCGCTTCATTATTTTTTACCGTACTCATTTATCGTTCCTTGCCAATAAAATATAGTGAATATGTCCATGATGAAATAATAATAACTAGAAATTTTAATTAGTCATCACTATATATATATATATATATAATAATATATATATATATATATATATATATTACAAAATACTTTATTCCTATTTGAAGATCGTCTAAGACATAAAGAGTACGGGTTGGGTAATTAGATTTATAATTGAATGATTTGATTGATACAAAATATTTTTCTTGCAACATAATTAATTAATCAAATATTTATCCAAACTTATTTCAATTGAATTTAATTAAAAATAGTTTTTCGAATGAAAATTGTTTGAATTGGATTTTAGATTATTTTTCTAAAATTTAACAAAAGTGAACTCATTCACATATTTATAGAGTTTATTTATTTTAATATACCCTTATAAGTGACATTCTATATTTTATATTCATCTTTCTTTTATTTATTTTTTTACAACTGATAAACATATTTATCTTTCTTTTATTTATTTTTTTATTTTCTTACAACTTAATTATAAATACACACAAAAATCAAATGATATTGTATTTAACATGATTTCTTTTTTAAGATAAATGATATGATGACATCAAAATTAAGAGTGAGGTTAGTAAAAAAAAATCAAAATCAAGAGAGGTTTGTAAAAAGAATCAAAATTGAGAGAGAGAGAGAGAGAGAGATGTGGTTTTTGCATTTTAATATTTAAATAACACAACTCAAACTTTTTTTGTCAAGTAACCTAATGGCTAGAAATTCACCTCTTTAAGGTGAATAAGTGAGGTGTCCGGAATTCAAACTTCAGTCCCTGCATATATTATACAATGTTCCTACCAATTGAGTTAAACTTCACGGGGATACACAACTCATACTTTAATGTCAAGAAGAAATTTTATTAATTATAAAAAATTTGGCCTTCGTAAATAGATAATGAGATGGATCTTCTAAATTAGTCTGTCTATGAACCGAATATCAAACTTTTTATTTAAAAAATAAAAAAGATTAAAGAAACTCCATTAGTACAAGCCGTACCAACAGAGGATAGAATATCAACAAAGACAGCATCAATACAAAAATAAAAGCTATACTAAGTCACTAATCAATATTCAATAAAACACACTAACCACATGTGACAGTTATGCTTGTTTTAAAATAATAACAGCTCACATAGACATGTTTTGTTTTTCTATTGTGTTTAATTGTATTCTATTTGATCACATCTTATAATTAATTTTGGTAAATAAGAGTAAAATAGTCTCTTGTTAATATTATTCATTTTATAGCGAGGTTGTTCATATTTCAAGGGGTTAAATCGATTCACTAAAAAAAGAGGGGTTAAATTAATTTTATTTAAATAAATATTTAATTAATTAATAATATAAAAATGATAATATTGTAAATAAAATAGTTTAAATGAATGATAAATTTTGAAAAATGAAAAATCAGCTCATAATTCCTATCCCCTTTAAATATTGACATGACATTTTTATCAAATAAAATAAAATAATGACATGACGCGTTATTATTACTTCAAATACAAGGCAGTCTCCAGATCAAACACCTTGATAACAATATGCATATCCTTTTCAAAAAAAAACTATATATATATACACATCTGATTCAATTTTTTTTTTCATTTTGTTGAAGAGTCTGAATTCAATATATGCTTTAAAATCCCTTTCAACCTAACTTGACAACGAGGTTCACATATTGATCTTTGATGTTATTTTTTTAAAGGACATTTACTCTTTGATTATTTTTTATTGGTCTTGATGATTTAGTCTTTTATTTTTATTTAAAAAAGGCGTTTCATTTAACTAAATGATTGGTCTCGAGTGGACAACCATGACACGAATTATGAATTATTCAAAAGAGAGTATTGTTATTACATACGAAACGAAACACACGATGAGTACATTTATTTTTATAAAAAAAAAGATATAATGGGCTTTTCACACAATACATGGGTTATGTGTAGTGCTATTCTTGCATTTCTTGTGTTCACCCTTTGTAACAAATAGAATTATCCTTCGGAAGAAACTGGTTTCAATTTGAAATAATTTTTACACCATAGACCTTCTATTTCTTTTTCTTTTTTGGATGTGAGACCTTCTATTTCTTATAAAAGGATGAGATATAGTATTAATTTATTTTATGGAAAAATTTAGATTAGAGGTGACTTCATTCAAGGTTATTTGTACAGCATGGTTAAATATATTAGTATTTTATTCTATTTACATCTTATTATATTCCTAAAGGAACTACAATAGTAATATATTCAAACTTTTAAAATCAATTACATCTTATCTTATCTAATAAATTATATCTCTAAAATTAAAGACCTGTAGTTGAAGTTTTAAAACAAATAATGAAACAATAAGATATAAAAGAGTGACATTTTTTTTTGAAGAGTGACAATTGAATGAAACAATAAAGATATAAAAGTCTGACAATTCACAATAATGTTGGATATAAACACAATCAAACTTGATATCGCAAGGTTTATAATACAGACCAACTATTTGCGCTAGTTCGACTGTGGTAGAAATGGTTCAATTTATAAACACAATCAACTTGATTTCTTTGATTCACTAAGCTTTATTTCTTTATTCTTTTGGGTCAAATATACGACATGGCTATTAAATTAGTGGTTTTGCTAACAAATACTCTAAGGACACAAGTTGGAGATTAATAATGAAAGTTTTGTGTGGTAGAAATGGTTCAATTTATAAACAGCAGTCAACTTGATTTCTTTAATTTTATTTCACTAAGCTTTATTTCTTTATTCTTTTGGGTCAAATATACGACATGGCTATTAAATTAGTGGTTTTGCTAGTAAACACTCTAAGGACACAAGTTGGAGATTAAAAATGAAAGTTTTGTGTGGTAGAAATGGTTTAATTTATAAACACAGTCAACTTGATTTCTTTAATTTTATTTCACTAAGCTTTATTTCTTTATTCTTTTGGGTCAAATATACGACATGGCTATTAAATTAGTGGTTTTGCTAGTAAACACTCTAAGGACACAAGTTGGAGATTAAAAATGAAAGTTTTGTGTGGTAGAAATGGTTCAATTTATAAACACAATCAACTTGATTTCTTTGTTTTTTTTTTCAGCTAAGCTTTATTTCTTTATTCTTTTGGGTCAAATATACAACATGGCTATTAAATTAGTGGCTTTGCTAACAAACACTCTAAGGACACAAGTTGGAGATTAAAAATGAAAGTTTTGTGTGGTAGAAATGGTTCAATTTATAAACACAATCAACTTGATTTCTTTGATTTTTTTCACTAAGCTTTATTTCTTTATTCTTTTGGGTCAAATATACGACATGGCTATTAAATTATTGGTTTTGCTAACAAACACTCTAAGGACACAAGTTGGAGATTAAAAATGAAAGTTTTGTGTGGTAGAAATGGTTCAATTTATAAACACAATCAACTTGATTTCTTTGATTTTTTTTTTCACTGAGCTTTATTTCTTTATTCTTTTATACGACATGGCTATTAAATTAGTGGTTTTGCTAATAAACACTCTAAGGACACAAGTTGGAGATTAAAAATGAAAGTTTTGTGTAGATATTCTGTTTAACTTTTAAAAAATTGAGTATACAAGTTAATGTGTCCAATTAGGGCACTTGTTAGCTCTAAAATTAATGTAAGGTCTTTTTTGTAGTAGTAATTGTATTTTGGAGTACATGACCCAATTAAAGTATTAAACATATTTTTTGAATAAAAAGTATTAAACATATTGTTAAGACTATTTGTGTACCCATTGGTCACTATTATAAGCACGACATTATTATAAGCGAAATTCCATTTTTTAGATCCACCTGAATAAATTATGTATGTGATATATGATATAAACCACATACGTCACTTATTTAATAAATCTAAAAAGTTGTTTTTGCTTATAATAGTGATCAGAGAGTGTGTTTTGTTAGCTGAAAATGATGAAATATTGAACATGCTAGAAATAACTTCTAGAAAAAAGCTAAAATAGCAACGAAATTAGAGACAGAGAAAAACATAATCTATTTCTAATAATGTCGATAAGTGTAAGAGATAAAGGAAAACTGATGATTAATTTTATTTTTTCGGTCTCTAATTTTCATCATTATTGCAAAAAAAAATTTAGTCTATTGTTGAACAAAAAAAGTAATTACTTTTTTTATGTTTGGTGAATGTCAAGTAATAGGAGTGTTTATGCATGGTATTATATAATATATCGATAGATACTTCTGAATTAGCAAGTAAGGCATTAAGAACATATTTTACATCTTTTGAAAAGCCAATAGAGGTAGTAAGAGAAAGGATGCCCAACCAACCCATGATGAGCTAAGGTGATTAAAAAAGGCAGGAAAGTGATATATGTCCTTTCTTATTGGGAATTTGCCAGAAATTATACATGACAAATGCACGTGTTTACCATGCAACGCCAACTAGGGTGAGATAGTTACATCATATTAGACTCGTGCGTCTTCTTTTAGGCAGAAGGAATAAAGACGAGAGTGGTCCTCGAAGGAAGTAGTAGGACATCAATTAATTAGTTAGTGAAAGAAAATGGGAATTGGCATAATAATACCAATAGTTGTTGATAGCTAGAAGGATTTCAATACTCCAAATTTTTCGTTTGTTACACTCTGATTACTAGGAAAAGTATACTAGTATTCTGGAGTTCGGCTAAAAAATAATATTTGGTTAAAGAACTGTTGTTCTATTGCAGAATCGAACTTAGATTCTTTTTTTTTTTTGAATACATATAATTATTTGAAAAAATATACATTACTTAATTTTTTTTCTACTTCTTTTCCTTTTTCTGTGACCAAAATTTTTGTATCCACACAAGAATGACTTGTACTACCTCCAAAAGCAAGCACATGAGGTGACTTTTTTTTTCCTTGTTTCCGAAGAGTCTATTTTATTTCCTTGTTTCTTTAATAGCCAATTCACAACAAAAAAAAAGGACACAAATTACCAAAGCTTCATGTGAATCAACATTTGTAAGTTGTGTCAAGCAGGGAAAAGAAAAAACAACTTTTGATATTCATCATGTCTGAGCCTTCCAATAAAAAATCAACGGCTGAAATTATTTAGATTCGATTTTGTAAGTGCAGAATTTGAATCATCTGGTTTTCAATTAACGACTGATAAAAAATTGTCTAGATGTTCGCATTCGAATGGTATGAATTTTGTTGAAAAGTAAAGTTTCAAACTAAAGTGTTAAGAGAGAGTTTTGGAAAGATTGTTCCTATTTCCTACCTAGCACTCCACAATCAATAATTAGGAAAAAAGTGAATGTACCAACAAATAATAGCCCGCACCCTTGGAAGTGGGAAAAGGAGAAGGTACTAACATATAAAAAACACGGCAACAAAATGGAAGCCTAACATTTGCAACATGTATTTGTGGTCATTTCTTGAGGTGTACCTTTGGACAAGTCTATATTAAGGGTCCCCCCTCCCCCAAACATTTGGCACCAAAAATACAAGAAATGTCAATCCTACTTGCATGTCCATGTCAAGGGTCCCCACGAAACACTTAATACAAACAAATACATGAAATGCCAAGCCATTCATGAGCAAAGTGTTCAAAAGCTTCTGGATAAATTCGTGCAACTTTCGCGCACAAAAATCTGGTAAAACCAAACTTCCCCTCATAGAAAGATTAAACAGAGAAGTGTCTGAGAAAATACCTGTTTATCAGCCAATATACAGAACAGCCCTCAATTTGAAAAATTTGTGTATGCTGCCAACAGCAATAGAGGCAAGTGCTATATAGAAGAAATGTATATCTCCAAAATATTAATAATGAAAGACTTAGAGAGATTGCATATGCATTGCTTCATGTAGATGATGCAGGTATAACAAGTTACAAAATATAAATATTATGAACACAATCGCCTCGACTAGTTTAGAGTTAGAATAACCTCAATCTGACACCAGGTTGACAGTAACCCTGTACGCATCAAACAATAAATTTCATCAACAATGGAAAAATCACCTTCACAATTTGAAGTGCATAAGCACAGTTTTCAGGTTATGACTGATTCCTATAAGTTGGTGAAACAAAGTGCAAGTGCTATCTACTCCACTCCACCGGTGTTGTATTTCTCTGACACATTTTTTAATTCAGGATTCAAACGTTAGTTTTTGCTTCCCAGCTCAACCTTTATACAGAACTTGGCACCCTCAAATTAGCCCCATACTGTATACAAACTATGATCCTCTTGCTCCTCTTTGCCTCTTCTCTTCCAATGCAGCTGCCTCATTTAACATGTCAGCTGCATCCTTGTGCATGTTCAGCTTTGCAAGAGCAACTGACTGCATGTAGAAAGAAGTGGGCCAGTCTGGATAAACACATTGTGCTTGCATTGCATCTCGTAGAGCAGGATCTGGTTGATCACATAACAGATAGCATAGACTACGCCTTGCAAAAACTGTAGGTGAGACCATCGTTCCCACATCAATGAACTGCACAAAAGCAAAAGAATCTCAGAATAACCAACAAGTACACAGCTAAGCTACAATCATTGAACATGTCAAACTACTGCTGAATTGAACCTGGGAATAGTTATCAATGGCTGTCTTAAAATCCTTGTCACGGAATGCATAGTCTCCACGCTTCCTTGCCTCCAGCATATCTCTCATCTGTTGAGTCCACTCTTGGAACGACAACTGAACCAATCCAAATTCAAACCTTATAGCATGTCATCCAACCAAAAATAGTAAATTTAAAACAACCGCACAATCAGTTACCTCATTAGTCCCTTCATCATCTCTGTAGTGGGTTGCAACCAAGATCTGATGTATTGCAGTGAGGTCCATTCTTGAACAGGCCTCACCCATTGCTGAAAGAGGGCGTTGTGGGGTTGATGGAGCTTCCTCTTGCTTTGGAATTCCAAGCATGATGTGAGAACGAACCTAAAGCATGCATAACAATAATAATCAACTAGAAGTATTGTTGATTTTGAACACCTAAATTGCCATTTAACGCGGATATATATCCATGAAGTAGAGAACCAATGTACTGTCATTCCCTCATCTCCACTGAGTAATATATGCTAAGGAGGGAAGACAATAAAAATAGTTGCATAGATGACAAATTGATAACAGTATACAAAAAGCATAGAAGAGCATTATTTAGCCACACCCAATACTGCATAGAATTAGCTTGGCATTTGCATTAAATCAAATGAATATATTCTGGTAAGATAAGCATGAATCCAAATTTAAAATTTATGATAGACAACAATGGTTTATCCAATGGCAATACGAAGATCAAAGCCTTCAATGTAATGAAATGGCATATCTTATAAACACTGGCCTGAGATTTTCGAGGTTGCTAATAGAAGTAAACTCAAAGTAACACTGGCCTCATCAAAGTCAGAAGGCATTAAAAGGCATTAAACATATAGAACTGGCAGCAATCGGTCATTCAACCAGGCGTAAGACATAAGCTAAGAGCTTGGAATCATCAAGTCTAACAAGTGGGTCATACTTATCCAAATGAAAATGTCTTTATACAATATATAAAGGTAATAACACATACAATTTACCTTTTTCTGATTGAACTTTATTCATATAATTCTTAAACAGGTACCAAGCAAACAAACAATGACCAATCCTTTGCTAAGTAGACTACAGAAGAAGTCGGCTAGAATCATACACAAATTATTTGGGCTATTTGAGAACTTAGACCAACATATTTAACATGTCCAACACATCTTATTCTACTTCACACAAAACCCTTATCAAATGTTATATAGTTTCAAGTGAGTAGAAATGTTAGGCATAAAAATATCCTAATCGGGGTCAAAATGAAATTATGTAGACATCCCAAGTTCAACTACATTTTTACCATGTAAAAATTGTTATAATTATATGGAAGGAATACAAAAGCAACCACCACCAAAGCCTTATCCCACTTGGTCCACTAGAAAACATGGATGGATCAAACAGCACCATAATGTTCTAGTCCAACGGAAGGCCATTTAAATATGAATCTCCCAAACGGTTTGAACTGTTGGTTTTCCGTAATCTTCCTATAACTTTAATTATAAAATACATGAAGCTGTACTTAATTATAGTTCTGTGGTTTTATAGTGGCAAATGTAAGGAAAAAAAAGCGAAAATCAATACCAAAACGAAGGAAATACAATTACCAACAAATGAGGAACTACAAGAGGTTTTGAACAAATAAAGCAAACATCTCCCCTCAAACTAAGGTGGGTGTAGAGGCAACCAACTTGATTTTGGAGGTATATATGATACCTGGGCTCCGGGAGGGGGGGATGTAAGAAAAATTACCAACTTAACCCTTAGTCCAAGTATTATATTTGGTTATTTACTAAAATCTCCTTTTGGGGGAGGGGTGGATTGTTAGTGTGGACGATCTGGAAGACATAATTGTTTAAAAAAAAAATAATAATAATCTCAGAATTTTAGTTGGGTCTAACTCAACCCTACAAAATCGGTTTGTATGGTTGGGGATGCCTGCCACTTATAAAAAAAAAAATCAGGTCATATCTTATGGATTGTGGGACTGTCAACACTGGACATCTAGTCCAGAGTGTGACCCTGGTGGCCCGACAATAATCAATTTTGGCCCGAAGGGTGTGTACATGGCTACTGAACGAATTCATGTAGGGTGAACCAACAAATCTAAGATAAGCTTGCATAGCATCTTAGAACTTGAATTGGGCCTAACTCAACCTTATAAGACAAACTTGTAAGGTGAGGCAATTCCACCACTAATAAACACTTTTTCAGACCATATCTTATCCAATGTGGGAATCTCAAGGTATCAAAGCATACAAAGTCAACTTAGCTTGTGGTGACAAAGAATAATGACACTGGAACCAGAGATAGAACAGGACAAGTACATCAAGGAGAAGGCCTAGGCCGCATTTGGGAGAAGAGAGATCAAAGATAAGCCATATTGCATGGGGCCAGATTGCATTGAGAACTATTGATGGGAGTCAATATACAAAAAGACGGGTGGAAACAAATCTAATATATGGAAAGACGGGCTAAAACGTACCCAAACTGTGGAAAGACATGCTGAATTCAGTTTTACATTCTTTTATTGAGCTAGATTCAGTTTTGCAATCAGCAATAAAAATAACAATATTTAGCATTCGAAGTCATATAATTTGAATATTAGACACTGAAGAACTTAAGCATCCAACATAATGGCTTAACTAAGTGATGGTGGAATATTATGCAGGCAACAAAGGTTTGATCTCTGGATTAAGTAAATAATTTGTTGCATTCTTTTATAAGAGAAGGGATACATACATCGGGTTTTGTATGCAATGGAGCAAGTGTTGTGACCAAATCCTTTGTATTAGGCCGCTCTCGCGGTTCATATTGCAAACATTTGGAGGCAAGATTGACAACTACTGTTGCCTCCTCTGTAGAAAACTTCCCCTCCAAATGAGAATCCATCAAGAGCATGTTGTTTTTTCCCTGTATCATATCAAGTGCCTGCAAACAGAATCAGATAATTCGATATGGCACCAATAAAAACTAATGAACAAATCTGAGTAAGAAAAAACACACTAATGTTGGAATAAAATTTGGATAAAGTACCTTATATCATTATCATCAAAATATCAAATCAAATAATGACATGTGGACATTCTTTTAACATTAAATAACCTTCATTTAGAATATGTTGTTGAATATCAAAGAACTATCCCACGTATTATTTTGAGTTGAGAACTTGATGGTAATGATATAAGAATCTGAAAGTAAATTTTGTCCTTTATGTTAAGCTTAGATACATATCATAGTAATTGCAACTTCAAATATTATTAGGGTAAATTGTACTCACCTTCTTGAAGTATGCTTAAATAACACACACACACACACACGCACACCCTCTCTATTTCTTTTTTAAAAAAACACTAACCACACCACCCTTATTTGTTGTAGAAATTGCACTGAACTTCCCTCAAGTATGTTTAAATCACTCCCGACTCTACTTTTACAAAATTGAGAGAAACTAGTGTAATTAAAGGAAGGTCAGTGTCTTATACAAAATAGAGAGGGCGTGTGTGTTATTTATACATATATCAAGGGTGAGTGCAATTTCTCTATATTACTAAGTATCAATCTAACTGAGAATTCCATACCTCAAATTGTAGTTCATAGAACATCATATTAAATGTATTGAACAACAGTGTAATATCATTTATGATGCATTCTTAACCTCAATGCCACAAAGTAAATAAGTCATAACGACCAATAACATTCATAGGCAATGTACAGGAAGTAAGAATTACATGTTTGAGACAAGAAAAAAATTCAGGTAAAAAACAAGGACTTTTACAGTTCTTTAATCTATGTGTTATGTAGTTAAGGAGGCTTAGTGAAATAATTTGGTACTGAATGAATGTTAATGGGTTTGGATCTCACTCTCAAAACCTAGCTCAAAAGATGAGGGTGCTCAAACAGATATATATATTGTACAACCCAGGAACTTTGGCAATGTGGGACTCAAATGCAAATTCATTATTGACATTCAACATAAAGTAGAAAAAATGCATAGCTAGAAATTTCATTCTACATATGTTAACCCCATGAATTGGTTGCAGCTAAATCCATTTATGCAAGGGCAAGTATTATTATTCCCTGAGAGAGAACTAGCAACTAATTTGCAAAGGGGGAGTTAAAGGAACTTACATGACTGGGAGGGATGTGCTTGCCACTGAGAAGGTCAAGAAGAACAGTTCCAAAACTGTAAATGACACTTTCAGGGGTAACCCTTCCTGCAATAACAAAGCAATTTATTTATAAAAGACAATGCAATTAGTGTGTGCTGAAACAAAGAATGAAAGGGGAAAGAGAGTTAGTAAGGAACCATTTCTTAAATATTCAGGAGGTGTGTAAGCAAGGTTTGTGCTATAACTTTTCCCATCCCTACTGTTCTTCATTAAACCAAAACAAGAGAGACGCGGATCACCTTCCTGTAACAAATACACATGATTCATTAATTTCATTTTCCTTAATCAGTCAAATAATTAATTATTAGAGACATTGTCTGTCTAGCACTAAATGTGGGCACATCTCCTGACCAGAATTCAAAGTTATAATTCATTCTTTACTCAATCAATTAAAAATGGAATGATTCATTAATTCCTTAATCAGTCAAATAATGAATCATTAGAATCAATATTAAGCATGAAGCAGCAAGAACAATAGAAAGAAAAGTAAAAACCTCATCGAAAAGAACGCGATAAGCATTCAAATCATGGTATAGTGGACGACCCTCAGAAGTACAATAATGCAAAGCTTGTGCAATATAAAGAGCAACTCTTAACCGCATGGCCCACTCAATAGTTTGATTTTCCCCTGGAAATTAAATCATTCACCATCAACAACAAAAATAAGAAATTAATAAATAAAGAAAATGATTAGTACATACAGTGAAAGAGGTGTTTAGCAAGGGTATCATTAGGCATAAACTCAGCAACAAGTAATCTCTCATCACCATCACAACAATAACCAATCAAATTAGCAAGTCTAGGATGACGCAATTTGCCAACACCAGAAGCTTCTTCAACAAACTGTTTTGGATCCGGCCAAGCAGCTTTGCCGAACTTCTTCACAGCAATCCAACGTTTCTGATTCTGTAACCTTCCTTTGTAAACCAAGTTAGGTGCCTTTTCACCGCTCTCAGAAACGATATATTCTGAGCTGAAATTATTGGTAGCTGCTTTGAGGTCTGAAACTGAAAATTCTGAAAAAGTGAAAGATGAAGGATCTGGTGATGATGATTCTTTGTCGGCTTCAGTCACCAGATTGTTGCTACTCCGGAGGTGTTGAAGCTGATAGGGTTGTTGTTGTTGTTGTTGTTGTTCTTTTTCCTTCTTCTTCTTCTTCTGATTTTCATTATTCTCACTTCTTCTTTCTCTTCTCAACAAAGAGGATTCACAACAACCCATTATTTTCTCTTTCTCTTTCTCTCTCTATCTCTATCTCTTCAGCACCTAGCTAGCTATAGTAAGTAATTTCCAAATGATGTTTTTGTTATGTTATCACTTACAGATCATAACACACCATACATGACAACCTTGTTGATTCCTTTCTTTTACTTTGCTTAATCATTACGTGTTGTCTAATCGGAGTTTAATCTACAAACAAGTAAATCTGATCAACAATTATTTCATCCAAAAATCAAACTCTAAGATTCTCACCTCATAAAGTGTAAATTGTTGTATTTACCTTGTTGGTTTTTTTTTTTTTTTTTGCAATTTTTCAGTAAACTTAGCCAAATCTAGTGTGCAAAGTTGTAATTAATCCTTACATGACACTATTTACTCTATTTGACTTGGAAGGGGGACCCTACACACCAATCTACTCAGCTCCTGATTGCAGTAATAATAAGGATATCCCAAATTAGCTTATTACTAGTACAATCTTATCCCCCTTTTGTTTTCCTTTTATTTTCAATCTCTTTTCTACCTCAACTTAACTTCTTTAATTCATGAAACAAAAGAAAAAAAAACTACAATTGTGTCTAGTTTAATTTAGGAGAAGAGGTTGATATGTGGATGTGGAAATGTGGAATTGAGTTTGTTCAATGTATTTTATTCTACCTAGATTTCATGAAAATTGTTAATAAAACAAGATCGAGTATAGGACCCCTCGAAGAAAAAAAGATTGATTATAGAAGCGGAGGTTAAACTCTCATAATTTGACAAACTAAGGTTAAAACGTAAGTGCGAAAAAATGCTCATATTTAAATTTAATTATGGACACTCCTCAAATAAAATTAATTTATGAAGGGATTATGGAAAAAAAAAATTATTGCACTCTCATAAAACAAACAGTTTGTTTGAAGGTAATTTTTATATTATTGACATTTAAAATATTTTCTTAAAAAGTACGAAAACTCTGTAAATATAAAAAACTAAGAGTCAATCTCGAATATTTTTTCATTTGACTTGTGAATTTAATACATATATTTTTCAAATGACATAATAATTACTATGTTTGAATTACCATATATTTATTTACTATTTTTAAGATTATAAAATAGAGATTGTATTGCAAGTTTGACAATGTGATTGAATCAAAGTTTTAACAAGATATACAATTTCAAGGTTTTTTCTAGATTATCCTTTACAAATTTGTGGGTAAATTACACCCTGTTGATGTGGACCAATTAAAATGAACAATGTGAACTATACTAAGTAAAGTCAAACATATAATTACATTTACATATTTTAAACATATTTTTATTATTTACATACTCACCCCACATTCAATTAATGTGTCTTTATGTTTTAAATCAAAAAATCTAGTGAAATCTTTCGTTACTTCAATTCAATTGTTTAGGCATATTTTATTATTTTTCTTCTTTACTGTTTTTTGTTTCATCTCTTCTTTTTTCTGCAAATTTTTTTACACCATGTGTTTTTTCAATCTTGGTTCTTCTTCTCTCACAAATTCACAAAATCCATTATTTTTCTATCCTAGAAAGATCTACAAAAAAACAGTATGAACGTTATTTTCTTTTACAGCAGTTAGATTATATATTCTCTTGTACCCAAAAAAGAATATATATTCACATGTGTTTATATATCAATAGTAGTTTAAACGTTAGTTTTTTGACATGATGACTAAACATTATTGTTTTCCCAAGATATAAATATATTAGTCTAAAAATTATTTTCTTTGGTAAGAATAAAAAAAATATCGGTCTAAACGTTATGCAATTAATGAATTTAAAACACATTTTTGTCAAAAAAATATATTTTAAAACACCTAAATTTCTAAAATCATAGAACCCGTCTTTTGTTATATGAATTTTTTTACCGTGTACAAGTTTGCACATGTTAAACTTGCGCATATTAAGAAGTTTAAACTAATAAATTGTATCGAAATTTGTGTATTTTATATTATATACAAATTTTGTTATACTTTTATTGCTTTTGTTAATTTATATTTTTTATATTTTCAATAACAGATAATGGAATATTTGTATTTTTTTATGTACACATGTCACTCCCTTGTTAATTTTATTTTACCCAGTTTTTTATTTTCTAAAATTTATTTTCTATTTAGCATAAAAATATCACCAAATTATCTTTGGATCCAAATTTTTAAATAATGTTTAATTAGTTATCACGTCTTATCTTTTAGCATCATAATTGAATTTAAATTTTAATTATAAAATAATTTAATTCAATAAGTTTAATTTTAATTTTTTTTTAAAATATTGTTTTTTTTTAAGAAGTCAAACTAGAGCATCGAAATTGAAATTGGAGAGAGTCGAACCTGAGACCTTGAGAAAAACATACTTCAGGGTCCCAAACCAACGCCTATTTTATTTTTTATTTTTAATTTATTATGCACACGTGCTACAATAATTTATAATTAAAATAGTTATTTTTATGTAGTAAATAGCTCTTGTAAAAAAAATGTAGTAAATAGCTCAACAAATGACATCTAAATTATTATTATAAACTCTGAGTACGAATATCATTACTTCCATGTTTGCATCCATTAATTAAATGTGCTAAGATATCAATGTATTTTATCTGTATACATGAGTTAACCTACCCACTTTACGCCCATCGCGGGTTTTATCTATGCATATCAACTTATATTTTTTGTCATCCCTAATAGTTGCTACACCACTAAAAAAATTGTAAAGGTCTATTTTTTTATGCATTAATCGGATGCCATTTACGTGCAACAGTAAAGACTAATCCATCGAACAGAATAGGACCTCAGTGATTGACAAAACTCTTCTCAAGATTTTTAAGAGTCTTGCAATCCTAGATTTGAAATCGAACTCAGTAACTCATGACCTCTAACTAAGCTAAAAGTGGCGTCTCATCCAAATACACTTAACTAACATTATATGTAGTATTCTAATGTTGGGTCAATCCAATATAAATATTACTCGTAATATTTATATCTATATGAAGACTTGACAACTCTTTATCCATGATCTGTGAGACGTGATCATCAATCTACCCACATAATGATCTTTATGCTTTATTGCTATACCACTTCACAATAAACCTTGACTAAGGATACTTTAAGAATATTGCTTTTATAATTAATGGAGTCTCCCGATTAAGTCGTACTTAATGTTCAATTAAATGAACTAATTATTCTAGGGACTTTATTAGTTTGAAACAAAACAAAATCATTAAAGAAATATCTTATTATTATTATTATAATTATAATTATTATTATTATTATTATTATTATTATTATTATTATATATATATATATATATATACACACACACACACATATATATATATCAAGATCATGATAAAAATCCAAATTCAATCAATATATATTTACTATTAGAGGTTAGTCGAACACTAAGACGTGAGGGAAATGTAATTCAAGCTTCTTTCAAAGGGAGTGAAGTGAAATGTTTTCTAATATGTTTTGCATAAGAGTTGAGGGGAGTGTATATTTTAACATAAGAGTGGAAAAAAGTGTAATTCAAACATCTTTCAAGGAGGGGAGTGTAATTTACTCATTAAAATATGGTCAGATCATTTTATAACATAGGTTCAACCTTTTTTATGAATCAGATGAACTATAGCGAGCCTTCACTTGCGATTACTCGAACCGTGGTTAGTTTATTTTCTGACAAAGATTTGAGCTTTCTTCTGAATCGGATTAACTATTGTGTGACTTAACTCGTTATTGATCGAACTGTTGCTAGTTATTTTCTGTCAATGGTTTGACCTTACTTGTATATCAGATGAACTATAATGAGACTTAACCCGTGGTTAGTCGAAATGTAGAGATGAGTCAAACTGTGGTTATCACATTGACCGAAAAAGGTCCAACTTCTCCTGAATTGGATGATATATTTTAAAAATTGTTAAGGAATTTTTGTATTTATTGTAATAAATAATTATTTTTTTATTTTTATCATATCTATTTTTTGTATAAATACATTAATTCCATTTTATAAATACATGTGTCTTTCCTATCGTGATTTTATTTAATTTTCTCTTATACTATCACTTATATATAAATCCTAGGTAGTCTGATAAACACTTTTGCAACCCTAAAATAGCTAACCCTAACCCTAATTTTTGGTTTTGAAAAAAATTTATGAAAAACAATTCCTGCTGAGAGTTGAACCCCAGACCAAGTTCTGGTAGATCACAACCATTACCACTAGATCACTAAAGTTTTTTGTGACTTATAGTTGCTTTCATTTTATTTATCTAGCACAAATGCGAGTTCACTTTAAGTCATTCTCACAACCCTGAATTCCAACATCATTTGAACACGAATTGAACGTCATTCATACACATCATGCGATTCAACTTCATTTTCACCGCCGCCGGTGACCCCAATAACAACATCCCGCCACCGTTGCAACTGCCACTTCAACAACACATGCCGCCGTAACTGCCACCGCCGGAAAATCACTTTCTCTCACTGATCCACACACATCACGCCGCCGCCGCAACTGCCACCTCACCAACAACTGACTGCCGTAAATGTCATTGCCGATAACTCGCTTTCTCTCACCGATTCACACCATCTTTCATCGAATTGACAAAAAATTATGACCAATGTTGATATTGATTGTCTGAATTTTGTTAATTTCGAATCCTTGACATTAAGGTTTGAAAATTATTGATTTTGTTATGTGATTGTGTGAATTTTAGCTTTTTCTTCATTATTCTTTTTTTCATACTAAATGTTAAGTAGTGTTGCTCTAACCCTAATGATTAGCCCTACTTTTTAGTTATAAAAATTTATGAAAAAAACTTCGGATGGGGATCGAACCAGGTACCACATGCTTTCAATTCACAACTCTTACCACCAAGGTACTGATGTTTTTTATGACATGTGATTGTTTCAATGTTGTGTATTCAACACAAATCTCGGGTCCTCTTTCTTTCAATCTCACAATTCTTAAATCATTTCTCACTCACTTTCATCTCTCTCACCATCTTGCAATTGAACCTAATAACCATAACACCACCCTTTTGGACGGACCTAATTAATTTTTATGAAAAAAAAATATGCAAGGAATTGAATCAGATAACACATGAAAATGTCATTTTTTTAAAAGTCACTAGCGCCATTGCAATTCCTTTTTTGATAGTAGTTCCTTTTCATTATTAGCGGTTCCTTTTTATTATTATTATTTTTTATTTCAATTACCACGTAACGTTCCTTTTTATTTTTTTTTCTTTCGGTTACTAAATAACAATTCCTTTTCCTTATTTTTTTCTTTCGATTAACAACTTTTGCGGTTAGGATCAATTTCTTGGTGCTAGCTTTTGTATATATTTTTTCTTTTGATTTGTCATTTTTATTGCAGTCCATCTTTTATTTTTGTTACTTTTTGAGATAGTTTGATAACATAATACTGAATATAACTATAAAAGTAATAATATAGTCATTTGATAGTTATATATGAAGCTATACAAAACCCGTGCATCGCACGGGTTAGAGTCTAGTATTGCTAAATAATTGCTAGTATCTTTTAAAAAAAATTGCTAGTATCTTATTTTCTTTCATTCATCTTTCTTTCATCAATAAAAAAATGTAAAGAAAGTAGAGACTAAGTTGTCTCTGTTTATATTTCTGAAGAAATAAAAGTGAATTATATATTTTTCAGAGACTAAATTAGGTCTTACAATTTTTCTCAGGAACTAAAATGAGTCTTCGTTTTCTTAACTTGTCAAGAAAAATATTTGTTTAGGTTAATAACATTTAGGCATCGTTTGGCCTGGCTTTATTACACTCTAAAAACTACTTTAAAACAAAATTAAAATAGGGTTTTAAGAAAGAAGGTAAAATTGTTTGGTTACTTTATTATTTTTTTTTGTTTTAAAGCTATTTTTAAGTTAAAAGTTGTTTGGCAAAATATTGTACAAATATATAATAAATAAAAAAAATGTTAAAATATTTTTTGAAGGAAAAAAATGTTTAAAATATTTTTTTAGTAAGTACTTAATAGATATTGTGTTTGACATACCTTCTGCTTAAAATTGTAGAGAAGTAGAAAAAAAGTCGGGCTAAACGGTACCTTAGTCATCTTGAATAAAATAAAATAATGTTTAGACTAATATTGATAGATACAAGCATATGATAATATACAATAATCTAATTAATAAAATAATAATAATCTAATTGATGTTTGAAAAAATATCGTTTTGGAATGTTTTTTTTTTTCGGATCCAAGCTTAAAAAAAACAAGATATGGTGTAAAAAAATTTGTAGAAAAATAAAAATTTGAAACAAAAAACAGTAAAAAAAAAATTGCCTAAACAATTGAAATATGGAAATAAAATATCTCATAAAATTTTTTGATTGAAAAGATAAAAGCACATTAATTGAATACGGGTAAAGATGCAAATAACAAAAATTATATGTAGAAAATCTTTTCATATTTGATTTAGTTAATAAAGTGCACATTACTCAATTTAATTGGTTGATATCATAAGGGGTAAATTACCTCCAAAACATGAAGGGGTAACGTAGATCTCACCACAATTTCATCTTTAAAAAAAAAAAGATATACAATTTTAAGTGTGTACCCCGTTGTGAATTCAGAGATAAGCTAAAAAGGTGTATGAATGAGGTTATATATATTGACCTCTAAAATGGATGTTTCATAAGAATTAAAACGTAATATGAACAGAGAACTGAGGACAAGTCTCAACTATTATTTGACTCGTAATTATTTATTTTTGACTGGCAATTTTAATATATTGTTTACTTGACATAAGAAAAACTATGTTTATCAATAAAAAAAAAACTATGTTTGAATCACTGCTATTTATTTTACTTTTTAATTTTCCAAGATGGAATTTTTCAGAATAATATTTTGGATATGTGTTTTTTTTCGTTTGACAATGATTATAATCTAAAAAATGTACAATTAGTTTTCCTTGAAATATTTAATTAGTTTATATAATTTTGTTTTTATGTTTAGTGTATATAAGTTTCAAGTTTGACGACGAGAATCGAAATTTTAAAAAGATATACAATCTCAAGTGTTCATCCTTTTGAGAGTTCAAAGATAAGCACAGAGACCTGCGAATTAGGTTATATATATAAATATCTAAAATAAATGTTTTATGAGAATTAAAAGAAATACAGATAATTTGTTAAAAAAATTAAATATACAAAGTGAATACAATTGTTGGATTGGATTGTTCAGTTATATCCCCGAACAAATTTGTTTTTAAGAATGTTATATTATTAGTGTTATTGAAAAAGATATGAATTTTTATTATATTATTAGTAAAAAGATAAACATAGTTTGTTAGTACTATTTAAAAGTCATAGACATCTATACATATAATTTTAATAAGTCAAAATTTCATAGATATCATACACGTGTTAGTGCATTAAAATAAGGTATTACATTTGACTTTTCATATTTTAAAGCAAGTCAATAGTATTAATTATGGGCAATGTTTAGAAAAAAAAAATGCACCTAGTAATTTGTACGGCGGCTTATATTTAAGGAGATGACTTTTTTTAGAGAACTTATAATTAAGGATGGATGGATTATTCAATATGTTAACAATGATTATAACCTAAAAAGAACACTATTAAGTTATATTCAAAGTTTTACAATGACATTAAAACAAAAGCTCTAAGGATAATACAGTTCCAAGCCTTTAGTGTTTTGGCAAATTAGGTTTGTGAACTCAAAGTTCAAACCGAAGGTACGTTAATTAGGTCAAATATTATTGGCCTCTAAAACGGATGTTTTCGTATCTTAGGAATTAAAAATATAACTAAGTGTGAGACTCAACCCTTTTATTAACGTAACACATGATTTTAATGTTTTTTCTGCTTGCTACTTGTTTGAAGGGTAACAGAAGACCAAAACATAATCAAGAGGAGGGAGTCGCCACAACTATCATTTCGTTGCCACGAAACTTCCCAAAGTCATTATGGGTCGTTAGTTCCAACCCACCCACCTAATGCGCTAGGACACTGTTATAAACTTATACTGCTTCAACTTCAACATGACTTTTTAATAGCATTTGATTGACAAATTATTAACAAATATCTGAATTCATATCATATGCATACTAGAAAGGAAAAAGATGACATAAGGGAAGACTAAAGATTTCAGGATAATAGACGATATCAACTTTTTTTTTACCACCATAATTAGAAAATTACTGATATCCCCGCAGTTTTGACCCTTTGAGTCAGCTATAAGATAATAAGATTAATAATAATGAATTCATAACTTAGTCTCACTCACAAGTTCAACCTGTGTTATCAACTGAATCACACCTAACTAAACTAACTCCTTACTCCGTTGCAAAGCCTATATTGCAGATATCATAGACTAGCTTTCATCGCCACCAATGACTAAACTAAATCCTTATTCCATTGTGAAGCCTTATCCAGATATCATAAACAACCTTTGGTCACAGAAGTCGACCACCAAAATTATTGTCGAAAGTAGCACAGTTACCTGAATCCATTTCATCATAAGATTGTTAGTTGTTGGAACCTAACATTTTCTTCCCATTTCATAAATGGAATTCTATATCGTTCTTTCAACAGTTATCAGCCATAACAACAGAGCATGAAAAATGACACTTTATTCCATGTTTTTCCATTAAAGCTGCCTCAGTGTCAATAGGTAACCTGTACAATAATTTAATTAAGAACAAATATTATTTTTTTATGAGAGAAACATAATTTTATACATGAAATAATAATGGTCATGCATTCAGTGACTTGCGCCACTCAGAAAGACAGCTACCATGTTCATCATGTGAGAGAGACTTGTCCAATTGCTCGTCAGAATTTACTTTCTTTCATTTATAAGCTCATTATACTGCTTCAGTTTGAGCACCCTTCATTGCAGGATTTGTGCAGGGTAAGGCAGCTGAAAGTTAGTCCATAATCTGAACACATTTCTGTTTTCTATTGAAGAAAGAAAGAAAGACCCTCTGGATGTTAAAATAAAGTTTGTAGGATCTTCTGTCTTTTCTTAGCTCAAACAGTCAAAGCCTGTGTGCTTAGTCAGGAAAACTTCCCTTGTTCAACCTGCCGAGTACCCAAAAAGAAATTGTACAACTCTGGCCTCCAACTTACGAACCCCAAAATATCTCTCGTCCGACAACAAATTCCACTGTCCCATCCTGCATCTAAAGCAAAATGCTGCTTAGCATGTTGAAAGATTTTCGCTGAACTCTTCTTTCAAAACATGCATAAACCACTGCCAGGATGCAATAGGGAAGTCAAATCCAACCCCTTCTCCCAAAACTGTGTTGTAAATAAAAGCAAATAGCAGGAGAGATTCTATTCATAAAAAATGGCGAGGATATGGTTTAAACTTGCATCAAACTACAACCTTGGGAAACTCATTCATGATTTTGAGGGGCACTTTCTTCTTCACTCCGTTGTAGCAGCTCCTCGTAAGCTCTCAAAGATTCATTAGTAAATCTCTCCATTGCTTCAAAAATACGCTGCAAACTAGCCTGTAGGTTACTGCTTTTGTCACTCTGAAATATGATATTCTCAGAAACTGAGAGACCTTTACCTTCCCCAGATGTCATGACTATCTTCCGCTCTAACGCCTGAATTTGCTTCTGCAGCTTCTGGTCATCTCTGTCTATATTTCTCACTTTTCTTTCAAGATCCTTGTTCTGTGTCAGCTGCTGATGCAATTCTAGCTTATCTTGTTCCCATATATGAAGGACACTCATCGTAAATACATGCATGGTATCAACAACTTCCTTTTCAGATATTCTATCCAAAGCTTGAGACCACTGATTACATATTACAAATATTTGCGGGGCGCCAATCCTACCAGGGGAAAAGGGGACTATGCCATCAGATGTTTCTTCAGGTTCATAAAGGAGACATTTCAGCAGCCAATTATTCAATGCTCGGACATAACCTTTCTGGGCACTTACCCAGCCAGCGAATTGGAAAGTCCAATTGATAAGCTCTTGTTCAAGCTGCTTGGTAGCTAGAAGATGACTATCACCACTTTTCTTTCTGGATGCAACTGAACCCAGAATTCTGGCTTCTCTAATTGCTTCGCACTGACTACGATGGCACTCAAGCATGGATTTCCACATTCTGCTAAACCTGCAAACAAAACTATTTTATATATACTTCTTATATACCAAACATTATGCATAAACACTCCAAATTCTATGCTTGGATGAATGAATATCACATGCATGTCTGGTCATATATAAAAAATGAGAACAATAATTGAAGACAAAAATAAAATGAACAGACATGGGCATGTGTGATAACATTACATTTACATATAATAACATTGGTGACAACAAGGAGTATTGTACATTGGGTAACTGGATGGAGCATTAAAGACTCTGAATTCAATTGTATAATCCAACCCATTCATTCAAGGATACACATGTTATATTTTAAGGTTCCTCTTGATGATTGGGGAGTAACAAATTTCTAGGTAAAGCTCTAATGGGTTTCGCATCATTTCTTTGTAAAAGGTAGTTCATCTGGCAGACAGCACAAGCGCAAAACAATGTATAATTTGGACAGATGAACCACCAAATTATATAGAAGTTATGGTTTGAAGTTGAAAATGACATCATATAAATAACAGGAACTGTCAGAAATGATCTCAGAAGATGAAGAAATATTTGTTTCTATCAGAAATTACGTGTAGATAGCAGATGGTTCATAATAATCACTTCACCATGGTTTCAAAGAATTATGGACCTTGTGCATCAGTACTTCAAACTCATTTCATGAGAGTTATAATATAGAAGAGATATGCTGATGGAACAGAAGCTAAATAATCAAATAATTCCTTCCACTAAATTTTTCTCGAATGTTTTATGGGGTCAGGCGCATAGCTCATTTGCTGGAAGAAAATCCGAACTACTAAAAGTGGGAAGTACCCCTGGAAAGAATATAATGCATGACTGGCTCATTATAAAACAGAAAGAAAGCCACAACTCTTGAGTCATATATCCAAAAATGGCTTCACTGATTATCCTTTTTTATCATAATTGTGAAAAGTTGATAACTACAAGCTGAACTGAATGGTCAAAATAAGTTTTTAATGGGGTATTGTTTTACCACCACCTCAATGATTACCAAGATTGCAATAACATCAAACAAAATTTTGTACAAAAGGCACATAACTTGACCTTTTCTAAATATGAACAATGGCATTATATAGTATATATAAACTATCAGGAATAGAGAAAACAAGATTGGAAGTTGTTAACATACCCCTGGATCAATCCCTTCAGCAGTGGCCACAGTTCTTCATCCCTTATCTTATTTATCGTCATAGAAATTTTGTCAACAACATTGATTGCCATACTTATTTTTGTGGAGAGATCTCCAATCACAGTTCGAGTTAAACCGACTTTATCAAAATCAGCACCTCTTTCTTCTAAACGCTTGAGTTTGCGACACTTCCTATCATGAATGACCCGCATCTTTTCCTCTGCCTGCAGCCAATAAATAAACATTGAAAAAGCCTTGTTATAGAAACTCATAAATATGTACAATTGTCGATGAGCGTTAGTTTAGAACACACAAGAACGGAAATGAAAGCAGCAGCAAAGCAGATAAAAAAAAACCTCAGGAAGGACAGGATAGCTAACAGTAGGAACATTTCAGACAGCAAATTATTACTTAACTTAATAGTGTGATTGGATTTCATATTGAAAGAACACAAACCAAAAATCTCTCTCTTAGTGTATTGACTCTCTTAGAATAAAATTATTGGAAGTGAAACAAACAGAACCGAATCGAATCAGATTGGTGATTTAATTTAGTGACAGGCATGACATAACATACCTTAACTTCCTGATAGAGTTTCTTCTCCCATAGATATAGCTTGTGGAGCGTAGAGCTAAGATTGCGCGACCTGGTAGTTAGTTCAACGTCAAGATCCACGCTATTAGCATCAACGGATTGTGCATTTCTTGAAGCAGAAGATACTACGGCCAATGAAGGAGCAACCAGATGCAACATCTTGGAAGTAGCTGCTTGACATGTACAAGTCAATTCAAGTCAACTCATCCTATCAGGAATGAGAAATATAATGTATCATGTGAAAGAATTGAAAGATATAATAACAACCTTTGTGATGATACCGAAGCTTTCCAACTTCAAGGATATCCGCGATATATGAACCAGAATCAGAAGCCTTCTGAAAAAGAATCTGAATTTGTCTGGCAACCTCAAGAGGATTCCTATTACCAGGCCGGAACGCGGAATTGGGCTTAGCTTTGGACTTGAGCTTATCATCATCATCATTAACAACTTTCTTATCTACAACATGAACTTCATATTCAACTTCAGACTCATCTTCTTCTTCATCCTCAAGATGACCATGATCATGATGATCATTGGAATGATTAGAATTAGGTGGGTGAACAAGCTTTTGATCTCCATGTACCTGTTTAACAACTTCATCCTCATCTTCCAAATCAGGAATCCCTTCTTCCTCCCTCACATCCTTTGAATCACGGCTAGGTGTAGCCGTGGGTGTGTATTGCGTCATCTGTGGATAGTATTTGTCGTCGTTTTCGAAGAAATTGAGAAAATCCCAAGTAGAAGTTCTTGGAGGAGAAGGTGGAGCTGGAGGTGGCTTTGAAGAAGGAGCTATAGGAGGCGGTGAAGATCCATAGAAGGAAGAGGAAGGTGGAGGATTTGAATAACCGTAGGAGTCATTGTTGTTGTATGGATATGGATATGGTGGTGGTGGTTGTTGTTGTTGTTGTTGATAAGGATTGTAATAAGAAGAAGAAGAAGAAGAAGATTCACCGACATAAACAGTTTGGTTAGTGATGGGTCTGTGTTGGTATACAATGGAAGAAGGAGGAGGAGGTTTGTTCTTAGCGAAATTCATGTGAAATTGATGATGTGGCTGTGAATGATTGTAGTAGTCGTGTTTGTGAGGAGGTGAATCGAAATGATGATCGTGTTCATGGTGTTCATCATCTTCAGAATCAGAGTGGAAATCAAGATGACCGGAATCGGAGTGAGGTGGAGAAGGGGAGGTGGTGGAGAGGTGGTGGTTTTTAATAATATTAATATTATTATGTTTAGGAGGAGGTGAAGGTGGCGGTGTGGCGGCGGAGATGGTAGAGTCGTGTTGAATGAAGTCATGTAAAGAGTGACCAATAGAAGTGAGAGAATTGATGTAAGAGAGATGAGAAGCAGCGAGAGAGTAACGTTGATGAATAGCTTCGTCTAGAAAAGTACAGCGTTCACGGCATAAAGCTACCGCCGGGAGATCGTCCAGCTTCGAACTGGTACAACCCATAACAATTTCTTCTTACAATTACCACTTTTCGCTCGATGGATGGATGAATCGGATGGATAATGGAACTTTTTTAATTTAGGGTTTGTATTGTAGTTGGTAATTCAACAGTGTGTTTGTGTTATTAGAGGAGAAAAGAAAAGAAAAAGAAAAAAGTGATATGATACGATAGTGGAGGTGGTATAGTACAGTTACTGGGTTGGGTTGGGTGGGGATGAATCGAATTGAATTGAATTGAGGAAGAGAGAATCTTATGCCAGCATGGATATTTTCGTCTGTTTCTATCTTTTACATTTCTATTTCTGACTACTTAACTTTACCATTAACATATACTTATTTATTCAATTTAATTCTTTATTAATTACTAGTAGTAGTAGTAGTACACTCCCTCCCTCTATCGTTCTCTATATATCAAATCTAATGCTCTTTACTTTCTTTAAGGTCCACGACCATTCCTTATCAATTTTCATTTCATATACTCACTTATTGTATTATTATTCACTTTCCTTTTACGCTTTTTATTACTAGTCATCTAAAATCCAGTAACAATCACTGTGTCTTCTCTTCTCTTCTCGGTTCATTTTGGGTAGGTGAAACACATTACTTTTAGCTAAATTCTAAAGTATCCTAAAATTTAGTTGGATATACTAGGTAGGTAACATTTATTTTAATTTAATATTTAAATAAATCAATACAAAAATATAATATGACATTTAAGGATATTACCATCTTCTCTTTGTTGCTATTAGGATCTTACTAACTTGTATCTTAGGACACATATTTTATTTGATGTTCACTCTCAGGTTTCTAAGAAAAATGGTCGTAGTAATTCAAAGTTTGATTTAAAAGGTAAGTAAAACCTAACCAATAATTGTTCTCACCATAATCAAACTCATATTCTTGAACAATTTGTCATAGTGAAAGTTCATTAACCACTTGATTGATGTTGAAATCTCGCCAATAAAATTTTTATATTAAAAATACAATATTTTGATTCTTATGTGAATATCGAAAATATTTTAATGCAAAAGTTACTATTTTTTTATATTTAAACAATGTCATAAAATACTTGTTATCGTATTGTTACATGGTTACTTAAAGTTGCAACGGTGGCATTTGGACGCAGACATAGAAAAGAATAACACGAAATATTCGATTTTGGAAGCTTGAAGAAGCCATTGAACTTTGACGCCAACCTCCGCTCTATTTCCATTTACAGTTGTGACCGTTTCTCCTTTCGGTTACAAACTACTGGAACTCTCCTTTAATTTTTTAATTAAATTACCATCAATTCAATTCAATAATCCTATTTACACATCGGTTACTACTTTCTTCCCTTTTCCATTTTTTTTTTTGTATAATAAAATGTTTCCTTCTCCAATTGAAACACGTAATTTGAAATGCAGACATCTAATCTTATTGTTAAAATTATATCTAAATATTAGTTAATCAACCAATATTTTAAAATTTAAGGGTAACTATTATAAACTCACACACTTGAGTAAGATATCGAAGTTCAAACCCCAACTATGATACCAATTCAACACACTTGAGCTAGAGATAATTAATAAAATTTTACTTATCGAAAAACTTAGACTTCCTAACAAAAAAGTAAAACAATATCTTGTTCTATTTCTATCTCTCTACATATCGTGCTACACATTTATTAAAACTTAGAGGGGTCGGTGTGCAATAAAATATTTAAATATCACTACAATTTTTCATAGTATATAGGATTAGGATGTACATGTGCATACCTTAGTTGCACACCGGATCTGCCCGTCGATCGAAATAGGTGCAAGTTCCTCATCGAATAGATCATCAAGTCACCTTATAACTCCGTATACTCGTTTAAAATAATCGACGTTCAACAAATTATATATTTTGTTTCTTCTATTAATATGTGGCTGAAGGAAGCAAGTTATACTCAATCAATCTGTTTCTCACCCAAAATTGCCCGTGCATAGAACTAGATGTTTTGCAACTACTGCCTAAAATGAATTTTCAAAGAAGAAAAGCAAAGGGCATGACTCAATAACTTTACTGATTGCCGCACCATGCACATGGTATATCTATTTTTCCCGGCTATTTTTCAAAACGAAGAAACATATTTTTTTTTTAATTTTCTTCATAAGCTAGTCCTTTTGACACATTCATGTCATTATTTTGTTGAGTTACAGATGTTTTCTTTGTAGGTTTGAGAAGCAACCGGAACCATTGTGGAAAGTAAGTAGTAGTTAATTAACATCATCACACCAGCTACACCTTTATGCCTAGTTCCTTCACACACAAAAAAAAATGTCTAGGATGTATTTTTTATTTTATTTTAGAGGAGTCTTCAGTCTAGGATATATTTATGTGTGTAAAATGTTATGTTGGTACATAATTTCTAACTTGTCAAATATGCCGGTACATTAATTCGTAACTTGTGCCAACTCTTTTACTTTGCTTTTTATGGACTTAAATTTCTTATATTGTGAACCGAATTCTTCGTTCGTTTGTCTCCTTAACGCTATAAAAGAACTTTCTTCTTGGATAGCCATAAAAGTCTATATACTACCCTGCAGCAACTAGTATTTCCCAAGTCTAATATGTTTTATTGAAATTATTCAAGTTCTGAGACTAATGCAGCGTTTGGATGTATGATTTAACCAAATATTCATTTACTAAATACTGATGGTATAAGAGTAATAATTTCTCATTTCCCTCCATCCCAAATAAGTGATCTAATTGACTGTTTCAAACATGTCAATGCACATATTTGACCTTAAATAATTTTAATCATGTATTAACAAAAATTATAAAAATTTAATATTTTGAAAATATTCATCAAAATAAATCAAACGACATATTATATGTTATCATTTCTTTTCAAAACTCATTCTCTCATTTGTTTCCGTGAGTTTAGTTCAGTTGGCATAGACATTGCATATTATATTTAGAGATTATAGTTCAAAACCTCAAACACTTATCTTATTCACCTTATAAATGTAAATTTGTAGCCAATAGACTGTCCTACAAAAAAAACTCATTCTCTAATTTCTAGTACATGTGATTTTGGTTGTATCTCAAATTGTGTTGCTTCTATTATCATTATAATAAAATTTACTGAGATGCTTTCCTAACATACCGTGTAATTTCATACTTATATATAGTATATAGCGGCGGATCCATGACCCTATCCTAAGGTTTCAAATTTTGAGTTCTAGAGCCTATTGAGTTATAAAAAATTCAAAGGTTCAAAATTTTAAATATATATGTGCATTTTTTTATGAAGTTTAGTTGAACCCCTTCAAAAGACTGCCTTGGCCTCTGCATGCATGTATATTGTTAGCCCTATACCCCGTGATTTCTCAAAAATTACAACTGTCCGAAAGTAGACTTAAATACATGATGTTTATTTAGATTTCAATGTAGAAGAAACTATTAACTGGGATGAGACAACCACGTGATTTGAAAATGGGGGACCAAACCCAATCCCATGATTGGTATTGTATGTATGAATGAATATCATTACGAACAAAACAACAATTGAATGTCATAATATCACACATCGCTGTCACACTGGTTACTTCTTTTTTTTTTACAATTTTAATCTGTATCACGTTTCCGCATTTGTTGGTTGCTTTTAATTACCGGTGGGTACCAGACAAAGCAAGTAAAAATAAACACAATTTCTTAGTTTTTGTTGACAAGTAAAAACATAATTTCCTCTCAAAAAAAAGTAAAAACATAATTTCGTAATTAGTAGTGTAGAGTAATTATTACTCGATCGGCTTAGTTTTCTATATCATGCCTCCAAATCAAAACTTCAATATATATTGCAAAGGGTCTTGTTAACGAGTGTCTTCAGGGCACTCTTTAAACATTCTTAATGAAGAAATTATTCTTTTAAAAAAGTAAAACTTCAATTTTCAATGCAATAAATGCACAAGCTTTCATAAAATCTTACCACTTTGAGTTCTTAAAGAGTGTCCCGGGGGCACCGGTTAACATTTTCCTATTGTCAAATCATGGTTGTTTCTATGAAAATGAAGGTTCGACTCTCATACTAAAGATAGGTCTAAAAAATGCAATTTTTTAAGATAGGCCTAAAAGTATAACCTAAGAGTTGAACTGTGAACCATTGCATAAACACCAACACATGTCACCGTTAGGCTGAGTTAACAAGTATGAAGATATTACCATGTAATTTTATATATTCAGTCTTTACACGTATTATATACAAAAAAATAATATTTTGGGCCTCCAAAATTTTAGAGGTTCAGCTCTATTGCTCTATTGAGCTGTTTGCACCCCAAGAAATGACCCTGCTCCAAAATACATATGTGAAATGATAAATTTGCAATAAGAATATATTAACTTAACAGTGGTCTATCACGCATCCAAATGGCTCCATCTTTAAGTTATATGCAGTAGTTAGATGGTCAATATCACCAAATCCATCAAAATAAAACTTGTACAAAAGAAAATCGGGTAAAGCATGATTTTGATCTTAAAAGTATAATTCAATGCCACTAATTTGGTCTTTAAAATATCGAAATTACAAACACACTCACAAACGTCTTTTTATTAGTTATTTTTGTCTTCAAAATATGTTTTTACATAGTCAATTTTGTCCTTGAAGGCACTTTTTGTTGCTCATTTAGTCTATAAAATTATTCACAAAAGATATATTAAAGATGTATTTGCCGTTTTAACATATTTAAAGACAATATAGCGCCGACGGCCGACCCAACAAGCCTAGAGACTTAAAGCAAAATTTGATATGAGACCATTTAAAAATTAACAACAATAAAATTAAAGCCCCCTCAAAAAAAAAATTAAAGGTCCTTTTCAAGTCTAATTAGTTTTTACAATATTAATCAATACAAAAATAAAGATGAAATATATTCACAAGACTGATTAATTTTTTATAGATCAATAAGTAGTAAAATTAATGAGTAAAATGTATACTATATATGACATGAAATAATTAATAATAATTAAATTAAAGTAATATTATTAATTAAATTAAAGTAATAAATTGAGGGACTAAAAATGTTAAGTCCAAGTTGGCTGCAGTCATCGGCCACCCTCTTCGGCCGTCCCAGAGACTATTTCACATATTCATAGACTTAGATCATTGGTCCAACCTGAAGAATAAGTCACTATAAACAATGAAAGAATCAATTTGGGTTTTATTTTTAATTTAGTTTTATTTTTATTTTTATTTTGTAATTCCAGTTAAGTTAATTTAGATTTTAGTTAAATTTAAATGAACGATGGAATTAAAAAATATAAAAAATAATGACATAGGGACTAAAAGAGAAGAATATGGTATTGTAAGGATAGAATCTAAACTTTTTATTTTACAAGGACCGAAACTAGATTCACTCAATATTACAAGGACTAAAATAAGGATTAACATTTTTCGATATATACTGTACTTGCAGTGAGTACAATATATAAAACTAGCGTTTATAACTTGTTGGATATTTGGTTGTTGGCTACATTTTTGCTAAGATCAAATATACAAGCAATATGTACGTCTTCAGAAGCTGAACTTCAGAAGCTGAACCTCAGAAGCTGAACCTTCAGAAGCTGAAATCTTCAGAAGCTGAATCTTCAGAAGCTGAACCTTCAGAAGCTGAATCTTCAGAAGCATTTTACTGTACTCCTGTTTTCGCGCCTTGGAGCTGTTTATTATTTCACATGATCTTTTGAAGATTTAATTGAAGAATTCTTTCATGTTACTTGTTCTCCAAGCTGCGTGTGTTTCTAGAAGGAGGATATTTTCAAGAGATAT